>CAUYUJ010014538.1:687308-689990 GCA_963575745.1 Prorocentrum cordatum
CTATAAGTGGGGAAGAATACGTCTTCACGGCTGCAGGCAAAGAAAAACCGGGTACATAGACCCCCTTGGTGTCAGCAGGTGGCCGATAGAATTCGGCAGTACCTCCGACTTTAAGGATGTGGTTTGCGGTCGGCCAACTACTAGATTATGTATCTCTCGCAGTCGCACAGTCTCTAGTATTTCGCTGATGGCCGCCTCATCCTTAAAAGATGGGTTCAGGTACCCTTTGAGCCTATAGCGCGCTTGGTAATCCTCCTCCTCCTCCTCCTCCTCCTCCTCCTCCTCCTCCTCCTCCTCCTCCTCCTCCTCCTCCTCCTCCTCCTCCTCCTCCTCCTCCCCCTCCCCTCCTCCCCTCCTCCTCCTCCCCGCCTCCTCCTCCTCCTCCTCCTCCTCTCCTCCTTCTCCTCCTCCTCCTCCTCCTCCTTCTCCTCCTCCTCCTCCTCCTCCTCCTCCTCCTCCTCCTCCTCCTCCTCCTCCTCCTCCTCCTCCTCCTCCTCCTCCTCCTCCTCCTCCCCCTCCTCCTCCTCCTCGGGCCGCGCGGCGCCGCCCCGCCGGCCAGGGCGGCGGCGCCGCCGGCTTCACGCAGCCCGCGGCCGGGCAGTCCGCCGGCGGCTTCGCGCCGCAGTCGGACTACGGGCAGCAGCCCGCGTGCTCCCGCCCATGTGCGGCCTCGCGAGGGGTAGGGGGCCACATGCGAAACCTACCCCTACCCCCCACGATTTCTGAGGGGGAGGAGGAGGCCGCCTTCCGCTCGACGAGGATAAGGGGGAGGAGGGGGAGGAGCAGGAGGAGGAGGAGGAGGAAGAGGAGGAGGAGGAGGAAGCCTAGGGTATAGGACGAGGGTCACGGGGGGGAGAAGAAGGCGGAGGGCGACGGCGAGCTGGGCGGGAGATGCGCGCCCCCACCTCGCGCCAGGGCATGGACGGGGCACACCAAAAGGCAGGGGGTCCTCCCTGCAGCGATCCGCTGGCATCGTGGTGACACGCACGGCGCGGCGAGGTTTTTGGCCACTGTCGGCCTCGGAGGGCCTCACTGGGCCTCAGGACCGTCAAGTAGCGACTCGGGATGAAAACCATGTCTGCGGGGTCCGCGCCGTGGAAAAAAGCACGAAGGGGAGGTCTGGGTCCTCCTTGGAGATCTGGATCCTCCTTCCCCGCGCCTCCAGCGTCTCGAACAAGTCGCGCAAGAGGTATGGATTCTCGGCGTCCGCGGCCGCGGGGGCCGTCGACAAAACGATTGGGGATCAAAAAGCTTGCCCCGGTGAAGAGGTGGAACTATCCAGTTGCGGCGATGTGTCGGAGGTATGGGTCCAGGCAGCCCAGAAAAGGCCAGAGAAGACGGGGTCGGAGGGTCGCGCCGAATCGCCGATGCATGCGGCGCGATCTTCAGCTCGATGTTCTGCCCGACGTCGCTGGTGCATGGCCGATACATCGCCGACATAGTGCGATCTTCCGACACCATGTATTGCAGATTTATCGGGTGGAGTTCCAGGCTTGCTTCAAGAGGTCCAGGTTTGCTTCATCGGGCTGCGTTGGGTGGAAGAGTGAGATTTGGGCGGCCTCGAAACCACCAACCCTCTGCCCCATTCGCGGAGCTCGGAGCTGATGGCCAGTGTGGTATCCAGAGACGGAGACTGCGGTTGTCAGCCTCCTCCTTGGTCATCATCCTCCATTCCCCTCTTAAAGTCAAAACGGTGGAATAAGGTCTACTTTGATTTTGATTTTGGGGTGGTCTCTATGCTCCTTGGGCTCTTCAATTGGTTTTCCTTTGGCGCTCTTCGCGCACGTAGGCGAAATTGCGACACCAGAGGAGAGGTGATCTTGATGCCTATGACAGAGCTTCGGCTGTACTCACTCCTCTTTCCCCGACCCCACTCCGCCTCGCTCTTCTTCCTCCATTCCTTGCCCCCCCCTCTCTCTTACCCGTCTTCAGGTATCCCACAGTATCTAACCTCTCGTATGTTGCCCCATCTTCCCCGCTCAGCCCCGCTCAGCCCCGCTCAACCCCGCTCAATCCGGCTGTCAACTTAAAACTGTAAAACTTGTGATACATCTCTTCAACCATAGCAGGATGTTCAATCATAGTCGATGTCGTAGCGGTAGCAGTCGTATAACAGACATACATTGTTGTGATGGTTATGTTGTGCCATGGTCGTTCGATTATGTTCTGTTTTGCCATGTCATGGTATTTCTTTTCCAATGCGAAACAGCGTATGACCCTCGTCCCTCATTCCCAATGTGTCTTTGTTGTCCTCCTGCCTCCCCCCATCCATACTCCCTCGTCCGTTCTCCCACTCCCTCCACCCTCACCTTGTGGCACATCCTCCTTCCTCCTGCGCGTCCCCGCCCCGCCCTCTGCCTGAACCAGCGAGTGAATCATGATCAATGGTACAGTCCGCCGGCATGCTCCTCGTCCTCCCCCTTCCCTCCTGGCACAACGCCTCCCCACCTGCCTCTCCCCCCTCCTCCCCTCTGCTCCCCCTTCCCGTTGGCGCGGCATCGCGGGTCGGGGCAGCGGGGCTCCAGGATCGCGGGCCGACGACCGAGGAGCCGGGGCCGAGGATCCGAGATCGAGGGTCGAGGCTTGAGGATCACCTCCCCTGCCCTGCCTTCGCCCCTGCCTCCCCCCTCAAAAACTCCAAGTAGCCCCCCCCCCTCGCTCGCCCCCTTCGCCTCTGCCTCC
>CAUYUJ010014538.1:690090-712064 GCA_963575745.1 Prorocentrum cordatum
CCTTCGCCCCTGCCTCCCCCCTCAAAAACTCCAAGTAGCCCCCCCCCCTCGCTCGCCCCCTTCGCCTCTGCCTCCTCCCTCCTCACGTACCCCAAGTAGCCCCCCCCCCCCCTCGCTCGCCCCCTTCGCCTCTGCCTCCTCCCTCCTCACATACCCCAAGTAGCCCCCCCCCCCTCGCTCGCTCGCCCCCGCCCCCGCTTCGGCCCGAGAGTCCGGGAGCCAAGCGCACGCGTTCCCCGGGCGACCGTCGGTGCGCATGGCGGGCAGCTCCGCGATGGCCCGCGGGGCGGAGGCCCCCCGCGATGGGGGGGTCGTCGCCGCCGCCGCCGCCGCCGCTGCGGCCGTGGCCCCCGTCGTCGTCGGGGTCGGCGAGGAGGGGGAGGGGCGGGGGGAAACAGCAGCGGGGCGGAGAGGGAGCAGCATCCGCCCGCGGGGGGTGGGGGGGGGCAGGGAGGGGGGAGGGGGAGGGGGGAGAGAGACGGGAGGGAGGTGGCGGGTGGAGGACCAGGAGGAGGGGGGGGAGGGGAGGGGAGGGTGGCAGGGAGGGGGCACGGCGCAAGAGGGAGGAGGAGAGGGGGGGGACCGCGAGGACGGGAGGGAGGAGCAGCGGCAGCAGTGCAGGGGAGCAGCGGCGGCGGCGGCGGCACCCGCCGGGCGAGCAAGCGGGCCACGGCGGGCACCGCGCGTCTGGTGCGCCCACCCTGCCCTGTCTGCACGGCTGGGTCGGATGCGCCAGGCGATCGCGAACATGGATCAAGGGGGGCGTGGATCATAGCGACGGGGCCCGCTTCCATGGGAAACCGCGGGCTTCCACCGCCGAACCGAGGCGGCACCGGCCGCACTTTGGGGAGGGCACCTCCCCCGATCCGTGGAACTGGCGGCCGCGCGCCAAATCCATGGATCGCTGGTCCATGTTGTCTGCGCGCCCCCGATCGGGTGCGGGTGGAGGCCCTGTGCGCACGAGCAGCGGCAGCGGACACGGACCTGCTGGCGCTGGGCAGCGCCCAAACGCCACGGAGCAGGGGGGGGGCCCGTGGCAGGAGCGGCGCTGCCCACACTTTATATTCGTTGGGCGTAGGGGTGGATGTGAGGCTGGCTGGTTGTGGTGGCTGAGCAGCGGCAGGCCCAGGACCTCGAGCGGCCATCTCTTTTCGAGTCGCCCGCCGCAGGCCCTCGCTGGAGTTCTCGACAAGCTTCCAGCACGGGGCCGGCTCCTCACCACCTCGAGTCTTTTTTCGGCGGCCCTTGGACCCCAGAAGCGGCTACCGAACGCCGAAAGACTTCCGGCGCTGTGTCTCGTGGGGTCTGCGGAGGTCTTCAGAGGCGAGGGCTTTGGAAGCCCAATGCGGCCCAAGACGTGTGCATAAACCTCCATCCTCGACCTTCGTTTCTCCCTCGAACTTCGGACCCTACCCTTCTCGACCCCCCTCGCTCCTCGAATCTCCATCCTTGTTCCTTGGTAGTTATTTAATCGCTTCGCTCATTCCGCCGGCCCATAATGTCGCACCGTGGTCGCGATGAGGGGCGCCTTTGTCGTCGGATGTCGTCCATTCTGGATGGGGGGAGGAGGAGGAGGAGGAGGAGGAGGAGGAGGAGGAGGAGGAGGAGGAGGAGGAGGAGCAGGAGGACGACGAAGAGGAGGAGGAGGAGGAAGAGGAGGAGGAGGAGGAGGAGGAAGGAGGAGGGGGATGAGGAGCGATGAGGAGCGCCTTTGTCGTCGTTGTCGTCGCCGCCGCCGCCCGCCGCCGCCGCCCGCCGGCGTCGTCGTCGTCGTCGTCGTGGAGGGTCGAGGCTCGAGGCTGGAGGCCGAACGCGGGAGAGGAGGACCACCCCGACCCGCGTTTCCCAAGTCGCGTCTGGCTGGAGTCTTGGAGGCGTCCTGGGGGCCTCCTGAGGGTTTTTTGGAAGCCTCCAGAGGGCCTTTTGGAGGCCTCTTGAGGCCTCTTGAGGGCCTCTTGGGGGCCTCTTGGGGCCTGTGGGGGCGTCTTGGGGCTTCCCGGGGGCCTCTAAGGGCCGAGAGCTCGAAATTCTGTTTCGTGAACCCCCTCTTGGGGCGTTCTTGTAGCGTTCTTGGGGCCCTCTTGGGCCGTCTTGGAGGGCTCTTGGGCCGTCTTGGAGCCGTCTGGGGCCGTCTTGGAGCCCTCTTGGGGGCCTCTTGGGCCCTCTTGGGGCGATCTTGGAGGCCTCTTGAGCCGTTTAGGGGCGTCGGGGAACCGAAAAGGTTGAAACGCCCAATTCTGTCCGAAACCTATGGAAAAGCATTGTTTGTTTGCCTCTCGGGGCCCTCTTGGGAATGCACTTGGAGACCTCCTGGGGATCTTGGAGGCTCCTTGGGTCATCTTGGAGACGTCTTGGGCCCTCTGGAGGCCATCTTGGGCGTCGTGGAGCAATATTCGGGCGTCTCGGACCTCTCTTGGACCGTGTTGGGGGCGTTCTTGGGGCCCTCTTGGGCCGTCCTGGAGGCCTCTGGGGCCATCTTGGAGTCGTCTTGGGCCGTCTTGGGGCCCTCTCTTGGGGCGATCTTGGAGGCCTCTTGAGCCGTTTAGGGGCGTCGGGGAACCGAAAAGGTTAAAACGCCCAAATCTGTCCAAAACCAAAGGAAAAGCACAATGTTTTTTGCCTCTTGGGGCCTTCTTGGGAGATCTCTTGGAGGCCTCTTGGGGCATCTTGGAGGCTTCTTGGGCCATCTTAGAGACGTCTTGGGCCGTCCGGAGGCCATCTTGGGCGTCGTGGAGCGATATTCGGGCGTCTCGGACCTCTCTTGGACCGTGTTGGGGGCGTTCTTGGGGCCCTCTTGGGCCGTCCTGGAGGCCTATGGGGCCGTCTTGGACCCGTCTTGGGCCGTCTTGGGGCCCTTTTGAGGGCCTCTTGGGCCCTCTTGGGGCGATCTTGGGGGCCTCTTGAGCCGTTTAGGGGCGTCGGGGAACCGAAAAGGTTAAAACGCCCAAATCTGTCCAAAACCAAAGAAAAAAGCATTGATTTTTGCCTCTTGGGGCCCTCTTGGGAGTGCTCCTGGAGGCCTCTTGGGGCATCTTGGAGGCTTGTTGGGTCATCTTGGAGACCTCTTGGGCCGTCTGGAGGCCATCTTGGGCGCCGTGGAGCGATCTTCGGGCGTCTCGGACCTCTCTTGGACCGTGTTGGGAGGATCTGGGGGAGTGTCCCGGGCGTGTCCCGGGCGTGTCCCGGGCTCCTCTCGGGGTACTTTTGATCCAGGGACCCCCAGGGGCCGCCCCGCGCGCGCGAACCAGAAATACTGTTTACCAGTTACTTGAGATCTTAGCATTCCTCTGGCCCGTTGGGCCGGCGAATTCGGTCCTCAGTCGTCCACCCTCGGCCTTCGTCCCTAGACCTTTCATGAAGCGTCGCCGTGCGGCTCCACCCATGGCGGGCGGGTGCCCGGGGCCGTCGGTTCCTGGTGGCTGGCGCAGCTTTGGGGCCCGAAGCCATCCGTGCAACGGTCGGGTGGGATGGTTGGCGGTGCTGCGCAGTCCGTTGGCCCCAGCGTCGGACATAGAATTTGAATCCCGTCGGTGGCCCTGACTCGGTCTATGTCGAAGGACCTGGCGATCGGGGAGTCGCCGATCGCTCAATGTCGAGAGCGATCGGACACGCGATGTCAGAGACCAGCACCAGGGTCGTCGCGACACGAACTCCTCGCAGGCGGAGCGCGCGTTCGCCCCTTCCGTGGGGCTCCCCTATGGGGCTCGGGAGATGGTTGGGGGGCATGCCGAAGCGGGTGCGGCGCCGCCACGCGGGCGCTGCCGCTGGGACCTTCGGTGGAGCACCCTGTGGGGCTACAGTCAGCCCGTAAGGACGGGCAGCATTCCCAAGGGTACCCTTGCATCTCTGCCTCCTCGGTCTATCCTTGGCCACGTTTGTTGGCCGAGCCCCGCTCGGAAAGCGCCGAAATGGCCTTCCAGGGCCCTTGCATCCTTATCGCGCATTCCTGCTATACTGGCCGGCTGTATTCAACGCGTGGGGGAAGGTGCGAGGAGAAGGGGATTTGCGGAACACGGAAGCAAGGAAAGGAGCAATGGAGGGGGCAGTTCGTGCGCAGAGTATGCTGGTTGTGCTGGGCATCGGCGTCCCCGCTGGAGCAACGAGGGCGTCCCAGCTGATGCGTAGGTGGGGGAGCCCAGCGAGGCGGCGCGCCGCGAGGCGGTCCGGGTGCGGCCGCGGTGCGCGCGACTCTGGGCGCATCCCCGCGCTGGGCCGAGCATGTGCGAAAACAAGACAGATGAGAGGCACTACCTGTACGAGTTTGATGGGATGGGATGGCGCGCGCGGGCGGTGGCAAAGCTGCAGACGCTCACGCGCTGGGGGGCCAGGTTCTTGCAACGCACTGCCCTTGCTCGTGCGAGCCTGCTGGCGCTGCCTGCAGCTGACCTGGTCGCGCCAGCGGCGGTTGGCTCGAGAAGCCGCCGCTCGTTCGAGGCTGAACGATCCCCGCGGTGTCGACACGAACCCGCGGCAGTTGCTCCCGTTCGAGGATAGAAAGAGTTGCTCCAGGTGCCTGTCGGTGTTCCTGCCCAGTTGCCGAGCGAGGCTCGGCGTGCTCACCCCCCGCCGGCGCGGAGGTCGGCGGCACCGAAGATGAGGCACCACGTCTTGGTCCCTGCAGCGCGCGCGCAGGAGCAGATCTGCTTATTGCTCTGGCTGGCAGCCCTCGTGGAGGAGGGCCTGAGACCGTGTCGCGAGTTAGTGCCGCTGCGGCCGCCGCTTGTTCACTGGGCGCCGCGGGCGGGGGGAGCATGTGCAGGTGCTCTTCGTGGCCTGGGTGACGGCGCGCGTGCCGGCAGAGGACACCCACTCGTACCCATATTGTACGGCAAGAAGATGGGTACGCCAGCGGTGTCCTGCGCAGGACTCAGGGCCCATGCGGCATTTCATGGGCCGCGCGGCGGATGCGTGGGGTGATGGAGGGCACGCTGGACATGGACGGGCTGGCCGGGAAGTGCCAGTTTGTTGGCCTACAGGGCGTGGGAGCTGTACGCCAGGGGCGTGCGCGAGAGTAGCCCGAGGGAGGGGTTCTCGCAAGAGCCCCCCCCCCCCCCGCCTCCCCAGTCGCGATGGCCTGAGAGCCCACGGGCGGAGGCGCGCGCGACTGGGAGTGCTACGGCCGGAGGGCCAGAGGTGATCACACGGCCCTCGAGCAAATCAGCCCTCGACCTTTGGGTGCCTCGATCCTCCACCCTCGATGGTCGACCCTCCGCCCTTCATGCTCGGTCCTCGACCGTCGGGCCTCGACCCCCGGACCCTGGGGCCCCGCACCTGAGATCCGACGTCGCCAAGAGATTGCAATGTCTCGAAGAATCGCGACCTCGGCCTTGCAGACCCAGTGCTCCTGCGGCATTTGTTCACGCGGATCGTTCAGTGAGGCCCCAAACCGTGATCGCCGACGCCAACGCCAACGCCCAGATCTCATGGACCCTCGAGCCCTCGGCCCCTGGACCTTCCGGCCCTCGACCGCGCCATGGTTTTTGGGCCATCACTCGGGCCTCCGCCGCTCGCCCCAGGAATGCTCTCGACGAGGCGGAGCTGATGGAGACCGCCCGAGGCCTCGACACCTATGAGGATTGTCACAGTTCCGAAAACGCTCGCACACGCTCGAAAACTTTAAAGAATCCCCATCGGACCCTTTCGACCCTTCAGACTCTCGTCCTCCTCCTCCTCCTCCTCCTCCTCCTCCTCCTCCTCCTTATCATCATCATCATCATCATCATCATCATCATCATCATCATCATCATCATCATCATCATCATCATCATCATCATCATCATCATCATCCTCATCCTCATCCTCATCCTCATCCTCATCCTCCTCCGCTCCTCTTCCTCTTCCTCTTCCTCCCCTGCTTCCCCCCTCTCCTGCTCCGCCCCCTCCTCCTCCTCCTCCTCCTCCTCCTCCTCCTCCTCCTCCTCCTCCTCCTCCTCCTCCTCCTCCTCCCCCTCCTCCTTCTCCCCCTTCTCCCCCTCCACCTCCTCAACGTCCGAAAACCTTCGAGCACTTCCCCTCGGACCCTCCGGGCCCCTCGGCCCTCGGCCTGCGCCGCGCGCCCCGAGGCCGCTCCGCCCCCCTGCTGCGCGGGCCGGCGCCCGCTCCCGGCACGCCTGGCCGCTCTGCTCGCCGGCTCCTGGGTAGCCCTAAAACAACGCGAAGATTGAAGGGGAATTGGGACACACAAATAAATACACACAAATAAAAATGTCCCCCATACTTTACCATATTTTCTGGGTTTTTGTCTTCCCCCCCACTTCCCATATTTTCCCATATTTTCTGGGAATCGCCGATTAATTGTGTCTGTGTGTTTTTTCCCCTCCTGAAAGATCGGGACAAAATCGGATCGGGGTAACTCGAAATCTCTGAGAATCGGCGGGTTTGGAGGATGTATCGGGCGCCGCGGCCGCTCCATGAGCGTTCCGGAACGCTCCGAGAGCGCTCCGGAACGCTCTGGAGCGATTTATCCCGATCCTAGCCCTGTTGTAAGCCCCCAGATTTGATGGTGACCACACCCGGCGACACCTCCGCACATGTCGGCGATCACAAGGGGGGTGGTTCCGCCGGGGTGTGGTTGGCGATCGGCGCCGTTGGGGCCTCGGGGCACGGCGCTGCCCTCGTCAGGCCTCCTCGGGGCGCGGCGGAGAGCTCGATCGAGGTCCCCGCCCGCCCCCCAGGGTGTCCCCCAGGGTGCCGGTTGTAAACCACACCTTTTGCAAACCGCACCTTTCGGAGTCGCCGAACTTGGGGACCCGAGCAGCCGTAATCTCGGGTTCTCTCCCAAAGATGGGCGAGGGAGGTGATGACCTGGAGAACTCGGACCTCACCGAGTTCCGCCAGGCGGCCCACGTCTTGTATCGCCTCACCGGCATGCGGGCAATATTTATATCCATATCCAGAGCGTCGTGGACTTTTTGAAAAGGGGTGCCGCAAGGCCGAGGCGCACTGGATATGGATAAAAATCAAACCTGGGGCAAGATTTTTATCCATATCCAGTGCGCCTCCGGTTTCTGGGGAAGAAAGCCCAAAGCGCCAAGACGCACTGGATGTGGATATAGCTATTGCCCGCACGGCATGGCCCGCGAGTGCGTGGACGAGTGGTCGCCAGGTGTTGGCAATCCCCAGACGCGGTGTGGTGGCAACGCCCGGCGGTGAGCCTCGGGCGATTTGGTGTCACCACCCGCTCGGAAGGCCCGCGTGGCTTTACGAGGGTGCCCCGAGCGCTGGTGGGTCCAGGAGGCACGAGGGCCCGTCGGCGACCCTGGGTCCCAGAACTCCGCGGTGATTTTTTGTCGGGAGCTGGAACACATATACAGTCGGGGCGCTGAAGAAGGAACCCTTTTCGTTGGGGAGGGGCTCGGTGTTCCTTGATTGTTTCAAAGTTTGCCTCGGGTTGTCCTTGGGTTTTCCATAGGAAATCGAGGTTGAACTTCTGGAGACAAGGGGCCTCGTTCCTTATTTAGGGTTCCTTAGGCCAACGCCCCGACGGTATACATTACCAGTGGCGGGTGTTGTCTTAATTCCACGACTTGTTGAGGGTCGCGGACGACGTCGGGGTGGTGTGGTGTATGCTTCTCCCCCGTACTCCGAGGGAAACAACATGTATACACCAGGATGCCCGTATACACCAGGATCAGCGATCCTGTGCGAATTTCATCGCAGGGTCGGAAAAAGCGTCGGTGTCTAGAGCTCGTGTCCCTATTTGGCGTATTCCAGGTCACACCTGATATCTCACCACCTGGTTTGGGGGCTCCCAAGGCTCCGCGGCAGCGGCCACGGCCGCCGCCGCGTGGTCGGCGGCGCCGCGCCGGCCGAGCTCGGAGGTTCGTTCGGGCAGGAGATCGACTACAACATTAATGTACCCCAGCATTGGTTTGATCGTCGGAGGTACAAGACATGCGCATAATGTTCGTAGGTCTGCGAGCAATGCACGCATGTTTCGTGGATTCGACGAACAAACCATTGTTTTGGGTAAATCAATTCTGTAGTCGACCCCCCACTCGATTCGTGGGCGGAGCACACATCTGGCCATGAAGGGTACCGGTCCGAAGGAAAACGGGTCCTCAGGTTCTTCGACAATGTTATCCCCAACCAGCAGGTTGAGGCTGCATGGTTTTCAGAAAAGAGCCCCCGCCTGCACAGCCCACAGAATCCCCGCGGTCCCTGAGTATCCCGCCTCGCGTCTTCGACGAATGGCGACTCCAGACCGCGGTCGCCAAACCCCACAGGATCCCGGCGGTCACTGCGTATCTTGCCTCGCGCCCTCACCGTGCATACCAAGCATCCCCGAGGGGAAGGTGTCACAACGTTACGCCGTACAGCACAGAGCATCGCATCGTATAGCGTAACGAGTGTACCACAATAGATCGACCAGAACAAACGAGACTGCATAATGACATAATCGAACATATCATACCATACAATGGCATAGCAGAGCATTACATCCTAGCAGCACATGAGGCACCATACCAAAACATTGCAGTTCATATTATACCAGGCCAGAGCATGATATTGTCTACCGTGGGCGAGCACGACATTACATCATTTCGCATGTGCAGCAATGACTTCCCCACGGCGCCAGTTGCGTTGTAACGTATAAGTAGTAATATATACACGTAGCTTGCTCCAGTGACATAGTATGCAAGCCATAGTATGATGAGCAGCGCGTGGCAGATCACTGCATACCGCAATATTGCAGTTCAGAACGTAACACCGCATGCCAAAACAAAGCAAACCACAACACAGCGGCACATAACATCAGACCATGGTTTAACATGGAACAGTCTACTGTGACAGATCTGGGCATGACAGAGTACAGCATAATAGACATAGCTCAGCACACCAGGATTGCTCTAGTACCATTATCACCACGGTATTGCGTATACCAGAATATACCTATACGACCACCCTTCGGGTGATAAGGAGGTTGTGGGGGGGGAGAGGGGGGGGGAACCAACATCTGACTCTATCGATCTCACTATCGATCTCACTCAGCGGGACACCACGGGACACCACGGGACATTTGTCGACCTCATTATCGGGTCTCACTCAGCGGGACACCATAGGACACCACGGGACACATCGGGGTATCACATCGATCTCACGACCGATCTCACTATCGATCTCACTCAACGGGACACCACGAGACACCCCGGGACACCTGTCGATCTCACTATCGATCTCCATATCGATATCACTATCGATCTCACTCAGCGGGACACCACGGGACACCACGGGACACCTCGGGGCACCACATCGATCTCAGTATTGAACTCACTATCGATCTCACTCAACAGGTCACCACGGGACACCACGGGACACTTGTCGATCTCACTATCGATTTAACTATCGGTCTCACTCAACGGGACACCACGGGACACCTCGGGGTACCACATCGATCTCACTATCGATCTCAAGATCGATCTCACTCAACGGGACACCACTGGACACCACGGGACACCACGGGACACCAGCGGGACATGGGCGGGACACCGCGCGGCACCGGCCGCTGGAGGAGTTACATTTGGTCCGGCCACGGCCCAGCCACAGGAGGATTTCGGGACACCAGCGGGACACCAGCGGGACACCGCGCGGCACCGGCCGCCGGAGGAGTTACATTTGGTCCGGCCGCGGCCCAGCCACAGGAGGATTTCGGCATACCCGCGACCCGCGGGCCGCGGGAGACAGGCGGGGCACCGCGGGAGACCGGCGGGACACCGCGGGGCACCGGCCGCTGGAGGAGTTTCATTTGGTCCGGCCGCGGCCCAGCCACAGGAGGATTTCGGGACACCGGCGGGACACCGCGGGGCACCGGCCGCTGGAGGAGTTACATTTGGTCCGGCCGCGGCCCAGCCACAGGAGGATTTCCTTTCGCCCGCCCACGCAGCTTCGCCTCGCCCGCACGCACGCACGGCACGCACGACACGAACCCGAAACCGAAATCGATTTCCCGGTAGGGGGGGTCTCCGTTTCACGTCGGACTCACCCCCCAAATTCCGACAAGGTTGCTCCAGAGTTGGATATGGGTATCATACCGTTTCCCACCAACACACTATAGTGAACGGGACAGAACATAACGCAGCATATCATGCCGTATGGTATCATAACATCACAGAGTGTGGTATGCCAGGCCGTACCATTTCACAACACCGCATGACCGACCAGATCCTACCATACACGTCATACTGCGACAGAGCGGGACATGACATAACAAATCGTAGCAAAACAGAACAAATGATACCTAATGTGTTGTCCTACTGTTATCATTACGACAACGACTACGCTTTTACATGTTAGGGCGCAAGACTGTCCATGGGAAATGTCATAACCTAGCAGAACGCATCACAGGATAATACAAACTAAAGGCTAAACGCATGTGACAGACCAGGGCATAACCGATTGTATGATGCAACATCGTTGAAGCACACGTCCTAGCAACATGAGAGAGGTATAGTATCGAATTGCCTTCGGCTTATCTCGCAACCGTGCCTGGGTTGTGGGTATGAAGCGTATTTGATGTTCGTTTGGGTCTCGTGGGAGGCTTTTCGGGGGCCTCGTGGAGGCAGTTTGGGCGTCTATTGGGGGGCGGTTGGGATGCATCTTGGAGCCTCTTTTGGGCCTCTTGGGGGCCTCTGGTGGCCTTTGGGGGGACATCCTGGGGTTCTCTTGGAGCCTCCTGGGCGCCTCTTGGGGCCTCCTGGGGGATCCTTGGAGCAGAAGGCTCGGATGCTCGGTTCGTCTTCCCTCCTTTGGGCCCCTTTCGGTGCCGTCGAGGGGCCTTTTTGGGACGTGTTGGGCGCCTCAGGGGTTGTCTTGGGGCCCTCTTTGCCAGTTTTGAGGCCCTCGGGGGGGCCTCTTGGGCAGTCTTGGGGCGGTGTTGGGGGCCTCTCGGGCCGTCTGGGAGCGTCGGGAAGCCGAAACGGCGAGAACACCAAAATCTTGCAAGCATGTGGGGGAATCAATGATGCTGGAAAATTAGGTTCTCTTGTTTGGGCGTCTTGGGCGTCTGGGGGCCATCTTGAGCGTGTTGGAGCGATCGGCGACTCGGG
The DNA here is from genome assembly GCA_963575745.1 of Prorocentrum cordatum. Lineage (NCBI taxonomy): Eukaryota > Dinophyceae > Prorocentrales > Prorocentraceae > Prorocentrum > Prorocentrum cordatum. The sequence goes on from CAUYUJ010014538.1 coordinate 701,136, forward strand.
GCCTTCTCGGACCGTTTTGGGAGCTCGTTGGGGCCCTCTCGGCCCGTCTTGGGGCCCCCTTGGGCCCGAACAATTCATGCGACACCACTCGGGGGAGCTCAGGGGCCATGCGGCACGCCCCAAGAGATTTGGGCCGAGGGGCTCCGAACCCCTTAACAATTTGTTTCAGGAGCGAAGTTGAGGCTCAGAGGGGTAGCGAGATGACCTGAGGGCACGCCCACTCCGTGCCCAGCGGCACGGTGGCAGATGTTAGACAACAACAGAATCGCACGTCAATTGATTCCATTGCCACCCATTGAACAAACGACACCATGATTGCAGCATGCTTCCAACCAGTGATATTTTGAAGAATACTGGAATACGGAACATCTTTAGGATTGCAATAACATAATAAGAGTGCAATGTCAGAATACCAGAACAGTCAATCATATGGTATATACAGTTGTACGATCAGATAACCATCGAAGATCATGTGCAGCTTTGGTGTGGAAGACACAGCCCAAACGTAAGCACACATACCATAGCATACATACTAGGTACTGCGACATGGTCATAACACTACTACGGTTGCGACCGTGCATATTGCCGTACCTTGGCGATGGATGTTCATTGTCCTCCTCCCCTCTGCCTTTCTCGCCAGCGGCTTTTTGCTTCTGGGCCTCGCCCTGGTTTCAAGCAGCGTTGATCGTGTGTGGCAGCCGGTTTGGCAAGCACGCTGCTCACTCTCCCTGTTTTTGTTCCTTCTCACCAACCAGTTTTAGGTGGCCCCCTTCCCACCTGTCGGGAAGCTGGCAGTTTTCATCGACGTGTGCCCTGTCAAAAAAACGAACTACGATACTGCCACATGGCATGTCATAATTTTGTGGTGTAGATTCAAAAACAGGTCTGAACGTAACACTTACAGCAGGACAGGTGGTAGCAAACCCTAACAGAAGAGAGCATACCATAACACAGCGTAGTAGCTTTAGATTCGAATCGTCCAAGATAGGACATTGTTGGACATAGCAAAGAAGAACACATCAGCGACCAATTGCCGATGCCCGATCGAACGCGACGTGCGCGCCGAGGTTATGCTGACCACAGGAACAAGTGGCGCAGCAACGACCGATCGGACCACGTATCAACGCACGACGTAGCTCCAGCCTGTCGAGAACATAACAGAGCGTATTAGATTTAGTTATATCATCGAAGACAAGTGAACATATCATAGCCGAAGACTGTAGAGTACAGCAGCGACCGATTAACGGCGCCCTACCACACGCAACATGCAAGCCGAGGCTGGCGACAGGAATCAACCATCTATGGATATTACAGAACATGAGGGAACATAAAATGATAGAGTATAATTCAGCAGCGACCGAGTAACGGCGTCGCATCAAACGCGACATGCGTGCCGATGTCAGGCTGGCCACAGTATCAAACAGCACCAGACTCGGGAACAAACGCCGAACGTTTCGATGAGGATCGTTCGAAGCAAGATAAGTTGGCTCACCCGGGCCCTCGCCGGGCCCCAGGGCTGTCAGCACGCGGCTGGGACGAAGAGCTGGTCTCGGAGGCGAGGCCCCGGGGTGCCAGGACCCGTTTCCCGCAGGCCTCCTTCTCCTCACGCCAGCTGTCCGCACACACGGCGGGGAACTTCTGGCCAGCGCGTCCCTCCGGCGGTCCTGGCCCGCACGAAGGATTGCAATCCTGTTTGTTTTGCAATCCTTCGGTTTTTTTGCAATCGCACGAAGGGTTTTTTTTGCAGTCCTTTTTGCAGTCCTTCTCGCAATCCTTGGGTTTTTTTGGCAATCCTGGTTTTTTTTTGCAATCCTTGGTTTTTTTTTTGCAATCGTTTCGGCGCGACGCGCCGTCCACGCCCCCGGCTCCCCGGCGTCGACGCCCCGAGCCCCGCCGAGCGGGGCGGCGCGCGGGCCGCTCTCGGGGCACCGCGCCTCGCCGGGGCCGCCGCATGGGGCACGCTCGGCACACGCTCCCGACCGTGCCCAGATCTCCGACGATGTGACTGCCCTCAGTCGGGGGACGAACTCTATACGGTAGGTTCGCGTCGTGTCGACCGGCGGCGACCCCAGCGCGGGCGTTCAAGGTTGAACGCCGCCGGCGACCCAGAATCGCTCGATGTGGAACGATTGGACGTTGCGGCAGCGGCCGATCGTTCAAGGTTGAACGATCCAGCGCGGTGTCAGAAACCAGCGCCAGGGTCGACACGACACGGACCTGCCGTACATATCCACTGCTCCCTGGCCAGGCCCATCCTGAACCCAGGAGCTGTGTATACGCCCTCCCGGCCAAACCAGGAGGGCGTGGCGTATTACACAGCTGCTGTGTTCAGGATGGGCCTGGCCAGGGAGCAGTGGATATGTATAGATTGCGTCGCCCTACCTCAGTCCAGGCGATTTTGCTCGAGCTCGGCCTCCAGGGGCCCTCCTTTCTCGGGCCCCTGGGTCCTCAGAAACGGAGCCGGGGCGGGAGGCTGTCCCAGGGAAGGGGTCGGGACGCCTGAGGCCGCGCACTGAAAAAACACATCGGCGGATGTCGGGGTATCCGCTGAGGCATCGCCGGGCTCGCGCGCCGTCGGGCTCTACGAGGACTCATCGTCGTCAGAGCTGTCGTCGGTCATACATTCCGTCAGTGATGGTCGCCGTCATTGCAATCAGTCGTCATGGCCTGCCGTCGATTTCGGTCGTCGGTGGCAGTGGCTAACAGTCGTCGTCGCCGGTCGTTGCTCTCGCACTTCGGTCGTGTTCGTCGTGTGTTGTCATGTGTCGTCATGTGTCGTCGTCAGTCGTCGTCGTCTTCAGTCGTCGTCGGCAGCTGTCGTCGTCCTAGTCGTCGTCGGCGTCGGCGTTGGCGTCGTGCGTCACCGTCGTGCGTCGTCGTCTTCAGCAGCCGATGTATTCTTCCTCACGCAGCGACGGTCTCTGTCTGTCCGCGGTAGGCGACGATGACGTTCGGCTGGGCAGTCGTCGGCCCACATCGGTTCTCTCTCCCTCCTGGGAGGCTAACGCGAAGACCGCGTTCGCAAAGAAGCTTGTGTCCGACGCGCCTATGGAGTGTGCCTGGTGGCCGCCGGAGGAAGGTTCCAACGGATCTCCCCAGAGACAATGTGAACACGGCAACGGCCTGGGGAACGGTTATGTATATTTTTGGAACGCTCGCCGTGGAACCCCTTTTGCCGTTTGTGGCCAGTCTGCGAATTGCGACTGTTGCAGGAAGAAGGTCTCTCATGTGGCCTTCGCCGACTCGTGGAGAAAAGCGCGCGAGGGATCTGGCTGTAGCAACTATGAAAGCATCCGCGTCTTCGAGACCGTCCACTCGGGCAGCGCGGACAGTTGCGGAGAGTATTGCAAGGCGCATCAAGGTTGTGTGGGCTTCGAGTTCCAGAAGTTGAGCGACCAGCATTGCCCTCGCAACTCTGGTTCAGGCACCGGCGCGTGCCTACTGTGGTTCGGAGAGTGCAAGGAGGACTCGAACGGCTGCTACGATCGCTACGAGATGACGACGTCTGGCGTCGAGGTCGCGGTCGTACGAAAGTTGGATGACCATTGGAAGCGAACTGAGCAGATGGGTTGCGCGAACTGGCAGAGCATCCAGCTCGGGGGCACCACCACCGCCGCGGATTCCAGTCAGTGCGCGGCGCTGTGCGACATGCACGCTTCTTCTTGCAAGGGCTTCGGCTTTAAGACGACAAACACTTGCAGCGACTCGAATTCTGGCCACATCGGAGCCTGCGTGCTGTTCGGCGCCGGGAAATGCAGTTTTCATGGCAACCGCTGCTGGGACCATTATTGGCGCATGGACTCGAAGCCGACCACCCTGGAGGCCACTGGGCTGATGCCCAGCTCACCAAGTGCTTCGGCTTCTCTAGCAGCAAACGCATCGTCGGGATTCGCAGGAGATGGAGCCGCACCCGTCGGGGTCACGACCACTGGGACCACAGGGGCCCCGGCGAAGCGAATGATCATGCAGCCCATTTTTCCCGCGCTCATAGGCGGGGCGAATGCCTCGCGACCACCTGCGGACTTTCAGCAGCCCCTGGGGTCGCAGGAGGAACACGAGCCGAAGCCGCCCCCAGAGGACACACGGGGCAACAACGCCACGCACGACGGCCCTGGCGCCGCCACACTGGCGGACGGTCTGAGCGGCTTGCCCGCGGTTTCGCCAGGCGGCGGCACTGTGCACGGCGGAAACGACACCATCACGCAGGCAGGCGACCTGAGCGTCTTCGCCGCGGACGACATCGCGGAGATCGAGGACGTGGGCTCCACGGCAGCGCCCCGCGGCGGCCAGCAGTCTCGCGGGGAGGTGTCCGGGTTTCTGCTGATCCAGACCAACCATCCCGGTGACTTCATCAACGACCCGGTGGTGGGCGCCGCCCTGCTCGAGCTCGTGGCCGACCTGCTGGGCGTCGCGAGTTCGCGCGTGTCCGTCAGCATGTGGGGGCAGGCCTCGAAGAAGAAGCAGTTGCATTCACATAAACTTTCGGAGCTTCGCGCGGATCTCTTGGATCTGCGCTGGGCGGAGCGCGCCAGGGAGGGGGGTCCCGCGCAGAGCTTCGAAAGTTCATACTCGTTGCGTTCTTTCTTCTCCTGCAGGCCGCGCGGCGCCTGGCGGAGGCGCCGCTCGACGGCTCCGCGCAGACGGACGGTCTGAGCGGCTTCCCTGCGGATGCGCCGGGCAACGGCACCGCGCGCGGCGGCGGCGACGAAGTCCTGCAGGTGGGTTTCGGTAGCAAATTCTTCAGAGTGCACTCGCGTACGCTAGCGTCTGGTAATCGATGGGAAGTCGCCGATGTAGCGTCGAGCAGCGTCGATTTGCAAGATGCAGCAAGATGGCACGGGAGGCTCACATGAGTTGCCACCGAAGGTAGGTGACCTCAGCAGCCTCGCCGTAAGCGGGGTCGCGGAGATCGAGGACGCGGCCGCGTCGGCCTCCTCGGCGGGGGCCCTCGGCGAGGAGCGCGGGCCCGTGATCGTGGCCTTCGTGCTCGACGCTGGCGGGCTCCAGGGCGCTGGCGAGCTGGAGGCGACCCTTGGCCGGCCAACTGCCTCGTTAACGCGTGCGCACGGAACCGACAAGAGAGGGAGGAGGAGGAGGAGCAGGAGGAGGAGGAGGAGGAGGAGGAGGAGGAGGAGGAGGAGGAGGGGGAGGGGGAGGAGGAGGGAGGAGGAGGAGGAGGAGGAGGAAGAGGACGAGGAGGGGGAGGAGCAGATGGAGGGGTGGACAAGGATGATGATTGTCTTGTGGCGAGCGCGACCACGCGTTCCAAGTGCCAGGGATGCTGGGCTTCCCTCGCCCCAGGATGCAGCTCCTGGGAGGTTCAATTCAGCATCGGCTCTAGATCCCTGGTCGAACAGCTGGCATTAACTTTCCTGCTAATCCAGCCTAATTCCGCTTCGTCTGGCTCAATCCAAGGCTCACTCTTGCTCGGTCTGGCCGAATGGCCCCTCAATCGGGCCTGATAGCCTCTCATCGCTCTCGCGACCTCTCAGGGATTGCCTTCCAAGTCTTGAGGCTGGCCCGCTCAACGGGCCCAGACATGCGATGCCTGGACTTTTCCATTGCGAGGTCCCGAGAAGTCCCGACCCTGTCCCAAAGGGCAGTTTTTTCATCGCGACTCGTTTTTCGACGGTCCCGGAGCCCGGCGAGGGCCTCTGGAGGCCAGAAGCATTGCCAAGAGCGTCTCGTCTCTTGCGAAGGCCTTACGGCCGGTGCCGCCGAGCCTGGAGGACGACGACAACGACCACGACCACGACCACGACCACGACCACGACCACCACGACCACGACCACGACGACCACGACCACGACCACGACCACGACCACGACGACCACGACCACGACCATGACCACGACGAGCACGGCGACGACGATCGTTGATTTTGCACTCTTCGGATTATGTGGGAAGTGTTCTTGGAGCTTTCTTATGAGGGTTACAAACATTGAAGGAACATCATTGGTTTTGCCCTCTTGGGGTTCTCTTGAGGGTGCTCTTGAAGCTTTCTTGGGCCTCTTGGGAGCCTCTTGGGGGCTTCTTTGCGCCTCTTGGGGCTGCCTGGGAGTCTCTTTGAGCGGAAGGCTCGAAATGTCGGTAGGCGTTGCCCTTTTCGGGAGCCTCTTAGGGGCCCTCTTCGGCCGTCTTGGGGGTCTCTTGGGCCGTCTTGGGGCTATCTTGGGCCATCTTGGGGCCGTCTTGGGCAGTTTGGGGGTGCTTTTGGCAGCTTGTTGGGTCGTCTTGGGGCGATGTGTGGGGGCTTCCTGGACCATCCTAGGGCGTCGGAGGCCCAGGAAGACGAGGACGGGAACAGCATTGAAACACTTATTTGGGAAATCAATGATTTTTTTGTCTTGGGGCACTCTTGGGGCTACTCTTGGGGCTCCTCTTGTAGCCCTCTTGGGGCGTCTTGGGGATTCCCGAGGCCGTCTTGAGGGGGATCTTACTGGAGCGATCTTGGGCTGTTTCGGGGCCCTCTGGCAGGAAGCCGCTGTACAAATGAGCTCGGGGCGTCTGGGAGGCAAGAAATCGCAGGGGAAGCCTTTCTCAGGAAGGGCTGCTCCCCCCAGAGGAGCAGGGGTGCATAACCCCCGGGAGGCCCCCTGGGAAACCCTTCCAGGATCCCCCCCCCTTCCACTCCCCCCCCCCAAGCGGGGAAGGGATCAAAGGTAAGGGACTTCCCTTCGACTCGATTGCGACGTTGCTCGAGATCCCTCTGGCTGGAACGCTTTAGGAGGAGGACCCACGGACAGGAGTGGAGTGGCGACGGCGACGACGACGACGTCGACGACGACGACGAAGACGACGACGACGTCGACGACGACGTCGACGATGTCGACGACGACGACGATTCCAACGGAGAAGCCCCTCATACACGCCGACAATCTCGGCGGACTTTTGGATGCCGCGCGAGCCTGGCCGCCGACGAGCCGGCAAGACAAAAGCGAGGCCCAGCGGCCCGAGGAAGGCCGGGGTGCACGGGCCCGGTGCCGCCGATCGCCGCCCAAACGGAGGCAGCGAGGATCGAAGCAGCAAACAGGGGTGGACTTAAGCGGTGTCTTGGCGATTGTTTTGGCCGTTTTCGTTTCGATGTCGTTCTGCAGCAAAGGCGAATTCAAGACAAAAATAGGAAACATCGAAAGCGAAACGAAAACGAACGCACCGTTCAGGTTCAGCCCTGTGAAACAAAGGCCATAAACATGAACGTTTGGCGCTCCGCGCGGATTTCTTGGATTGCCGCTGGGCCCCCCCCTGGCGGCGCCTCCGGCGCCGCCCCTGGCGCGTTCCGCGCACTGGGGAGGGGGGTCCAGCGCGGATTCAAGAAATCCGCGCGGACCTCCAACAGTTGATGTTTATGTGGGTTTCTCTCCCTCTAGAGGAGGAGGCAATCCCAGAGTGCAGCCCCCAGTTCTGTTTCACGCCTTCTGCACAGCGCCCCGATGTGCGCACACACTAGGAGGCCACATGCGAACCCTACCCCTACCCCCCACGATTTCTGGGGGTAGGGTGGGGTTCACTTCGCTCGGGAGGTCCCGAACGGAGTGAACCCCACCCTCCCCCTCAGAAATCGTAGGGGGTAGGGGTAGGGCTCGCATGTGGCCCCCTATACGCTGCCGTCAGACATGCGCCGCGAGCGTGTCTGGGGGGCAGCCGCGCGGGCATGCCTCGCAGGCGACCCTCGCCGGCCTGGAGGCGGCGCCCGCCACCGACGCGCTGGCGGCCGCCCTGGAGCGCCGGGGGCACCGGGCGCTCGTCAGGCCCTGGGGCGGCGCGCAGAAGCGAGGAGGGTAAGTCGTGCACGTCCCTCCACCAGGGGGGGAATATCCAGCACTAGTCCAAGCATCGTCTGGAGATGTTCCTTGGTATGTCTGATCATGGTTTGGCCATGTCCCTCCACAGGGGGAGAGTATATCCAACACTAGTCCAAGCATCGTCTGGAGATGTTCCTTGGTATGTCGGATCATGGTTTGGCCATGTCCCTCCACAGGGGGAGAGTATATCCAACACTAGTCCAAGCATCGTCTGGAGATGTTCCTTGGTATGGTGGATCATGGTTTGGCCATGTCCCTCCACCAGGGGGGGAATATCCAACACTGGTCCAAGCATCGTCTGGAGATGTTCCTTGGTATGTCGGATCATGGTTTGGCCATGTCCCTCCACCAGGGGGAGAATATCCAGCACTAGTCCAAGCATCGTCTAGAGATGTTCCTTGGTATGTCGGATCATGGTTTGGCCACGTCCCTCCACCAGGGGGGGAGTATCCAACACTAGTCCAAGCATCGTCTGGAGATGTTCCTTGGTATGTCGGATCATGGTTTGGCCATGTCCCTCCACAGGGGGGGAATATCCAACACTAGTCCAAACATCGTCTGGAGATGTTCCTTGGTATGTTGGATCACTGTTTGGCCATGTTCCATTCTTCCATAATCTGCCTGTAGGGGGGACGCGCTCGACCTGAGGATGGCGCGGTCGGCGGGCGGGGGGCTTCCGAAGATGCCAGCCCGGCCCTCTCGAAAGACCAAGTGGCCCCCGAGGTGTACGGTATGTTCGCGTCGTGTCGACCGGCGGCGACCCCGCCGCCGGCTTTCATCAGAGCCCCGACCGAGTCATCAGGGGTAACTCGGGTCAGGGCTAGCTCGGGTTCGTTTTTCGGGAATCCACACCCGAGTTACCCCTGGGCCCGAGTTACCCCGGATAGCCCGGGCGTCCAGAGCCCCGAATCATCAGGGGTAACTCGGGTCAGGGCTACTTCGGGTCCGTTTTTGGGGAATCCAAACCGCGAATCGCCCCGGGCCCGAGTTACCCCGGAGAGCTCGGGCGTCCAGAGCCCCGAATCATCAGGGTTAACTCGGGTCATGGATCGTTCCTCAGGAATCCAAACCCGAGTTACCCCGTGCCCGAGTTACCCCGTATAACTCGGGCGTCCAGGGCCCCGAATCATCAGGTGAACCTCGGGTCAGGGCTAACTGGATCGTCGGGAATCCAAACTCGAAATATCCCGTGCCCGAGTTATCCAGGATACCTCGGCCGTCCAGAGCCCCGAATCATCAGGGGAAACCCGGGTCAGGGCTAACTCGTGTTCGTTTTTCGGGAATCCATCCTCGAGTTACCCTGGGCCAGAGTTTCCCCGGAAAACCCGGGGGCCCATGGCCCCGAATCATCAGGGGTAATTCGGGTCCGGGCTAACTCGGGTTCGATTTTCGGAAACCCACACCCGAGTTACCCCTGGTCCAAGTCACCCTGGATAACTCGGGCGTCCAGAGCCCCGAACCATCAGGGGCAATTCAGGTCAGAGCTAACTCGGGTTCGCTGTCCGGGAATCCAAACCCAAGTTGCCCCGGGCCGAGTTACCCCGGATAACTTGGGCGTCCAGAGCCCCGAACCATCAGGGGTACATCGGGTCAGAGTTTTTCGGGTTCGTAATCCCAGCCCGAGCTGCCCCCGGGCCCGAGTTACCCAGATAACTCGGGCGTCCAGAGCCCCGAATCATCAGGGGTGACTCTGGTCAGGGCTAGGCAAGGTTCGCTTTTCGGGAATTCACACCCGAGTTACTCCGCGCCCGAAATACCCAGGATAACTCGGGCGTCCAGAGCCCCGAATCATCAGGGGTAACTCGGGTCCAGGCTAACTCGGGTTCGCTTTTCGGGAACCCACACCCGAGTTACCCCTGGTCCGAGTTACCCCGAATAACTCGGGCGTCCAGAACTTCGAAACATCAGGGGTGACTCGGGTCAGGGCTAATTCGGGTTCGGTTTCCAGGAACCCAGACCCGAGTTACTCCGGGCACGAGTAACCCTGGATAACCTGGGCGTCCAGAGCCCCGAATCATTCATCAGGGGTGACTCGGGTCATGACTACTTCGGGTTCGTTTTCTGGGAATCCAAACCCGGCCCTGAGTTTTCCACGGATAACTCGGGCGCCCAGAGCCCCGAATCATCAGGGGTAACCCGGGTCCAGGCTAACTCGGGTTCGTTTTTCGGGAATCCAAGCCCGAGCTACCCTGGGCCCGAGTTACCCCGGATAACTCGGGCGTCCAGAGTCCGGAACCATCAGGGGTAACCTGGGTCAGAATTTTCGGGAATCCATCCTCGAGTTACCCTGTGCCCGAGTTACCCCAGATAACTCGGGCGTCCAGAGCCCCGAATCATCAGGGGAAACTCGGGTCAGGGCTAGCTGGGGTTCGCTTTTCGGGAATCCAAGCCCGAGTTGCCCCAGGGTCGAGTTATCCCGCATAACTCGGGCGTCCAGAGCCCCGAATCATCATGGGTAACTCGGGTTAGGGCAAACTCGGGCACGTAATCCAAACCCGAGTTACCCTGGGTTCGAGTTTCCCGAGAGTTTTCGGGCGTCCAGAGCTCCGAACCATCAGGGGTAACTCGGTGACATCAGGGCTAACTCGGCTTCGTTTTTCGGGAATCCAAGCCCGGGTTACCCCGGGCCCGAGTTACCCCGGATAACCCGAGCGTCCAGAGCCTCGAATCATCAGGGGTGACCCAGGTCAGGGCTAACTTGGGTTCGTTTTCGGGGAATCCAAGCCCGAGTTACTCCGAGCCCGAGTTACCACAGATAACTCGGGCGCTCAATTTCAACGTTGAACGCCGCTGGCGATTCAGAATCCGTCGATGTTGAACGATTCGACGTTCCTGAAACGGCCGATCGTGCAAGGTCGTGCAGCTCAACGCCAGGGTGGACACGACACGAACCCGCGGTAGCCGCTGAGGGCCCCAAGAGGGCCCCAAGACTGCCGAGAGATCCCCAAGGCGACCGCGGAACGCGCCAGACTGCCCCATCCGAGGACGGCCCAGGGCGCCATGCAGGAGTCCCCGAAAAGGCTCCCAAGATTTACCCAAGATTGATTGGTTGATTGGGCAGCTGATGGTGGCAGGTATTGCTCTGTGACTGACGCTAAAGACGTGTGGCCGAGGCGGTACTTGC
>CAUYUJ010014538.1:712164-714664 GCA_963575745.1 Prorocentrum cordatum
TAGTAGTAGTAGTAGTAGTATAGTAGTCGTAGTAGTAGTAGTCGTCGTCGTCGTCGTCGTAGTAGTAGTAGTAGTAGTAGTAGCAACAGTAGTAGTAGTAGTAGTAGTAGTAGTAGTAGTAGTAGTAGTAGTAGTAGTAGTAGTAGTAGTAGTAGTAGTTATCGTAGTAGTAGTAGTAGTAGTAGTAGTAGTAGTAGTAGTAGTAGTAGTAGTAGTAGTAGTAGTGTGAGTAAGAGTAAGAGTACGAGTAAGAGTAATAGTAAGAGTAAGAGTAATAGTATGATACATCGTCAGAGTAAGAGTAAGAGTCAAACTAGCCAGCTTCAGCGAATCCAGAATGGCATGCCCGGTCCCACCCGCCCTCCCGCAACATAAGAAACCGTGCTGGCGCAACTGGGGACCGAAATCAGATCGGCAAGGTGGTTTGCCACAGCTGATGCAGCCGCGATGGCGGTTACCGATCAGAAATCCCTGGCGCGTCTCAAAGACTGCGCTGGCATGTCGGCACGAGCCTAGGAGGCCCAGCCTAGGAGGCCCCGGGAAGCCTCAGAAGGCTCCAGGCGGCCTCAGGAGAAGCCCAGCGACCCCGAGGAAGCCCCAGGAAACTTCAGGAGGGCCCAGGAAGCCCCAGGTAATTCCAGGAGGCTTCAGGAAGTCGCAGGAAGTGTCAGGAAGCCGGCGGGGAATCCCAGGAAGCAGGAGGCTCCACGAGGCCCTGGGGAAGCCCCAGGATGTCCCAGGAGACCCTAGGAGGCCCCAGGGGGCCCTAGGCGCTCGACGAACTGGCGAACGAAATTTCTGCGCCGCGCTTAAGCGTGAGCGCAACTTTCAGAAAACATGCGCGCGGCGCTGAAGCGAGAGCGACATTTCGCCCTGTCGCGCGCGATGTGCACCGCGCCCCCTTCCTGCCACGCATTTCGCAAAGCCAACGACAACTGAGAAACACCATGTCGACTTTGTATGATTTCTGACAGGTTGGATGGCCCTTCCTGCTTGGGTTTGCCCCAGACGTCCGCACGCGATGTGCGCCGCGTCCCATTCTTGGTACGCATTTCGCATCGTCGACGACAAAAATGGCCATGCTGAGAGAAACAACGACGACGTTGTATTGATGTTTAACAGTTAGGATGGGAGGGCCCAGATTGACGGCCGCGCGCGATGTGCGCCGCGTCCTACTCCGGCTACGCATGCCGCATCGTCGACGACAAGAAAGGCCACGTCGAGAGAAACAACGACGACTTTATGTTGATGTTTTACCATTCGGATGGGATGGCTCAGATGGAACCCTTATCGGCCGGCTGGAAGGGGGGAGTAATCGTATATTCTCATAGGGAAGAAGGATAGGAGTCAAGCTAGCCAGCTCGACCGAGTCAAGAATGGTATGCCCATTCCCACCCGCCCTTCCACAGCATAAGAAACAGTGCTGGCGCAACTGCGGACCGAAATCAGATCGACAAGGTGGTTTGCCACAGCTGATGCAGCCGCGATGGCGGTTACCGATAGGAAATCCCTGGCGCGTCTCAAAGACTGCGCTGGCATGTTGGCACGAGCCTAGGAGGCCCCGGGAAGCTTCAGGGGGCCCCAGGCGGCCTCAGGAGAAACCCCAGCGACCCCGAGGAAACCCGAGGAAACTTCAGGAGGGCCCAGGAAACCCCAGGTAATTCCAGGAGGCTTCAGGAAGCCGTAGGAAGTGTCAGTAAGCCGGCGGGGAATCCCAGGAAGCAGGAGGCTCCAGGAGGATCCACGAGGCCCTGGGGAAGCCCCAGGATGTCCCAGGGGACCCTGGGAGGCCCCAGGGGGCCCCAGGCGGCGTCAGGACAAGCCCTAGCGACCCAGAGGAAGCCCCAGGAGGCTGCAGGACGATCCACGTTGAGAGAAACAACGACGATTTTTAGATTTTTTTACGTCTAGGATGGGAGGACCTGGGGAGTATGAGCATATTCGAATGAGGAGTATGGATGAGAGTAGTAGTAGTAGTAGTAGTAGTAGTAGTAGTAGTAGTAGTAGTAGTAGTGGTGGTGGTGGTGGTGGTGGTGGTGGTGGTGGTGGTGGTGGTGGTGTGTGGTGGTGGTGGTGGTTGTGGTGGTGTGGTGGTGGTGGTAGTCGTAGTATTAGTGTAGTAAGTAGTAGTAGTAGTAGTAGTAGTAGTAGTAGTAGTATGTAGTAACCCGTGGATAGTGAATAGTAGTCGTCGTTGCGTAGTAAGTAGTAGTAGTAAGTAGTAGTAGTAGTAGTAATAGTATAGTTAGTCGTAGTAGTAGTGATTAGTAGTAGTAGCAGTTGTACTGTAGTCGTAGTAGTAGTGTAGTAGGTAGGTAAATAGTAGTAGTAGTAGATGGTAGTAGTAGTAGTAAAGCAGTTTTACTTGTAATCGTATAGTAGTATTTGTAGTGTAGTAGTAGTAGTAGTGTTGTTATTATTGTAGTAAGTAGTAGTAGTAGTGTTTGTAGTAGTAGTATAGCATGATTAGTCATATTAGTACGTCCAAGCTAGTAACAGT
>CAUYUJ010014538.1:719664-736408 GCA_963575745.1 Prorocentrum cordatum
AGTCGTAGTCGTAGTCGTAGTAGTAGTAGTAGTAGTAGTAGTAGTAGTAGTAGTAGTAAATAGTAGTAGTAGTAGTAGTAGTAGTAGTAGTAGTAGTAGTAGTAGTAGTAGTTAGTAGTAGTATAAAACAGTAGCAGTCGCAGTAATAGTATTCAGTCGGTTTTCGTAGTCGTATCGAAAGTTGTAGTCGGAATCGTAAAGTACGTGGGTATGGTAATATGATTAATAGATTCAGGAAGTAGAAGTAGGAGCAGGAGTAGTCGTGGTAGTAATAGTAGTTGTAGTAGTAGTAGTAGTAGTAGTAGTCTTTCGTCCGTCGTCGTCGTCGTCGTCGTCGTCGTCGTCGTCCGTCGTAGTAGTAGTAGTAGTCGTAGTCGTAGTCGTAGTCGTAGTCGTAGTAGTAGTAGTAGTAGTAGTAGTAGTAGTAGTAGTAGTAGTAGTAGTAGTAGTAGTAGCAGTAGCAGTAGCAGTAGCAGTAGCAGTAGCAGTAGCAGTAGCAGTAGCAGTAGCAGTAGTAGTAGTAGTAGTAGTAGTAGTAGCAGTCGTAGGAGTAGTCGTAGTAGTAGTGGTCGTCGGAGTAGTGGTAGTAGTGGTAGTAGTTGTAGTAGTGGTGGTGGTTGTAGTGATAGGGGTGGTGGTAGTGGTAGTGACCGTAGTAGTAGGAATAGTCGTAAGAGATCGGAGGTGGACTGCTGGGCCCCTGTGGGAAGCTGGTCAGGGTCCTTTGTCGCAAAGGTGTCAGTTCTGCATCTGGGGGACGCCCTCGTATCAGCAAGTCATGTCGAGGTATCGGCGCGTGGATGCAGGACTCGGCAGCCCAACTCCATTCTCTTTCGGCGTTTCGCGTTCCACTATAGTTTCGAAAACGACATCGGCGCCCGCGACGGCCTATTTTGCACCATGGCTCTGGAGAACACCATTGTGCACCCCATTCCCGTCGCCCCCTTACTCTTATCCGCATGGCCTTTATATTTCCTTTTCGGCCTCTTCGCAACCGTTCTCTGGAAAGCTCAGGGATGAGAGCGCTCTGGGTTATCCGGCTCCTCCTCCTCCTTTCTCCTCCTCCTGGAGGAGACAGAGTATCCGCGATGGACGACGCAGTGCACCACGTGCAGGTTCCTGACGCTGTGAGGTGGCCAGCCGGCAGCCCGGCCTCCCTGGCGCGAATTCGGCTTCCAGAGAGCCTAGGAATTGGCCGAGCTACGCGCTCGGCCTTGTACTTCGGGTGGCACCAGCCTGCACACCGACACCGGCCCCGGCCAAGCGGATCCTGAGCCCAGGATCGGTGCACCTTAGGACTACACGTGGGAAAAAAAACAAAAAAAACAAAAAAAACAATCAACAACAACAAACACAAAACACAACAAACACAAAAAAACACCCGAGTGGCCTTTTGCCGGAGTGACCTGCGGTGCGGGCGGACCCCCCGATCGCGGAACGATATGCGACAGCAGCGGCTTTTGCGCGCTCGGCTTTGGCCTCCTCTCGGGGGAGCGTAAGACCCGGGTTTGCCAGGACTCGGGTTCGCCATCGTTTTTTGACGACCGCGCCTCGGATTTTGACGAGGAAGAGTTTCGTGGGATGTCTGCAGCGGGAGGCCTCGTCAAAATGCAGGTTCGGCCTCGTCATTTTTTTGACGACCTCGTCGGGGATTTCCGAGTCCCCTGCACCCAGGTCTTACGTCCCCCTGATCCTCGCGCTTCCCCGAGGGCCGCGCACCGAAGGCCCTTCCTGCCTGGGGTCACTCGCGCGTGGCCGAACATTGGCCGCCCTGGCCAGGCCAGGCAGGGCACGCACGCCGCTCCCAGGCCCGGCGTGGAGCCTGGCCAGGATCGGTGCTCGGCGTATTTCGGGCATGGGATCGACTACAGAATTGATTCACCCCGGAAATCAATTTCTCGTCGAGTCTGCGGAAAATGCTTAGAACTCTCGGTCGATTTGCAAACACTCCGCGCATCCGTCCTAGCTTCCAGATTCTGGGGTAAATCAATCCTGTAGTCGATCTCCTACTCGATGTTTGCTGGCGCTCACCCCACAGTATTGTAGAGGGGGGAGGGGCAGTCTCTTGGCTGGCAGGGCTGTCTTGACTGGCCGCCTTCTGCCGAGCGCCCCGCGCGGCCTCCTCCTCCTCCTCCTCCTCCTCCTCCTCCTCCTTCTCCTCCTCCTCCTCCTCCTCCTCCTCCTCCTCCTCCTCCTCATCCTTCTCCTTCTCCTCCTCCTCCTCCTCCTCCTCCTCCTCCTCATCCTCATCCTTCTCCTCGTCCCCTCCCTCTCACATCCCTCCCTCCCGCCCTCCCGCTCAGATCCCTTCCTTCCTCCCTCTCTGCAGAGACCGCGGCGCTGCTCGGCAGCACGCATGTACGGCATGGGCCCGCGCCGTGCCGCAATTCGATCCGGTCCGTGCGCCCGCGTCTCGTTGTCTTACCTGGCGCCCGCGTCTCGTTGTCTTACCTGCCGCGGCTCGCGCCAGGTCGTCGCGGCACTCGAATCGTGTACAGAATTGGCGCCAGGCAGGACCACAGAATTCTGAAGCGTCGCGATTTGTCCCACGTTCGATCGCGCCTCTCCTCCCTCCGCCACTCCCTGGTTCCATCGCTCTTCTCCATTCTCCTCTCTCCTTCCCTGCCCTCCCTCCCAACACCTTCCTTGTCGTTCGCAATCCTTCCTCCTCCTCCCCCTCCCCCTCCCCCTCCCCCTCCTCCTTCTCCTCCTCCTCCTCCTCCTCCTCCTCCTCCTCCTGCCGCCCCTCCCTCGGATGTAACGCTGAATATCCCCCTCTTCTGCCTCCCATCATCCTGCTCATCCTGCTCATCACCATCATCATCATCATCATCATCATCATCATCATCATCATCATCATCATCATCATCATCATCAACATCATCATCATCATCAGCATCATCAGCATCAGCATCAGCATCAGCATCATCATCATCATCATCATCACCATCATCATCATCATCAGCATCGTCATCAGCAGCATAATCAGCATCATCACCATCACCATCTTCATCACCATCACCATCACCATCATCATCATCATCATCATCATCATCATCATCATCATCATCATCATCATCATCGTCATCGTCATCGTCATCGTCATCATCAGCATCAGCAGCATCAGCATCACCATCATCATCACCACCACCGTTACCATCACCATCATCAGCAGCATCATCATCATCGTCGTCATCATCGTCATCGTCATCGTCATCGTCATCGTCGTCATCATCAGCATCAACAGCATCGTCATCATCATCATCATCATCATCACCATCATCATCACCATCATCTACATCATCAGCATCATCACCATCACCATCAGCATCATCATCACCACCATGATCATCACCACCATCATGATGTTACACATCTCACTCCCCCTCCTCCATCCCTCCATCCCTCCTCCTCCTCCTTCCCCTCATCCTCCTCCTTCTCCTTCCCGCTGCTGGGCACTTGCCATTGGGACGATTCCTCGGCGTCGGCCTTCGGGACGAAAACCAGGGCAGGAGGAGAAGGAGGAGTATCAGAAGGAGGAGGAGGAGGAGGAGGAGGAGGAGGAGGGGAGGAGGAAGAGGAGGAGGAGAAGGCGGCAAGAGGGAAGGGGAAGAGAAATTGGGCCATACTCCCCATGTTGCCGAAGTGCGGCGCGTCGATCAGCCGCCAGCGGCCGCTCGCCTGGCCGACGGCCTGGGGCTCCTACTTCGGCGGGCGAGCATCGACGAGGGCCGTGGGCAGCGCGAAGATCGCTCCACAGAGGTCGACCCTCCGCACCTCCGCGCCTGCTGTCGCTCGTCTCGGCGGGCGCCGCGTCGACGACGGCGGCCTGGCCGAAGTCCGCAGTCGCAGAAGAAGAACCGCATGAGCACAAACGTTCGGATGTCCGCGCAGCTCTCTTTGATCGGCCTGTGTGGCCCGCCCAGCGCGGCGCCTGCGGCGCCCTCCCCGCGCAGGCGAGGGGGATCCAGCGCCCGTGCAGGAAGCCTGCGCGGACCTTCGAACGCTTGTGCTCACGTCGCCTCATGCTCCTCCGGAGCTCCCAGCCCTCGTGCCACTCCCTGCCGGGCTCGGCCTCGCCCCCGTCGTGCTCGCCGCACGGTCCCGCTCTCGGAGTCGCTCTCCCGGGGGGCCGCGCGCGCGCCGCGGAGGTCCCGCGCAGCTATCGCCGCAGCCCTCGCCGCAGTCGCCGCAGCCCGCTCCTCGCAGAGCTCGCCACTGCGCCGTTGCCGCACGCGTCGCGGCGGATGCGCTCCATGCGAGGCCCAGCGGTGCGCCAGCGGCCGTCGGCCCGGCGCCAGCCCCACTCATCGGGCGAGGCCACTGCCGCTGCCGCACGAGCTGCTGCCGTCTCGCGCTCGGCCGCGGCGGCGGCCGCGGAGGCACTTGGGTCCCCGCGCCAGGCGCTTGGCCGGCCCAGCGTCGCAGCGGCAACCAGAGCGGCGGCGAGGAAGGTTGCGGGCGCGTCCTAGCGCAGCACCACGCCGCAGCCCCCTCGCTGCCACTGCCGCCGCCCGCTGCCACTGCCGCCGCCTCTCGCACACTGACTCTCTTTCCAGCTTGCTGAGGATGAAGTCAAGGCTCCGTTCTTAGCCCCGCCGTCTGCTGCCACTGCCGACGCCTCTTGCGCTCCTGGTTCCAGCGAGTAGCTAAAGACGCATGGGACCCTCGTGTAGCACCACAGGCTGCGGCCACTGCTGCCGCTTCTCGCACACCGTGGTCCCACTTTGTAGCTCGTGACATATATGATCCGCCTTTGGCCCCACTGTCCGCTGCCGCTGCATCTGCTTCTCGCACAGGTTGGCCCCAGCTTGCGGCGAATGACGTCTGGTATCTTACTGTAGCACCATCGACTGCTGACGCTGTCGCCGCTTCTCGCCCACGCTGTCCTCAGCGTGTAGCTAGTGACGTCCTGGAACCATACTTCACCCCGCCGTTGGCTGCCACTGCCGGCGCTTCTCGTACACACGAAATCCAGCTAGCAGCAGGTGACGTCGGCATTCCGTTGTTAGCACCACCGTCTGCTCCTCCTCCCTCCTGTTCCTCCTCCCTCCTGGTTCTCCTCCCTCCTCCTCCTTCCTCCTCCCTGGTTCTCCTGCTCCCTCCTCCTTCCTCCCTCCTGCTCCCTCCTGCTCCCTCCTCCTCCTCTCCCTTCTCCTCCCATTTCCCTCCTCCTCCCTCCTCCTCCTGCCTCCTCCTCCTCCTCCTACTCCTCCTCCTCCTCCTCGTCGTCCTCCTCCTCCTCCTCCTCCCTGGCTCTCGCCCCTCCTCGCTCACACGGATGGCCGTCGTCCGAGTCCACCTCCCCGGCCTCGGGCCGCGGACGCCACATCGGTTCCCGTCCCCGGTGGCGAGAATCCGCAGGAAGCACTCAGCCGCGTCCACGAGAGAGGTGCGACGGAGGAGCTGGAGAAGGAGCGAGGAGCGAGGAGGAGGAGGAGGAGGAGATGAAGGAGCGAGGAGCGAGGAGCGAGGAGGAGGAGGAGGAGGAGGAGGAGGATCGAGGAGGAGGAGGAGGAGGAGGAGGATCGAGGAGGAGGAGGAGGAGGAGGAGGAGGAGGAGGATCGAGGAGGATCGAGGAGGAGGAGGAGGAGATGAGGGATGAGGAAGAGGAGGAGCGAGGAGGAGAAGAACGCTCGAACCGCCTGCTGCTGCCCATGGATCCCTTCCTCCGACTCGCTCATGCTCTCATCCCTCCACCGCTTCCGCTCCCCCCATGCGCCTCTTCCCTCCTCCCGACTGGAGAGGAGGTGGTGGGGGGACGAGAGGATGAGTCTTTGTCTCCTCCCCTCACCTCCTTATTGCTGCTTGTTCTCCCTCCTCCCCCTCACTCACTCCTCTTCCTCCTTCCTCGCCCTCTTTATCTAGTGGGTTCCCCTTATTTGTTTGGGTCTCTGGACTGGGAACTCACCTCCTATAGCCGTCACGTCCCACCTCCTCATGTTGCTGCTCCTCATCCTCTTCCTCCTTCTCCGCCTCCGATATCATCGTCCCCGCCCTTTATCCCCCTCATCCTCTTCCGCCTCCTTCCTCCCTCTTGCCTTCATTCCGTGTACCTTGCCTCTGTTTCAGGCAGAGGCGGATGATGATGAGGAGTGAGGACGAGGAGGATGAGGAGGAGGAGGAGGAGGAGGAGGAGGAGGAGGAGGAGGAGTGAGAGGAACATGATGATGTGGACGGTGAAGGGATAGGAACAGGAGGAGTCAGTGCAGTTCATCTGGGTCTTGGGACCAGGGCATACAACGTGCAGTCCACGGTCTCCACCCAATCATCCCCCTCAACCCCTTCCCATCATCCATCTTCTCTGCTTCCTCCTCCTTCGCCCCATCCACCGAATTCGCAGTTCAAGGCCAGGGTTGCAGTTCTGGATGCGACACTTACGGTTTCAAGCAGTGTCCAGAAGCTTCGTGCGCCTCCTGTGGAAGAGAACGCCGTCTCACTTCCCATTCACACATCCCGCATTCCATCCTAATCCACGCCCTCCTCCCACCTTCCCCTTCCCCTCCCGCGCCTCCTGCACTTTCCACTCCCGATTGATTCTGCCGTGGATGTCTCCATGGGTAGCCCCTCGCAGATCCAGCAGGCCTCACAGTGCAGTGAGCCGGTTGATCCCTCCTTCCTTCCCTACGCCGCCCCCCGATGCCCCCCTCCACCCCTCCCGCCCCCAGCCCCCTCCCCCACTTCCCTCCCCTCTCCCCACCTCCCCCTTCTGCTCCCGCCCCTCCCTCATGCCCCTCCCTGCTGCATCCTGCTGTGTGCGCATCGCTCTGCAACTCATCCCCTCCCCTCACCCCCCCGCCGCCCCTGCCCCCCTGCGTCGCACACGCGGCCGCGGCCTGGGCGAGGAGCGGGCGAAGGCTGCAGCAGGTGCGGCGCCCCCCCCCCCCACGCCCCTCCAGACGTGGTCGCGCCGTGACGAGATCACGACGGCGGCGGGTGCCTCCGTGGTTCTCCCCCGCCGGGGGCCCTGGCCGAGCGCCGGGACCGCCAACAAGACGGCGCGCGGTGAAGGGCCGGCCATGGGGAGAGAGCCGGCACCTCCGGGGACCACGCGCTGGAACAATCAAGACATCGCACGCCTGAGGGGATCCCTTCGCCGCTCCGCGGCGGCCAAGGGAAATATCATCCCTCCTCCTCCTCCTCCTCCTCCTCCTCCTCCTCCTCCTCCTCCTCCTCCTCCTCCTCCTCCTCCTCCTCCTCCTCCTCCCTTGGAGGCGCCTGCCGCTGGCAAGCCTGCTGCCGAGGGCCCCGCGGCCGGGGTCCCCGTAGCGCCCGCGGCCGGGCCGCCCACCCGCCGCGGCTGCGCCGCCTGCCGCCTCTGCCTCTGGCAGCCTGCAGGAGGCCCCCGCCCAGTCGCAGCCCGCGGCCCCAGCCTGCACAGGGGCGTCGGCCGTGGACGCCCCGGAGGCGGGCCGCCAGCGCCTGGCTGCGAACGCCGCCCGCAAGGCCGCCGCAGCAGGCAGAGGGCGAGGGGCGAAGGGCGCGCGCGGTGGCGCTGCCAGCGCTGCACGGCGAGCCGCGGACGTCCCTGTGGCGACCGGTGATGGCAAGTTGGGCCTTTGACAGCAGGCCTGAATCTGCCGCGAGTGACAGGGGCCAGCAGGCTGGCCCCTCCCCTGCGCCTGACGCGCAGCGGCGGAAGCGCACGCGACGGGGCCGCCTGCGCGGCCAGGGCAAGGCGCCAGGGAACTGCATCCAGTGGGAGTTGGAGTCGACGTACTCGGCTAGGGGGTTATGAGTTCAAGGATGCGGCCCCTGCGCGGCACGTGGCCCTGGCACACCTGGACGACCTGCAGCGCGGCCTGAGGTCCTACACAGGTCGCTGGCTGCAGGATCCCATGACCGATGATGATGATGATGATGATGATGATGATGATGATGATGATGATGATGATGATGATGATGATGATGATGATGATGATGATGATGATGATGATGATGATGATGATGATGTTGCTGATGGCTTGCACTGGCGTCAGCAATGCGTCCCTTTCGTCGCGCGCTACCTCGAGCACCCACACATCAACGTGCTGGTCCGGGAGCGTGCGCAGCGAGACGGCCACGCCAACACTGGCACGGCGCGGATCGACATGGCGATCGAGATCTGCTCAGCTGCCTTCCGCCGCCGTTGCGCTGCCCGCCAACGATATCGGCAGGGGCTGGACCGCATGCGGGTGGACGGCCCCGAGGCGTGGCTCCACGAGCTGCTAGAGTACTTCCTCGCGCCGCAGCAGGTGTCAGACGCCTTCGACAACGGGCACGGCATCACGTGGACCTCCCAGGACTCGGCGGCAGACCACGGCATGGCTCACCTGGCGGGCGACCACGGCGGCATCCTCCTTCGGCGTCCTCGAGCCTGCAGACCTGCCGTCTGCAGGCTGGGAGGCGGCCGATGGCCTGGTCCCTTCCCAACGGACCATGCCCCCCCACGGTGCCACCCCCAATGTCGTCAACGGGGGTGGCCCTCGAAGTGGGTACGGGCCATGTCCTTCGTCTTCAGGTGCGTCGCGCGGCACGTCGGCCAGGTCGGTTCTACGTCGGGCACCACCTGGACTGGATCCTCCTGCTCGCGGTTCCCTTCGGCCAGAGGCTCGGGGAGCTCATGGCGCCGGTGGCGGCCGAGCCGAGGGTCCATCCGTGAGGGGCGGGGGCCATAGTGGGCGTTCCGAGAAGAACTCGCGAAGCCCCCGCTCCAAAGCGGCACTCGCCGATGCGAGGTCGTCGGGGCCGCGCGATGAGGTTGCCGTTCCACCTCGTGAACTGCTTCGGCCAGAGGCTCGCGATGCACAGGGCGCTGCGTGCTGGGGCGGAGCTGGTGGCGCGGCTGTGGAGCGGCCCCGCGGCGCGCGGGCCCCCCGCCACGGCGCGCGCGACGGCTTCGACCGCTCCGGCGGTGACGGGGGCGCTGGGGAGCGGCCCTGCGGCGCGTGGGCCCCCCGCCGAATGGCGCGGCGGAAGGCTGGGCGCCGCTCTGTCCACCTCGAGGCCACGACAATCAACGTGACCAGCTGGCCGTCGTGCCTGGCCCAGCTCGAGGAGGGCAGCGTGGACGAGTCAGTGCATGCCATCCTGATCCAGGAGCACCACCTCGCGGACGAGGGGGAGATAGCTGCTGCGGTGCGCGCTGCTGGGCGTGCAGGCTGGATGGCGGACCTCATCCCCGCGGTGGCCACGTCGAAGGGTGGCACCTCAGCGGGGTGGGGATCCTGGTTCGACCCTGGGCGCACCTTCAACGCGTTGGGTTCGCCGACGACCGCACCACGGTTCGGTGTTCAGCTCGCTTGGGCTTTTGGATGACGTCCATCGGAGCCCGTGAAGGCACGCTCTTGGCATCCGCGCACCTGTGCACCAGCCAGGACCTCACCGACCTCAACCTCGACCCGCGACCTGATCAGGGCACTGCACATGCCGTTCGCCAGAGGGGCTGACTGGAACACGACGCCTGCCGTGCTCGAGGAGGCGCACCTACTGCCGTCCATCGGGGCGCGCCTGGCGTGCTCGAGCCACGCCACCTGCGTCGCGCGTACCTCCGCCAGGGAGCTCGACTTTTTCTGCGTCGACGTGCTCTCGGATGTGCAGCACCTGCGCTGCTGCGACCGCTTCTCCGTGTGCACGCACAGGGCGGTGGTCCTCTGCCTGACGATGCGACCTCCTGGCGCCAGTCCTTCGGCTGCGCCGCCCGCAGCCTTCCCCTGCCGCGGCCCTATCGGGCCCCAGCTGCCTCCGCCCGATTGGCAGGACGTGATCGCGGATCTCCGCACGGTGGACACTGCGGCGGGGTTTGACGCCGCCTGCGGCCGCGTCCTCGACCGCAACGAGGACGAGCTGGCGAGGCACTTCGGCCTGGTGGAAGGCAGCGAGGCGAACCGCTACCGAGGCAGGGGCGAGGGCGCCCGCCTAGCCCAGGCGCAGCTCCACCGCCAGCGCGCACGGCGGCAGCCTACAGCTCGGGCTGACCCCTCCGAGCAGCACTGGAACTGGCTCGCCGAGCGGGTACGCGAGTAGCGAGTAGCAGACCCATGCTCGCCGCCTGCAGGCGCGGCCGCTGCGCTTCAAGCCACGCATCGCTGGGGCAGATGCGCAGCTCTGGCAGGCGCGGCGCCACTGGGTCCGCGAGCTGCAGTTCCTCCGGCAGACCGTCGTCGACGAGCTCCTGCGGGGCCTCCAGCGTGCTGCCAATTCTGCGGAGGGCCGTGCGTCGTACCGCAGGTACAAGGTCTGGCGCGGCCGGGGCGCGCGCGGCGACGGCGGGCGACGGCGTGCGCAAGGGCTTCCGCTGGATGCGCGGAGCTGCATCAGCCCGAGGCTGGGTTGCAGTCCGCGCAGCTGGTGGCCGACGCGGCCGCGAGGCCGTGGCGCGCGCTCTGGAGAGACGGCGCGGGGAGTGGAGCTGCGGCCTGGCCTGCGGAACTGGGGCCCCTGCCCACTCTGCCGACCGCAGACGAGCTTCGCCAGGTCGGCCACGCGCTCCCGCACATCACTGGCCTGGGATGCGACGCCTTCCGGTCACCCCCGGCACATGGCGGAGGAGGAGGAGGAGGACGAGGACGAGGACGAGGAGGAGGTGGAGGAGGAGGAGGAGGAGGAGGACGAGGAGGAGCAGGAGGAGGAAGAGGAGGAGGAGGAGGAGGAGGAGCCCCCCGAGACCCCTCGGCCCCCCCGGCCACGATCCCAAGAGGCGGGCGCCTGCTTCGTCGGCCGAGGGGTCGGCTTGAGAATCGCAAGGTCGGGAGCCCAGGCAAGGGCGCATCCTCCCCGTCCCTGTCCTCGCCGTCCCCAGACACCCAGATAACGAGCTCGGCCTGGGGGGCCATCTTTTCCCGGGGGTCGCTGTGTCGTCTTGGGCGCTTCTCTCCAGCCTGGGAGCTGGGGTGCTCGTCCTCTCTCCGCAGCGCCGCTGCGCGCTCCCTCTCCTCTCACTCCCGCATCCCAGTCCTGTCTCCCCGCCCACGTTCTCCGATGATCCATTCCGTCACCCCGTACACGTTTCGTGCCCCCCCCTGGAACTCCGTTTGGAACCTCACTTGGGCAAGTTCGCAGCGTCCCCCCGCCCAGTTCGGCACACTCCTTTACACAGAGCATTCCCCGCAGAGAGGTCTACCTACGGCCGAGTGGGCAAGTTCATGTAGCGCCCTCCCGCCGGCACACCCCTCTTCCAGATCGTGCCCAACGGGAAGCTCCACCTACGGCTATGTATAGCGTCCTCCAGCCCATCTCGGCGCACCAATCACACGGATCGTGCCCCACATGTAATCCAATCTGCCCTGGTCGTTTTACTCAAGTTTTCAACTCGGCGTCCCGTTTTTTGGTTGCGTGTCCAGGTCCCAACAAGCGCTAAACGAACGACGTTTTATCCAACAGCTACTTCGTTCAGGTCTGTCCTTTTCCATCGTCTGAGCCTGCTGCGGACGGCGGGGGGGCTACCAGACCTGTTTCGCACTGGTGTCACACCGGTGCCGGAGCGTTTTTGCAACCGCTCTCAGCTCTGCGCGCGGGAACTACCCTCAGCACCCGCCCCATGTTTGGAGGCCGTAGTAGTCTTGGAATATTTTCGTCCGCGTCGGTCTCCATAAGTCTCGGCCGCTTCACGGGGGGAAGTGCTTCGTCCCTGAGCCGCATTGCTGGTCCTGGGGCCCGAAGACGGGCTCCAGAGGCCTGGGCCTGACGACGGGCTCTTTCCTCGCGCCCCCCCCCCCACCGTGCGCCGGCGGAGGCAAGAGGGGCGGGAGGAGCAGGAGGAAGGGGAGAAGGAGGAGGAGGAGGAGGAGGAGAAGGAGGAGGAGGAGGAGGAGGAGGAGAAAGACGAGGAGGAGAAAGACGACGAGAAGGTCGGCATTGCAGGAGCTGGAGGGGCGGGACCGCCGCCGCTCTTTGGGCCCCGAGGGGCGGGGCACGCGCCTCCCCACGCCGACGCTCGCTGGACCTCATCCCCGCCGTGCGGGGGGGGGGCACCGGCCGCCCCGCACGACCAATGAAGAGCTGCAGCTTCGAGCGGCCCGCCAGGCCCTGCCGCGCCGCGCTGCACGGCCGCCGCCGCTGCCGCCGCCGCCGCCGCCGTCGTCGTCGTCGTCGTCGTCGTCGTCGTCATCGTCGTCGTCGTCGTCGTCGTCGTCGTCGTCGTCGTCGTCGTCGTCGTCGTTGGGTGGGGGGGGGGGCTGGCCGTGGAGCGGCCGCACGCTGCCGCCGCTGCCTGGCACCTGCCGCGCGGCCACGCGGCCAGCGCGGAGACGGAGGGAGCCGCAAGCTTGGTCCTCGCTCTGTCCGTACGGCCAGTCCGGATCGTCGTGCCGCCGTTCCTGACGTGGGCGTGCTTCGGCGTCTTCGCGCGGCCTGCACGTGCAGCAGCTTGCGGGGACGTGGCCGTCCCTCTCATTTTTCTTGCGCCTGACCTGTGCCGCCTCCCTGGCCTCGACTTCGGGCGGTGGGGTAGAGAATGGCCCTGCAGCGTACAAAAATACTCCTTCTCCCTCATGCCGTACGAGTCCCGCGCCGCCGCGCGCCGTTCGTGGTGGCCTGAGGCTGCGCTCGAGCCTTGCCGGCGGCGCTGCCTTGCGGCGAGCGAAGAGGCAAGATGGCCCAGATGGAGGGGAGCGGCCCACCAGCTCCTGCTGCCCCGTTCCTCCTGCTTGTCTGAGGCCTTCCTCGAAGGCCTCCTAAGGTCATAGTTATAGGAAGCACAGGCTCTGCTCAAGAAGCAGAGGTCACCCACCTGCTCCTCCTGCCCTGTCCCTCTCTTGCTGTCCTGGTGGTCCCACTTGGATGGTGGCGCAGACGCTCCAGGCAAGGACCAGCGTGCACAGCAAGCGCTCAGGACAGCCAGGGGCAGGCGCTCCGGGCAAGGGCTGGCGTGCACAGCAAGCGCCCAGGACAGTCAGGGGTCCGGCCTTGGGCAGGTTTCCAAGCGTGCGCTGCGCCGCGGGACATCACAGCAAGGCATAGGGGAGGTCAAGGACAACAACAGCCAGCGCAGCTCCTGACAAGACGGGAAACCATTGCACTGGGGGTCGGTGCAGCAATAGCGTCTCCTGCGCCTTCTGCCCCTGTGGCCTTCCTGCCTGATGTCCTGCGCAAAGTCCTCCTGCTCCTCCTGCTTCTTTTCGCTCCGCTGATCCGTCTCATCACGATCTTCCTTCTGCTCCTCCCTCTTCCCTCCATGCTTTTGCTCATCGTCCTCCTTCTCCTCCGTAGCCATTTGGGCTCAAGCCGCATCTGGGCCGCCTGCACTATGGCCACATCTGCAACCAGCGTGTCAACGTTGGTGCCTGCAGCAGCGACCCCAGCAGCACTATTCTCCAGTTGTGTCAAGAGTGTTGCTGGGAAGCTTGACCTGTGGCGCGTGTACCTGGACCAATGCCCCGAATGCGGATGTGTTCATGGTGGCGGTGTTGCTGGCACCGGAACGCGGCCAGAGCGCCACATCTACGAGTACACTCGCGGTGTCCCCGACGACTTGCTGTGCCCGCTGTGCGGCGAGGTATTCCAGGCTCCTGTAAAGATCCCTTGCGGCCACCACTACTGCAACATCTGCGTGCGAATGCTCCTCACACGCACTTCTGGCAAGGTCGCCTGTCCCCTTGACGGTCAGGCCATCACGCGGTTTGCCCTGCAGCCGGCTGGGCCTCAGGTGCTCGAGGGGGTGGGGAGTTTGTGGATCCGCTGCCCCGTCTGCAAGGAGGAGGTGAGGAAGTCTCAGCTGGACCTCCACCTGCAGGACCCCGTGTGCATGGTGGAGACGCCTGCGGCGTACGGGGCGATCCTGAGGCCTTTCTACTTGAGCTGCCCTTTGTCGACCTTCACCGTGGGTGAGCTCAATGGTTCCAGCTCCCTGATCAGATTCTACCGCCGGCTCGGGCCGGATGCATTGAAGCGCTTCGTGCTCACAATGGACTCCTTCATTGTGCTGCCAGATCCCAAGATGGGGTTCCAGCCGCACACCGAAGATGATGCCCAGGCGTTCAGGAGGAACGGAGGTTACTTTGTCGCGTGGTGGATTCACCCGAGCTTCCGTCCAGAGGTTTGGTGGCGGACGGGGGAGGACGGCGACGGCGACGGGGACACCGCGGGCTCGCCGGCGCCGCCGTCGCCTGCTTCCGGTGCCGGGTCCACAGGGGACGGTGCCGGCTTCTTGCGGGGGCACGACTGTTCGGCGGAGCCGTGGCACGAGTCTTCTTTTGCCCACACGTGGTCCGCGGTCCGGAAGCCAGAGAGCCCGCGGTACATCTGTTGTTTGCGCGATCTTCGGGGGGAGGATCTGCCCATGCTGGAGGGCTTCAGGAAGGAGGTCCTGCGGTTCCTCAAGGATAACTTCCTCGCAGACGAGTCCCGCGTGTCGATCTTCTGCCACTACCCTGCCAGCGCTCGCTATTCGACGCTACACTTTCACATCATTTGGGAGGGGGAGCAACGCTTCCAGTTCGAAAAGTACGCACGCAAGCTGGAGCGGCCACACCAATTGAGCCGGCAGTTTTCGCTCGGGGAGATCATCCGACTCCTGCGGGCAGACCCCATGCATTTTGAGACCTGCACCCTGAGCTACTTCCTGGGGGACAAGGCCGACCTGATGGACCCCATTTCGGCCTTCTTCGGGTGCTCGCCACACAAGTACCTCCGCGACTTCACCTTCCACTGGGATCCCTGCGCGGTGGCCTCCCACCAGGCCGTGCAGGCGACGGGCGCGGCGTCGCTGCGGGATGGCCCCGACCCGCGCGGCGGCACCGGCTTGGGCGCCGCCGCCACCCTCGAGGGAGGCGTGGTCGCCGCGGGCAGTGGCGGCGCGATGCTGCCCGGCGCCGAGGAGCGGCTGTCCCTGCAGCTCGGCGAGCTCGCGCGTGCGCTCGAGGGCGTGCGGAAGACGGTCGAGGCCCTCGCGGCGGCCTCGGAGGAGCAGGCGCGGGGCCAGCGCTGGGAGCAGAGCGGAGCCTACAAGCTGGCCATCTCCACGCCCGGGGGCCTGGCCCACGCCCGCTGATCCTCGGGGAAAGAAAACAGGTACCCATACGTACCGTTACCCTTCCGTCGTTGACACGACGGGATCCGCCTCGACGTGCTGGTCCGCGGAGTAGCGGTGTGGGTGTCTTGTCGTCCCCCCCAGGGGACCCCGCGGGGGGCGCTGGGTGTGGCCAGACATCGAGCACCCCCGCCAGCGGGGGGCGGGAAGACGGTGCCCGTGCGCAGTGCCCGACGAGGCCCTCGCGGGGGGGGGGCACGCAGACATCCGACGAGCTGTGCGTTTTGTTCCGCTTCCGACGGTCCCGGGGCCCGACGGCGGGCCCCCGAGGCCGAGATCGACGAGACGCCGCCCCGGTCTGTCAAGAACCGTGCCGTCGGAGATCTTGGGGAGCAGGAGGAGGAGGAGGAGGAGGAGGAGGAGGAGGAGGAGCAGGAGCAGGAGGAAAGGAGGGAAGAGTAGTAGCAGAAGGGGAGGGAGCTGGAGAGCAGTCACCGCCCATTGGAGAGGAGGAGAGAGGAGGAGGAGGGATGAATGATGGAGGAGGGGGAAGGAGGAGTAGGAGGCCGAGGAAGTGGGGGCACGGAGAGGAGGGGGAGAGATGGCGGCGCACAGGAAGGTTGAGGATTTCAACATACCGCTCCACTCGTGTGAGTAGAGGAGGAGGGAGGAGAGAAGAGTACGGAGGAGAAGGGGAGGAGAGAGAAGAGGAGGAGGAGGAGGATGATGATGATAATTAGGAGGAGGAGGAAAGGGAGGAGATAGGGTATGAAGGAGACCGAATGATGATGATGATATTAATGATGATGATGATGTGATGATGATGATATGATGATGATGATGATGACGATGAGAGAGGGGTGATGGGTGATGGTGATGTGCTGGTGATGGTGATGATGATGCTGATTGAGGATGATGATGAGGGGGGGATGAGGGAGATGAGGATGAGGATGAGGATGAGAGGAGGAGGAGTCGGAGGAGGAGAGGAGGAGGAGGAGGGAGGGAGGAGAGGAGGAGGAGGGATGAGGAGAAGGAGGAGGAGGAGGAGGAGCCGTCGGAGGAGGATGAGGACGAGAGGCAGGAGGAGGATATATAGAGGACGAAGAGGATGACGAGGACGATGATGATGATAATGATGATGCTGCTGCTGGTGATGATGATGCTGATGACGGTGCTGATGCTGACAATGATGATGCTGATGATGGTGATGGTGATGCTGATGCTGGTGCTGATGATTATGGTGATGATGATGATGATGATGGTGGTGATGATGATGATGATGATGATGATGACGATGTTGATACTGATGCTGATGCTGATGCTGATGATGAACATGCTGATGATGAACATGCTGATGCTGATGATGATGCTGATGAGGATGATGAGGATGATGAGGATGACGATGAGGATGAGGATGAGGATGAGGATGATGATGAGGATGAGGATGAGGATGAGGATGAGGATGAGGATGAGGGATGATGATGATGATGATGATGATGCTGATGTTGATGATGATGATGCTGATGATGATGATGATGATGATGATGGTGATGATGATGGTGATGATGGTGATGGTGATGGTGATGGTGATGGTGATGGTGATGAATATGATGCTGCTGATGATGATGAGGAGGACGATGATGCTGATGATGCTGATGATGCTGATGCTGCTGCTGATGATGCTGATGATGATGATGATGCTGATGATGATGAGGAGGAGGAGGAGGAGGAGAAACATGAGGAGAAGGAGGATGCGGAGGAGTCGAGGAGGAGGAGGAGGAGGAGGAGGAGGAGGA
>CAUYUJ010014538.1:739008-764572 GCA_963575745.1 Prorocentrum cordatum
TGCCCTCGGGTGGGCCTCCCGCCTCCTGTCGCGCGGCCTCGCTCCTCCCTCCTCGTGCACCTGTCTCCTGCAAGCTCCTCCTGCTGTCCTTGCGACTCCTCGTCCTCGGACTCGCTCCACCTCCGACAGCGTCCTCGGTCCTCCATCTCATCCTCGTTATCCTCCTGCTACTGCTCCGCCTCCTCGTGCACTTGCTCCTTCTGTCCCTACTCCTCCTGATCCGCTCCTCCCTCCCCTCTTTCTCTCGCAGCGGCTTCTGCCGTCCCAAGTCCACCCCCGCGCCCGCGCGGAGCCGCGCGAAAGGCGCCCGGCCGACGCGTGAGTGGGGCCCCCTGGACGCCACCAGGGGACCAATCTGGAGAGGGTCGCCGAGCGCGTTCCACTACTCGCAAAGTGCCAACTCGCAAGCGTCCCCAAAACACACATGTCTGCTTTGATGTATGTTATCGTCGATAACCTGTGACGGATCCACGCCATGTGCGAGTAGCTACTTTGCGGGTCGTGGAACGCGCTCGTCTAGAGGGGGAGGAGGGGGGAGGCCATCTTCCAATCTCAACTCCTGAGGATCGAAACAAGGAAGAGAGGGAGGTGGGAAGCGACCGTGCCGCTCAAGGGGTGCTGTGGTTCAGGCGGGGGACGTCGCACCTTCCGCGTAGCGATGTGCACGGCGCACCTTGCGCGTAGCGACGTGCGCGCCGCACCTGTCCGTAGCGCCGAAGGCGTCGTACATTCCAGGCATTCGGCATTATAGTGTGATAGTAACGATGTACCGACGCGTATAGGTAATTTAGGTAGTTCCCAGTAGTCGTTCTCACCCAGGCGTCTGCGATTCGACCGTATATCACATCGAAGGCACGTTCGTCGTCACACAGCGTTTGGAAGAAACTCGCTACGCCTGGCTGCCCTTCCGCGGCTGCCGTGCCGTATAACTTCTGGAACACATCATCGTTTTGGAGCAAAATGCGGTATTGAACAGATTCGGCCGCCCTCTGGAAGATAGCGCCAAGCTGGCGTTTCGTATGCCCACCACTTGCTTCGAGGTTCTCCGGCTTGGCGCTCATGGCTCTGGTGCCGGACCGAACAGCCCAGCGCTCGCTACCAGCATCGTAGGAGCCAAGTACCCATTGATCTCTCTCCACGCCTTCAAGCCGATCAGTCTCGCAGGAGGCCCTTCGGCGAGTGGCACATCAAGCGCTGCTGGTGGCTCTTGTAGCTCAGCAGGTGGCCCTGGTACCTCTCCTGGTGCCTCTTGCGGCTCAGCTGGAGGTCCTAGTAGTCGTGCTTGTGGCCATCGTATCGAGCGACGAGAACTATGCACATGCACCGATCCTGGCAAGGCCCATCCTTGACCCAGGATCGGTGCATATGCCTTCCTGGCCAAGGTAGGAGGGCGTATGCACCGATCCTGGGCTCAGGATGGGCCCTGGCCAGAATCGGTGTATGTGCATAGTTCTTTTTCCTCTAATCGTAGCTCTGCTTGTGGTCCTCGTAGTTCTGCTGGTGGCCCTCGTAGGTCGGTTGGAAGCTCTGGCAGTTCAGCAGGTTAGCCCAGGAAGCTCTGCCATTGGCTCCTGTAGCTCAGGTTGTGATCATCGTAGCCCTTCTTGGGGTCCTCGTAGTTCAGCCTTTGGCACTCGTAGCTGCTGGTTGCCCTTGTAGCTCTGCTGCTGTTTTTTCTTTTAGCAGATGGCCCTGGTACCTTCCCTGGTGTCTCTCGTGGCTCAGCTGGAGGCCCTCGTAGTTCAGCTGGTGGTTTTTGTAGAACAGTTGGAACCTTCGGTAGCTCAGCAGGTGGCCTGGGTAGCTCCGCCAGTGGCTCCCGTAGCCCAGATTGTGGCTCTCGTAGCCCTGCTCGCGGTCCTCGTAGCTCAGCCTGTGGCCCTCGTAGGCCTTTGTAGCTCTGCTGATGGTTCTCGTTGCTCAGCAAGTGGCCCTGGCACCTCTCCTGGTGCCTCTCGTGGCTCTGGTGGAGGTCCTTGTAGTTTCGCTGGTGGTCCCCGAAGGTCGTCTGGTGGCCCTGGTAGCTCCGCTGGTGGCTGTAATAGCTCAGGCGGCACGCTTTCTTCGTAGTTCCCGAGGTCCGAGTCGGAGTCGTTGGCTGCCAAGTCGTAGTGTTCCACGTCCTTGCGGCCAGTATAGTCCTAGGGTCCACGTCCTTCCCGCCACCAGCAGGCGGCCCTCGTATCTCCGTGCCGTCCTATTCCTTCAGGCCGTGCTCCTCGTAGTCCAACCCAGCCAGGCTTGGATTACGCGCCGCGGAGTCCTTGCATTTGACATGTCGTCACGCAATTCCATGTCCGCCGGCTGCTCCACTGCGAGCGTAGTCGCCGTGGCCCAGAGTTCTGGTTTTTCGCCCCTTCCGGAGCCCTAACGATCGCCGATGGGGCGCTCCACGCAGCCGAACTGCCCCTCGGGCGAGAGCAGCGGGAGCGGCTGTACAGCGATAGAGTCACCGACATTCCCACGCTGGGCCTCGTCGGCTTTCTTGGTCTCCTCCTCGCCTGCCCTCTTCTTGGCCTCTTCCTCCTCTGGCTCCTTCGCCTTACCATGGTCCAAATCGGAGTCGTCGGCTGCCAGGTCGTAGTGCTCCGCGCTCTGGTTGTCTGGTGGTGGTCCTCGAGGCTCAGCTTGTAGCTCTCGCAGCTCTGCTGGTGGCCCGTGTGGCCCTGCCGGTGGCCCTCGTAGCTCGGTCGAGTCCAGCCGTGGCGACGATGGGGGGGAACCTCGGCGACGCAGCCCGCATGGGCGAGGTGCGGGGTGCCGCCGCGTGGGGGGGTACCCGTCCTTCTGTTCTGTGTAGGGCTCATGCCCGGGTCTACCTCGGGTTGCGGCGCCCGTGGGGGCAGGGGGGGGCGCAGGTCCCCGTACATCAAGGCGTGGTCCTCCATCGCAGCTCGGCTGGTGGGTACCGCAGCTCTGCCTGTGGCCCTGCTGGTAGCTCCCGAGGGTCTGCCTGTGGCCCTCGTAGCTCAGGCAGCGGCCCTCGCAGCCAAGCGGGTGGCATTCGTAGCTCAGCTGGTGGCTCTCGTTGCCCTGCTTGTTCCTCTCGCAGGCGGTCGTCGACCACGTACTGTGGGTCTCACTGGTCGTGCAAGTAGTGCTGGTGGTAGACGCCGATGCCGTACAGGTTGTCGTACTGGGTCGTACTGGTGGTCGCGCTCCGAGACCTCGACGACGATGTATTTGTACTCCCCCGTGTCGCATGTGGTGTCGTACTTGGTGCATATGGTGTTGTACTAGCTGTTGTGTTTGTCGTCGCACTTCTGGAGAGCAACGGTGGTAACGATCATGATATATTTGGGAGTTGGCTGGCGTCAATGTCTGACGTGGTATCCCGTGTGTGTTCAGAGCCGATTCCGCTCTGGGTCTCGACGTGATTGCCGGCGTCGCCACGTACGATGGGTTGTTCTCGAAGCAGTTGTAGTCCGCGAAGTATTTCACGATGGCATGGCGCCAGCCGTGCCGCGGCGCGGCCAGCGGCCAGCGGGCCAATGCCGTGCCCCTCTCGCGTGCGGGGGATGAAGATCCCGCAAACGGCTTTCCCCCCTCCTCCTCCTCCTCCTCCGCTCCTCCTCCTCCTCCTCCTCCTCCTCCTCCTCCTCCTCCTCCTCCTCCTCCTCCCCTCCTCCGCCCTCCTGCTCCTGCTGCTCCTCCTCCTTCTCCTCCTCCTCATCCTCCTCTTCCTCCTCTTCCCCCTCATCGTCCTCCCAATGTTGCCTTGCTTCGTTTTCCGTGTTCCCTTCTCGGGGGGCCCGCCTCCGCTTCATTGTCTTTCACATCACATCGCATCGTTCCCTCCGTTATCCTAGGTTGTCAACTGGATCAGACAGCAAGTTGCTCTCGCACCCTGCTATGTGATTCTCTTCTCAGCTCCCAGGTTTCCCTCCTCTCACCTCCCCCACAGACATCCGACGCTTCAGTCATTCGATTCGCCAGCCTGTAGAGCTCGCGACCCCTTCTCTGGGACCTTTTCCTCGCTCGGTTTGGAGGCTGGACCATTCTGTTCCTCATCCATTCCCTTCCTCTCCCGGTCCTCTCTCACCACCCACCAAGCCACCCCAACCCAACCGGAAGGCTAACATTTGCCTTCCAGTCCCAGTGGGGGGGGGGGCGTCGAGGAACATTTGAAAAAACACATGTGGAACCCTTTCCCCCTTTCCCCCCCCGTCCCGAAAGTTGGGTCTTCGGGTTAGGTTGGGGGGGGTACCGGCCGCGACCCTGCCGCCGGCGTTCAACGTTGAACGCCGTCGGCAACCCAGAATCGAACGATGTTGAACGATCGGACGTTTCGGAAGCTGCCGATCGCTCAAGGCCGCACGATCCCTGCGGTGTCCGGAACCAACGCCAAAGTCGGCACGACACAAGCCTGCCTTAGGTAGTCACCCTCCTCCCGTCCCCCTGCCCATCTCGACGCACTCCATTCAGGAGGGAAAGAAACACAGACACAATCCATCGTCGACCCCCAGGAAAATATACAAAAATATGGGAAGTGGGGGGGCAGATAAAAACCCAGAAAATTTGGGAAAATATTGGGAATCTGTTTATTTGTGTGTATTTATTTGTGTGTCCTAGGGCCCCTTCATCCATCCCGTCGCCACCTTCCAGTCTCGACCCTCCCTCCTCCACCCCACCGTGGCTCGGTTCGATTCCTCCGCGTCGATTCGATTCGATTTCGATGGCCACCGACTCCGATCCGATTCGACCTGGGATCCCGATTCGGATCCCGACTTCTGCTCGGAGGCGCAGTAGCCTGCCGATCTCCTCCGATTCGACGTCTCCCGACTCGGCTGCCGATTTTCGTCGATCCGATTCACTTCGGTCGCCGATCCGACTTATCGATTCGATTCTGGGCTTTCCTCCACCCCACCGCTCCCTTCCGCCCCCTGCTCCCTCCCTGCCCACTCCTGCGCGTCGCTGAATTTTCCGACTGGGGCGCCCCAGCAATTCGGCTCGATTGTTCGGGCATCCGCGCGCAAGCTTCCCGCGTAAGGCCACGCACTAGTGGAAACCCGTGCCAAGAGACCCTGCCTGCCGCCAGGGTGCCCTGGGTTTCGTTGTTTTAGATGTGATTTTGCTATGGAGAGCGTGGCGTTCCCACACCAACATCCAATGGACGTCCTGGGGTCTCAGGGTCGGGCTTCTTGTGGAAGGTCTCTTGTGGTCGAGCTCCTGCTGCAAGACCCGTTTCCTTTCGTCGCTCGCTTGCCCCCACCTCCTCAAAACAAATCGGCCGACGCTCCGCCACAAAAAGACACACACACACACCCTCCAATGAATTGCTCCTGGGCCTCAGGATCGGGTGGCGGTGTATGAATCGCCACCGAAAGCAAGGGCTCCCTCGAGGGCGCGAAGTTATTCGCGCTTCGCGCTTCGCGGTCCTCGTTCCTTCTCCCCCTCCTCCTCGTCCTCCTATTCTCCCTTTGGGAGGGCGGCGCGAGAGCGCGAAGTTATTCGCGCTTCGCGCTTCGCGCAGCGCGAAGCGCGAAGTTGGGAGCCCTAGCGAAAGCCAGCGGTGTTGTGCACCGCCGCCCTCCCTGGCGGTACATGCCAAGTTCCTCGGAGGCTGTCCGTGCACCTGCTCTGGTGGCGTAGCCGCACCCCTCCGCGGGGCGCGCGTCCTCGAGCGAGGATCGAGGCTCCCGGGGCGCGACCTGCCGTGGCGACGACGGCGCTGCCCGGGGCCCAGGGGGACCCCCCCCCCGAGACGCGCAGGGGCCCCCGGCCCTCGGTCCTGCCTCCCCGCGGTGCCGCGCGGCGCGGCGCCCCGGCGACTTGCCCGGGCCTCCGATGCGGTGAATATATATATATATATATATATATATATATATATATATATATATATATATATATCAAGGACGGGTAACCTTTCCAAGGGCACCCTTGCGTCCTTTGAGTTGTTCGGCTGTGCGCCGCTAGAACAACATTCACCCGGGGCGTCCAAGGACCGCCCAGGGTCTTGCGTCCTTACAGCGCGTCCTTACTACAGATTTTGAGTGTAGCTCCCGGCGGGCCCCGCGGGCGCGGGACGAGGAGGAGGGAAGGCTTTGTCCTCCCGAGCCATTTGGGCGTGTGGAGTGCCTCAGGCGTCGCGCCCGCCCGACACGAAGTCACTCCAGCGAGGGGCAGGGCGCGCGCGTCAGAACGCCACCGGGCAGCAGGCCCCGACCTGGGCCACAGCCGTCCTGGCACAGGCGACGTCGGGCCCGCAGAGGCCCAGCTCGCTTGCCCGTCCACTTTTCCCGAGTGCGTCAGCTCTTGCAGGACCACCACACCTTTGACAAGACAGCCATGGGGAAGCACAGGACCTGCAATCGTCAAAACAGGAACAGCGCATGGGAGCGGCAGCGCGGTAACAAGTGGGGGGGCTCGCCCCAGATATGACAACAGCCATCCAAGGCGCAAGGGTGGCAAAGTGAACGAGACCATCGGGAGTATGATCATAGCCATGCCTGAGCAGGCGTGCGACCATGCCGTGTGAATCAAGCCGCGTGAGGACCCTGACGAGCTCGCGAAGTATCGCAAGGAGACACATGTCAATATCCAGCGGCTCGGCAACGTGTACCTCGCCAGCAAGCAGGCGGACAGAGCCGACCCTGAGATGGCTAGCGAGTTCGAGGTCGTCAAGTTCATGATGTCCGCCAGCAAAGGCATTGATCAAGTGAATGACAAGCGCGACAATATGTTCATGGCTAGCGAGGGGTTCGAAAAACGTGCATCGGAGGATCGACGACTGCATGAACGAGGAGCGGGGGCTGAAACGCAGCATCGAAACGCATGAGGACTCCATCGAGCCACCCCATGCAAAGACTGACGAGAACTGGATTATGGAGATGGACTCGGGGCATGTCCGCCAGGACCGACAGCCAGAGAGCTAGCCTCCGCACCAGGATCACCGTCAGCAGCAGCAACAGCAGCGCCACGAATAGCGACAGCCTCCGCAGCAGGAGCCAGAACTCCACGCCGCCAGAGACGCCGAGCTGCTCGCGCACATTGGGAAGATTGCGCAGTCCATCGATACAGTTTCTGACAGCAAAGAAGCCGCACACGAGAAGCTCAACCATATTATGACGGCAAACAACTTCCACGACTACCATCTCAAGCACATCATTGACCAGCAGATGGCTGGGTTTCCCCAGCCTGGCCCGCCGCCTATGATGCAGGCAGCGGGGTCGGAGGCGCAGATGCAGCATCACGCGGGCGGTTCCATCGGAGCACATGCAGACAGCGGCAGCGGTAGCCGCGCCGCCGCCCCCACAGGGCCATTGGGCCTGGCCACCGCAGCCCCCGCCCCCGCCGGGAGCCGTCGGCGCGACGCCCCCACCGCGGCCTCCAATTGCGGAACCGTCTCAGGTGGAAGGCGCAGCGGCGCCGCTGGCGCAATCACAGTTGGCAGCAGCGGGCCAATGCAAACCCTTCCAGCCATGGGAGGGCACGGATCGCCATCGGCACTCGCTCGACCGAGCGGCGCCACCGACGCCAGCAGACAGTCCGCCGCTGGGCCCTCCGCCGACTTTCGGAGCTGCGCCGGCCTCGCCGGGCCCCACCGAGGAGGGGCCCGAGGAGAAGCAAGGCGGAGATGGAGGATGCAAGATTGCAGCCGAGATCACCGACCTCGCTAGCGCCGACGCTCGGCATCACACAGGAGGAACACATCCGAGGGCCACAAAAAATCCGAGCACATCCAGGGGGGTGCGATCGAGGCATCGCATGCCAATTCGACCCCCAACGCGCAGCCATCGCCCTAATCGCGGATGCGCCCCGCAGGCTGGGCAGCGGCAGCAGCTGTCAGCGCGCCGGCGCCGATGGCCGCGGCAGACGGCGGGGGGGCGGGCGCAGCGGAGGCTGCGAAGAAGGCAACGGAGGAGGCGCCCAATCAGCCAGCCGTCAAGGCGGAGAAGCCCGGGCGCGCGAAAAATGAGGCAGTTCCCAGCTGCCGCAGAGGCTGCCGAGGCACTAGCCTCGAGGAGATGCACGACCGATCCGAGGTATATCAAGAATCTCGTTCGGTGGAGCCGCAGCGCGAGAGTTCAGGCCCAGCGACCTGCCGTGCGCGCGAGCGGCGATCCACCAGGTCAGACGCGGGCCCTTGCCGCCAGCTGGTGGCATCATTTCATCTCCGCAACTCTCTCGCCCACGTCGACAACGTGATGCTCGGGGCTGGCTTCGTTATAACGATGATGGGCATAATGCCGCGCGCATTGACTCTTTTCTGATTTGAAGGACTCATGAGGCAGGTTGTTCGCGCATGCGTCGGGAAATGCCTCGCGATAGACAGCCCCGCGAAGCTCTCGCAACAGCCGGAGACGCACCGCCTCAACCCGGCGCGCCTCACCCATCCCATGCTTCAACCTTGCCCCTTGCACCTTCGACGGCCAGAAGGTTCAGACTGAGGGGCGCAACTACGCCCGATGAACATTTGCTCAGCTCAGCGCTCAGGCATCCGCCATTTCAAGCACGGTAGCATCTGACCTTGGGAAATGCGATTCCGACGCTGCGCCTGCCCGTGGGCGACTCGCTCATAAGCGGCCAGGAGGCCAGGGGGCCGGCGCCCCCAGGCCCCCCCTGCTTCCCGCGGGGCCCCTGTCCGAAGCCCGAGTGGAGAGGGGGGCCCTCGCCGCCCGGGGCGAGGCCAGCCCCCGAGGGGCCGCGCGCCATCGCTGCGCGCCTCCGCAATTTAGTGTCTCCGCCGTCAGGCGTTTCCCCTCAGGGCCAGAGTCGCGGGATCAAACAGGTTGATGATCTACGAGATCTACTGGCTCATCATCGTGACTGGTATACCCCCAGAAGGGGGGCATTTGGCCTCAAACTTCGCGCGATGGCGAAATCCGCGCCGGACGCAGCCGAGCCTGTCACTGGTGGGCCACTCAAGGCGCACAGGTACTGCGATGCCTCTTTCAAGGCAAATGCTGATAGAAGCGCCTCGGGCCCCGTCGCCGCGGCAGTCATCGTGGGCGGTGATGTGTGCCACCTAGGCTTTGAGAACACGCGCGCAGCCGCGTCGACGTCAATCGCCGATGGCAGCGATGAGGTCATCAGCGCAGCTATTGAGCTAATGGGCATATTCATGTCTTGTCTGCGAGCTCTCGGGCACAGCGGGCCCCCTCAGGAAGCCGTTCTTATTTCATGTAACATGCCGTTTTTTGTGATTTATTGCGACGGCGGGTCTGCTGTCGGGGTCTCGCAATGCCGCGCGCTGGCCGTGACTTACATGGGCTTGTCGTCGGCGCGGGCTCGTCATCGGCGCGGGCTCGTCGTCAGCGCGGGCCTGGCTCGTGCCATATCAAGGGGCGCGCGCGCAATCCCTGGCGCGAGCTCGCGGACTCGATCGCGCGCGATGACGACGCTTTGCCGGCGTCTCCCCCGCCGGCCTCTGCGAGGCCCACCGTTTCAACGCGCGCGTGGACTGGGCGCGGCTGAGACAGGCGTCGCAGGCCATGCGCGAGGCTTGCCCGCCAGGTCAGTCAGGCAACCGGGTGGTCGGGACCCCCCCCCATTGCGGGCCCAAGCCGTTCGGGGCGCTCCCCAGGCGAATCGTCGAGTCGAGGTCCGCGGCCCTGAACCCGCGGGCGGTCGCGTTCCTGCTGGGGCCGCCAGCGGCTTCGGGGAGGCTGGCGAGCTTCGCCGGGACATTTTCCTAACAACAGTTCCGAGGGGCAGAGTTTTGAAAGGCCGGCGCGCAGGAGGCCAGAAATCCAGGTGAGCCCAGGACTGCGCCAGGGCATTTCGCGATGTCGTCAGGGGCCGGGGACGATGGAATCCTCGGGGTCGAGCTGCGGGTCTCCTTGGAGAAGGCGCGCGGGGCCAGAGGGGATCTAGATGCGCGCGTCTTGCCCAGGCACCTTCGGCCCGTTTACAAGTCGCCGCGCCACCTGCGCGCAAAATGCTCGGCCCCAGAGCTCGCGCGCGCGATTGCCACGGCGCGCGCCCTGCGCAGCGGCGACGAGCGCGCGGGCGCGCGGCGCGAAGCTTGGCGGGGGGGCGCGCCGACATCCGCGCGCAAGTGCCTTCTCAGCAGTTGGAAGTCGCAGATTCCGACGCCCATGATACCTTTCTGGGGCGCTCTTCCACGGCTATCTCTAGGCCGCCAGTGCACGTGCCGCCGATGCCCAGCGCCCGTCGGAGACCGGCGGCGCCGCGCGGGCATCGCCGAAAGGCCTGAAGCCACATCGTATCGACAACGTCGGTCTCCCGGAGGATCTGATGCAGACTGCGACAGCTAATGCCGCCATCGTTGACCTGGGTGCTGATCTCGGGTGCCAGGGCCACGGGCCAGTAGCTATCGCGCTGGCCTCCCCGAGCAAAGCCGAGAGACACGTCTCCAAGCTAGGGCGTGATAAAAGCGCCCCCGAGAATCCCAACAAGTCCCGAATCTTCAATGTTCCTCAAGACACCCATCGCCCTGGCCTGCTCCGGTGCAAACGAGCACCTGGATACGATCCTAAAGGCATTTCTAGAGGCTGCCGCCACTGCCATCCCGACAGGGAGCAGGAGCCCATGGGGCCCTGCGCGCCGCGGGAGGCCTTCGGAGCAGCAGTTCGACGTCGCGGGCAAGCCAGCGAGGCGATGCCAGCCGGGCATCATCGAGACGTCTCCAGGAAACAGGCCGCGGCCACGGCCGTCCTAACAGCCTCGAAACCCAATGATTTGCAGGACCTCGAGTGGGTCTTCTGGGTCGACGAGCTCCTGGGAATGAGGGCCAAAATTCCTCAGGTTCTGCGCCCGCCCAGGCGCTCGCCTAGGGCCAATTATTTGCAGGGCCGCACCGAGCCCGTTATCTGTAGGTTTCCTAAGGCTTCGAAGATTGAGCTCCCGGAGGCCTTCGCCCAAGAGCTTGTTCGCTTGACGGACGTCCGTGGTCGTGGATAACAGCGATCGGCCACGTGGCAGCCGCAGAATATCGGAGGGCACCGCGAAACAACAAAAACAGCACCCAAGGGCTTCTAATATCGCGTGCGAAGAGCGCGCTGGAGCTCTCACTGAGTACTTCGCTCCGCTCGAGAAGGGCGACGCGACTGACTGGAACGGCCTATGCAGTTGATATAACGAGCCAGATTGGCCTCAGCAACTTGCGTAACAGCGCGGTTATGAATTGGTCAAAAGCAAGAGAGACCACGCACGCATGATTCGAAGCGCCGATGCCAAAAAATTTGGCCCAGATATTGTCTTCGTGGACTTAGTCAAAATTGCAGCAGATGCGGCAGCCGATGCACTCCTGCCGCCGCGCGCAGAGATCATCGCCATCTCGCGTGAGCCACTGGGATTCAAGGGGGCTTCGCACGCCGATCTCTGCAAGTCTGGACAGAGCGCGCCGATAACAAACCACCACGGCAGAACGCTGGGAGCGCATGTGGCAAAACAAATACATTAGAACTGTCTTACTCCACACCTTGTCGAACGTACCAAGCATCTTATGAACGGTTTTCAAATGGGAGGGCTCACCAAACGTGACATGTGGCTGCCCTTATCGCAGCCTTTGCTGCGCACGTTGCCAGGGCCCGGTGCCGCTCCTCCTGTTCGCTGATCTGCGGTCTGGCTTTATTCAATAGGGACGGCGTGTCTCTCGCAGTTTGCGGGGCATGATGAGGAGCTGACCGATGTGCTCGATGATATGAAGGCACCAGCCGCGCTCATCCCCATCTGTGATGAGATCGTGGGAATGCTTGGTTTTTTGGACCAGATCGATCACGAGCATTTTCTAGCCGCTACGGCCCACACAATCACGAACGCATGGTCCCAGGTCCACGGGGCAAATCATGCGGTGCA
Organism: Prorocentrum cordatum; assembly: GCA_963575745.1. Taxonomy (NCBI): domain Eukaryota; class Dinophyceae; order Prorocentrales; family Prorocentraceae; genus Prorocentrum; species Prorocentrum cordatum. The sequence continues at coordinate 750,772 of CAUYUJ010014538.1, forward strand.
GTTTTTCGGAGGCACTATGCCTGGACTGCCACTGGTTGGTTTCTTTTTTGAAGTGGCCTCTTTCCCTTGCAGTCGAACGTGAATGACAGGCACAGTACGATGGGCTACCTGCAGAAGGCCTCAAAGGACCACGAGAAGGCACGGATCTTGTTCCAAAAGGAGAAGGCTGCTCCCAGCTCCGAGGGCTGGGGCCCCTCCTACGTCGAGGACGTGGTTGCCTCAGTAGAGCTCCAGTGCGATCGACGTGGCCATTGTGGTCCACGAGGAGGCCACGGCTCGGGGTTCCTGGGTCCATGATATGCAAGGCAAACCCGAGTTGATGCCGATCATCGACGGCAGGGGGCCCCGCAAGGCACGTCGGGACTTCGCGAAGCACCTCCCGAAGGGGCCCCCGATAGGCAAGCACGGGGTCAAGCTGGCGCTCACTATGCAGCGCAGGTGTCTCGGAGGCCACCTGGGCCCTGAAGTCTTCCACGGGCGCCGCCGACTTCGGAAGCGTCTGGGCATCCCCGGGGGGGCGTCTTCAATAACGCGGTCTTTAGTGTAAAGTGCAAGGTTCCGTGCGTGCGCAAGTCGCGTTCGTCGCGCCTGCTGCGCGCATCGTGCGCGCGGGCTGAGCTGGCGCGCGAGCGCGAGCAGCGCGCGCAGGTTGAACACCACTTCTTTCTCATATTTCGCGAAGCAGCCAGCCTGCGGTTCGATGGCAGGGCATCGCAGAACGTCCCTGGACATCATCTCGCGTTGCGCGTTGGACAACTCCTAGTGGCAGTAGTAGTCAGACTGAGACGCCTGCAATTGCTCCTTGGGCTGTTCGCCGCTGCTCCGCCCGTTCTTTTCCCCGCGCTTGATGGAGCCGCTCAGGTGACAGGCGCCTGGACCGAACGTGTGTGCCGGGACCTCTCGTGGTTATCCCGGCTGGTCTCCGTTCTTGGGACTGCGAGGCCTGGCGGGCCCCCTTGCCGGCGGTTCCGCGCGGCCAGAGACCCGGGGGCTAGCGGCTGCAGACGTATTTGTCGTCGAGCGGAGCAAACGAGCTTTGAGGTGGAGATGCCGCGCGCGGCGCGCTCCGAATGGCACGACGCGCTGCGTGATAGTTGCAGTCAATGTGGCCGGGGTCTTCCTTCCTTCGCGGCTGCTCCGCCACCCCTCCTTCGTCCGGGCATGTTTGGAGCGCGGGGCAATCTGGGAGACGAGGGCGGCGTGGGCCGCTCACCGAGCGAAGGCTCATCCGAGTCTCGATCCTGCGGGTCGCATCGCCCCGGGGGCGCGGCGCCGCGCATGTCTGCGCGACTTTCGCACGCGCTTGCGTTTGCTTAGGGACCTCAGGCACGGCTCCCGCCGGCGCCCAGCAAATTCGACGGCCGCGTTGAAATTCGACGGCCGCCAAAATTCTGCATGCCGCGTAATCGAAGTCGCTTCGGGGCCAGGGGTGCTATGAGGAGAAGGCTGCGCGTCCGCCTATGCCTTCTGCCGGGCACAGCCTGGAAGGGGCTGCGCGCGCCCGTGGTCTGCCGGTCGCGCTCAGGCCAATCCTTTCCCATCCCGTCTCCCAGGAAGCGGTGCCAGCCCCCCGGGGTCCCATGCATATACCCACGGCGACGTCTACGATACATGTGTTGTGTCTTTGTTCGGCGACCCGTGTGTTCTTTGATGTCGAATGGTGGATTGAGGATCTAGCGCAGGGCCTTGATATTCCAATGTGTGTGCTCCCCGTCACGCATGCATGTGCAGGCACAGTGTCCCGTTGCGCGTGCGCAGCTGTTCGACTGCTGATGTACGTATTCCTTGTGGCTCGTCTTGCATCGTGTTGTTTCGCCGATCCAGACTTTCCACAGTGCACATATGCTCCATCCTTGTCGCAGTCGCCCGGGGCTTTGTCATGTTTCGGTGAAGGCTTATAGGCTGCGTGTAACATTCTGCGTGACGGCATTTTCTCTGTACCGATGCGATTCCATACGGATGGTTTTTCGGAGCTGGACTCTGCCATGACAACCAGGCAACCAGCCAACCATGTCAGAGAAGGTTTCCAGGCAACCACATGCGTTGGCTGGCCAGCATCTCTGTGCAGAGTTCTTTCTGAGAGAGTGTTTGCAACGATTGGGTCAGCATGCGCCGGTCCCCCCTGTGCAACCAGCACCGCCTGACGACAGCCTTGCCCACGTGTACATGCCACTTGACCCTTATGGGCCGGTGGGGTTTCGAGCAGGCCAGGAACGCCTCCACCGCTGTCGTTTTGGTTTTCCTTGTTGCATGGTTGCTGTCATGGCCACCACGAGTCATCGTCTCCAGGGCTGGCCACAAGAGGAGGAGGAGGAGGAAAAGGAAACGGAAGGAAGTCTGAGAGAGGAGGCGGGACAGAGGAGGGAGGAGGGAGGAGGGAGGAGGGAGGAGGGAGGAGGGAGGAGGAGGAGGAGGGAGGAGGGAGGAGGGGGAGGGAGGAGGGGAGGGAGGAGGAGGAGGAGGAGAGGAGGAGGAGGAGGAGGAGGAGGAGGAGGAGGAGGAGGAGGAGGAGGAGGAGGAGGAGGAGGAGGAGGAGGAGGAGGAGGAGGAGGAGGAGGAGGAGGAGGAGGAGGAGGAGGAGGAGGAGGAGGAGGAGAGGAGGGAGGAGGAGGAGTAGGAGGAGGAGGAGGAGGAGGAGGAGGAGGAGGAGAGGAGGAGGAGGAGGAGGAGGAGGAGGAGGAGGAGGAGGAGGAGGAGGAGGAGGAGGGAGGAGGAGGAAGTGGAGGGGGAGGAGGAGGAGGAGGAGGGAGGAGGGAGGAGGAGGAGGAGGAGGAGGAGGAGGAGGAGGAGGAGGAGGAGGAGGAGGAGGGAGGAGGATAATAATGAGGAGGAGGAGGAGGAGGCGGAGGAGGAGAAAGAATGACGAGCAGGAGGAGGAGGGAGGAGGAGGAGGAGGAGGAGGAGGAGGAGGAGGAGGAGGAGGAGGAGGGAGGAGGAGGAGGAGGAGGAGGAGGAGGAGGAGGAGGAGGAGGAGGAGGAGGAGGAGGAGGAGGAGGAGGAGGAGGAGGAGGAGGAGGAGGAGGAGGAGGAGGAGGAGGAGAGGGCCTCCCTTCCCCCCTGCCATCCCGGATCGCCTCCCGAGATCCCCCCCTCCCCCCTCTACCACACATCAGAGGCTCCTGCTCGCCGCCGCGGCAATCGCAGCGCCGCGCCCCTCGCTGGCCAGCCGGCTGGCCACGCAGTCGCGGGGGGTCCGCACCAAGGCGCCCGCTCCTTGTGTGTGGGGGGGCACCTCGCTGGCCTCGCTGCCGCCGCCCGTCGTCCCTGACATCCTCGCGCTTGTTGCAAAAAAACCACGACGGGGGGAATGTTGGACAATGTTCGGCCTGTGGGCGTCCTCGCCGGGCCCTGGGGCCGTCGAGAAACGACTCCGGGAAAGCGGGCCCCCTTCGTTTTTGTTGGCTTGTATAGGCCCCCTGGAGGCGTTTGGCCGCCGCGGCTGCATCCGCATCGGACAGCGGAGGTCAGAATGGGCCCCCCCGGGGTGGTCCGGGGACCGCTTCTGGGCGGAATCGTCGTCGTCGCTGCCCCTCCGCCACCCCGCCCGAACGCCGGGCCCTGCTCGCCCGTCGAGGAGGTGGGCCCCGGACTCCTCCCTCCCTCTCCTCCCCTCTCCCCTCCGTCCGCTCCCTGCCCCCTCCCCTCTCACTGCTCCCTTCCTCCCTGCTTCCTCCCCCTCCCCTCCCTTCTCCTGTCGGTGTCCTTGTGCTTCAGGACCCCGAGACACTGCCTCCCAAGACCCCGACAGACGGCAAGGACCTCCAGGAATCCATTCGCCCACCCCACCCCACCCCGAAATGGCCACACAGAAGCCCTGCCATTGGACCTGTCAGCGGAACTGTCAGGTAGCTGAGTGACCCCGCAGAGACCCATGAGGGACCTGTCAGAGGTCTGTGCGGGGCCTGGCAAAGCTGGTTGGTAGAGGTTTGGCAGAAGGCTGGCACAGGACCTGCAGAGGGTTGGCAGAGGGGTTGGCAAAGTGCTGGCAAACGGCCGGCCGAGTGTTGGCAGAGGTGTGGCAGGAGGTGGGCAGACAGTTGGCAGGAAGGCCGCCCGCGGGCGTCCAGAGGTGATGGTCGCGTGCTCACCCGCCCCCGCAGTCGAGGCTTGTGCCTCGTTCCCAGTGCGTGCGCACGCGGGCCTGTCGCCGCACTTGGCCTCGGTCGGCAGAGGGGGTGGAAGGAAGGCGGCGTCACGGATGGCTGCCTGCGCGACTTCAGGGACAGGGCTCTGTCCCCTCCCCGCTTCCAGGCTCGGTGTCTCTCCCCCTCTCTCGGTCCTCGTCCTCTCCCTCTCCCTCTCCCTCTCTCTCTCCTCTCCCTCTCCCTCCCCTCTCTCGCTCCTCTCCCCTCTCTCGCTCCTCGTCCCCTCCCTCTCTCGCTGCTCGCCCTCCGCCTCCCTGTCCTCCCTCTCCCTCTCTCGCTCCCCCGCTCCACGTCCTTCTCCCGAGTGAGTTTGTGTAGGGGGTGCTCGAGGGTCATACTTGTTCTTTTCGTTTGCATGTGGTTGTCCCTGGTCTGTCCCAAGACTTCTGTAGCGATTCTCGGGCGAGGAGAAACCCTCAACCACCAGCTGAATCAGAAACCAGAAGGCGCGCATTGTGCCAGGGACATGAAGTGAACATGTGATCCAGAAATACAGTCGGCCCGGATTAGTAGGTCGACGCTGCCTGCTCAAGGGTACCGTTGCGTCCCGTGCCTCGCGACACGTGCCTTCTTGCACTCCTGTGGCAGTGTGGCCCTCGGAAGGGTCTTGTGTCCTCTCGCGTGTCCTGTCTCATGAAGGCCGACTGTACACCCGGCAGGCGCGGATAGGAGTGCAAGGCTGCTTCGGCTTCGAGAGCAGGTCAATTCAGAGCGTGAATTACCTACCCCGCTTTCGCTTCCAGGCAAAACCAAGTCATACCACGCGCCTCCCTGTCGAGCGGCCTGACCAGTGCGGGCCGTAGTCTGGCATCGCTTGGCATCTCTTGGAAGCGAGGGTGGTCAAAAGCGAGGTACTCCAGATTTCGTAATAAAAGGGAGGGGGTCTGGACCCTCCAAGACAAGCCATTTCAGACCTCCCCCGTGGGAGAACCCCCCAAGACATCGTCCCCAGACCCCCCCAGGCCCTCCAAGATAGCCTGGAAGAGACCCCCCCCGAAATGAGACCCCCCTCCCGTTACTACGAAAGCTGGAGCAGGTTTGTCTTCCCCCTGTCGGTGCAGACGCCCGCCGCCAGCGCCGAGCGTGTCTCCTCCCCTGAACGAATGATTGCAAAAAAAACCCTGGATTGCAAAAAAAAAAGGATTGCTAAAAAAACCCCAGGGGGGTTATTTTTTTTGCAATCCAGGGTTTTTTTTTTGCAATCCAGGGTTTTTTTTTGCAATCCTTCGGGCAGCGCAGCGAGCTACGGCCGGGAACTGTGGCTCGGCGTGTCGCGCCGCCGGCTCTGGCCCGCCACGCGGCGGCGCGGCGCGGCATCCGCGGCCGGGGGCCCCGGGCGTCGACGTCCCGAGCTGCATGCTCGAACAGACGACGCTCGGGAGCGGAAGAAGCACACGCAGACACGATTCATCGACGATCGCCAGGGAAATATGGGAAGGTGTGGGAAGTGGGGGGGAGACAAAAGCCCAGAACATGTATGGGAAAATAGGGGGAATCTTGTTGTTTGTGTGTATTTGTTTGTGTGTCCTGGGGCCCCTTTAAACGCCATAAACACAGACTTGTTTCGGGCCGGACGAAAGGGGGGGATTGGGAAAGGGGGGGTAACGAAAGCTGCTGCATGCAGCTGGTCTCGGCCCCGCCGATGGGGTCCATTCCTCGATACGCGGCCGCCTCTTGGCGCCGGGAGGCGCCGGGAAAATCAGCTAGGTGAGCTGATTCTGAAGCCCCCCTTTGCTAACCCCCCCTTTCGCCCGACCGACCCGATTGTTGTTGCGCTCCGTGCGGATTTCTTGGATCCGCGCTGGGCCCCCCGGCGGCGCCTCTGTTAGAGATCCGCGCGGAGCGCCAAAAGTTTCATCCTGTTTATGCAAGTGTCTTGTTTCTCTACGGAAGGAGAGGAAGGAGCAGGGGACGAGCGCAGCAACAGTTGCATGCTTCGAGACAGCCAGCACGCGTGCGACTCGAGACGGGTTCCCGCCAGCGAGCGCCCTTCGCTCCGACCGCATCACGGAGATGCGCGCGTGCACCTTTCCAGAGTGCGCGCGCCACTCCTGACAGCGAAGAAGAGCTGCGAGTGCGCGCCTGCCCGCGCATCAAACGAAACCGCCCGCCGCAGGTGTCCTCCAAGCATTTCGACTGCTCCGCTGGCCTCGCTGAGGCGGAGAGGGGATGGTCCGACGAGAAGCGGCGGCACTGTTGCGCGACCGAGAGCAGAGGCTGCGAGAGAGACTACGAATTCCATATTGTCGGCACCCGGTACGCGCCGGCCCCTGCACCAGCGGCCGCACCAACAACCTCCACGACCACCACAACGCCAGTTGAGCTCCCAGCCGTATCCATCATACTGGAGTTCAAGCACATGAGTTACGCCGCCGTTGAGGACTCCGCGGACGGCGAGGGAGGGGCGATGCGCCGGGAGATTGCCCGGGTCGTTCGCGACATCATCGGAGAGCAGTGTTCGCCAGACCTTTTTGACAACGTCATCGTGCCCAACGATACGAACCACTACGCCTACGAGAACAAGGATGGAGTTTCGCCAAGCTCCGCGAGGGCCCTTCGTTTTGAACATGCCAGCCAGCGTGGACCCCAAGCAGTGGGTTCTTGCAATCGAAGCAGTGCAATCTAGGTGCTGCCATCCATGTGGTGCAATCAAGGTGGTGCAATCCATGTGGTGCAATCTTTGTGGTGCAGAGCAATGCCAACACATGCAACATTATACCAATGAAAACAAAGAAACACAATGCAAAAGCAATGCGAAGCAATGCAACGCAAAGCAAAAGCAATGCATCGCAATGCAAAGCAAATCAATGCAACGCAATACGAAGCAGTGCAATGCGATGCAAAGCAATGCAAAGCAACAGAAAACAATTCAAAGCACTGCAAACCAATGCAAAACAACGATGCAATTCGAGTGCAAAGCATTTCAAAGTATTGCAATGCGACTGGAATGCAATGCCAAGCAATGCAATGCGATTGAAAAGTGGCGGCGGCGGCGACGAGCCTGCCCAGTAACCCTAGAACACATGTAGTAAACCCAACGTGCAAGCACTGTTTCGGGAAAACTGAGCAAGGTTTATGATGCGGGATGTATTGGGAGACAGGGCAAGGAACACCTGGCGTGATAGTAATCAGGATTTCTGGGTCGGAGAAATTCCAAGGACAAGGCTAGTGCATTGAAGACCTAGACGTTTTTGGCATTTCGGAACAAAGCAAATTATGAAGGGACAAATGTGTCGCATGCTACGGGACCGAACATGCTTTGGGTGTCTCAGTTGTTGTTGCGTGTGCCTTGTTACGCACTGCAGCGCATTACAGCGTATTCGTTAGCGTGGTTCGCTTAGCTTCGTTTCGTTCTGCTTACCAGCGCGGTGCCTTACATCGTTTTGTGTTGCATTGTTCCATGCGCTTCGTGGACCCGCGTTGGGCTTTTGAGGAGGCGGAGGAGGAGGAGGAGCGGAGTCTTTGCGGAGCAGTGGGAAACATTGAGATGGAGGAGGAGGAGGAGGAGGAGGAGGAGGAGGAGGAGGAGGAGGAGCGGAATCTTTGCGGAGCAGCGGGAAACATCACAGAACTTGGCCGAAGGTGCCAGTCTCAGCGGGCCCTCTCTGCACAGGAGAGAGAGAGAGAGAGAGAGATCAGACAGGGGGGCCCGTCTGCGCAGGAGGAGAGGCGCCGGGACCTCTGGGGCAAGGTTTCCGCTTGCAGACCGGGGAAGGCACGGGGGAGTGAAAGGTGAGAGGGATGGAGGTTGAGGATCGGGAGGCCGAGGAGGCAGCGGCGGAGGCGGGGGCCACGGCGGCGGCCGAGGCGGAGGCCGAGGCGGAGGCGCAGCGGCAGCGGCAGCGGGCGCGCCCCCCGCGCGCCCGCCGAGGAGCAGCACTTCGCGGACCTCGCGGCCCCGGGGCTCCTCCAGGCCCGCGCGTCCGCCTGGCGGAGGCAGTCCCTGCCGGCCGCCGCCGCCGCGGGAGCCACGGAGCACGAGCCCCTCCCAACCGCGCCGGCCGCGGCCCCGCCGCTGGCGCCCGTCTCGCCGGCGGAGGCGCCGGCGCTGTCGCCCATGTCGTCGCCCGTCAGCGCGCCCGCGGCCGCGCTGGCGCCGGCCATGGCGCCGGCGACGGCGCCCCCAGGAGTGGTGCCGCAGGCCTCCCGGAAGCTCCGACGTTTTTTTTTCATGATTTGTCTGGAATCCTCCTCCTCCTCCTCCTCCTCCTCCTCCTCCTCCTCCTCCCCCCCCTCCTCCCTGCTCCCTCCCCTCCTCCCTCCTCCCTCCTCCTCCTCCCTCCTCCCTCCTCCCTCCTCCTCCTCTCCTGCTCCTCCTCCTCCTGCTCCTCCTCCTCCATCCTCCCTCCTCCTCCTCCTCCTCCTCCTCCTCCTCCTCCTCCTCCTCCTCCTCCTCCCGGCGGTGCGTCTTCTCGGAAGGCTCACCTTGGAGAAGTTTTCGAAGCCTCCTCCGATGTGCAGGGAGGTTCTCAGAGGGCTGGAGGGCTTCTAGGAGGCCCCGTCGCCTTGTGAGAAGGCCTCGGCGCGTAATGGAGATCGGAAGCGGATCCAAGGCGAAAAGCTGCCCCCGAGGAAGTAGTCGAGACCTCCTCCCTGGGGCGAAGGAGGAGTGAGGACGTGGAGGGCGACGAGGGGGAGGAGGAGGAGGAGGAGGAGGAGGAGGAGGAGGAGGAGGAGGAGGAGGAGGAGGAGGAGGAAGAGAGGAGGAGGAGGAGGAGGAGGAGGAGGAGGAGGAGGAGGAGGAGGCGCCAGGAGAGGGGGAGGACGAGGACGAGGACGCGGGGTGGTGCCGCAGGCAACGTCGCCAGAGTCGGAGTCGGTGCCGCCGCCGCCGTTTGACTGCGCGGCGGGCCTCGACAAGTGGTTCGTGGGCTGGTCGGCGGACAAGATGAGCTGGTGCTGCGCCAACGAGGGCAAGGCAGGAAGAGAGGGCAGGAAGGGGGGCAGGACGAGAAGGAGGAAGAAGATGAGGAGGAGGAGGAGGAGGATTAGGAGGAGGAGGAGGAGGAGGAGGAGGAGGAGGGAGGAGGAGGAGGAGGAGGAGGAGAAGGAGGAGGGAATATGCCGTGAATTTCTTTCAGTTCCCCAGGAAGAGTCCAGAGCCCCCCTTGTGCCAGTCCCCCCCTGTCGTTACCCTTCGCATGGGAGCGCCGCCGCCTCAAAAAAGGCACCTCGCTGGACGCCTGGCCGCCGCCAAGGATCAGTTATACGCTCCCACACTTTCGGAGCTCCGTGTGGATTTTTCAGGGGGGTGCACGAAAGCTCGAAAGGTACTGGGAGATTTTAACATATTCCAGAATCAGTTTCATAAATGTACATTTTCGGAGGTCCACGCTGATTTCTTGCGTCGGCGCTGGGCCCCCCCTGGCGGTGCCTCTGGCGCCGCCCCTGGCACGCTCCGCCCGCCAGAAAGTGGGGTCCAGCGCCGATCCAAGAAATCCGCACGGACCTGAGTTATGTATGTTTGTGTTGTTTTTTCTATAAGGGCAGGTCGACACCGATTTTGGGCCACCGCGCGTTTCGGGGGCAACGTTAGGAGAAGATAGGCCGAGGTTCGGGGGGGATGCAACGATCCCCCAAAGCGCACTCATCGCCGATAGGCGTTCGATAGCCTAACAGCAGATAGCCCTCCCCGCCCAAGGACACATGCGGATGTGCTGTTCGGGACCTAGCGCCGCTTCCCCCCTTGAGCCACCCGCCCCTGCCCCCCCTCCTCCCCAATATTCCTCCCCGGGGGTCTGAGAGGCCTCCGGGGGGCCTCCTGGGGGCTTCCGAGGTGTCTTCGCGATCTCTGAGGTCGTCCTGGGCGTCTTGGCACCCAGCCCAGTGCATCTTCTCAGGCTCACATGAGACGTTCTAAAAAGGGCCTTGTCTTCAAGGATCAAAGGAGCTGTCATCTCTTCCTCGGCGGAAGGCAGCGGAAGGGCAGCGGAAGGTCGGCGAAAGTACGACAGGGCCGCCTCCGCCGGCGGAAGCCGGCGGAAGGGTGGCTGAAGGTGTCGCCCCCAAGAGATGACAGCATTTTTTGTTGCAGGGTTTCCGGAACACGCCACATGCACATACTAGACATGTGCATGTATGCCCCGGGCTCTCCAGCGAAACTAGGTCCCAGGGGCTCATTACGCCGCACAGGGAGATTGGACGAGGGAGAAGGAGGAGGAGGAGGAGGAGGGGGGTGGCCGAACGTGGAAGTAGTTCTAGTGGTAACACCGTCGGAAGAAGACGAAGCAGCAGCTGTTATAGTAAGCAGCCGCAGGCAGAGACTGAGTAGCAGAAGGGAGGGTATGAGGATGAGGAGCAGGAGGAAGGACATGAGAAGTGACGAGGAGGGGTGCAGGGAGAGAGGTAGATGGGGAGGGCAGATGGGGAGGAGGAGGAGGAGGAGGAGGAGGAGGAGGAGGAGGAGCAGGAGGAGGGGGGAGGAGGAGGAGGAGGCGGAGGAGAAGAAGGAGGAGGAGAAGGAGGAGGCAGCGCGTGCCATGCGAGGGATGCACGGCCACCACATCCTCGGCGTTCGATTGCGCCGCCGGCCTCGCCAATTGGGAGGCGGGCTGGAATTGGAATTATTTATCCTCCTCCTTGCTGTCGTTCTGTTCCTGCTCCTGCTGCTGCTGCTGATCCTCCTGCTCTTGCGCCTTCTGCTCATTCTGCCCCTCCCGATTCTCCTGCTCTTTCTCATTCGTATCCTCATCATTGGAGTCATCCTGCTCATGCTGCCCGTCTCGATCATTCGCCTTCTCGCCGTCCGCCAGTTCCTGCAGTCACTCTGTCTGCTCCTGGTGCCTCCTCCTCATCAGCAGCGCACCAGCATCAGCATCTGCACTATCAGCATCCTTATCATCACCACCATGATCAGCATCTTCTTCAGCATCAGCATCCTCAGCATCATGACCACCACCTTCATCATCATCATCATCATCATCATCATCATCATCATCATCATCATCATCATCATCATCATCATCATCATCCTAATCATCATCATCCTACTCATTATCAGAATCGTCGTCGTCAGCATCATCAAAATCATCGTCATCTTCAGCATCATCATTGTCATACTCATCTTCATCATCATCATTGCCATCATCATCAGCATCATCAGCAGCAGAACCATCATCATCAAAGAAATCAGTATCATTATCATCGTCGGTATGATCACCATGATTGTCATGATCATATCCATCATCACCATCGTGATCATCATCATCAGCGTCTCCATCATTATTATGATCCTCATCATTGACATAATCACCCCATCATCATCATCATCATCATCATCATAATCCACATCCCCATCATTAGCGTCATCATCATCATCATTACTGTCAGCAGCATCACCATAGTCATCGTTACCGCCGCCATCATGACCTTCAAAAGCACCACCACCATCATCACCACCACCACCGTCACCACCGTCTTCATCAGAAGCATCATTATCTCCACCATCACCATCATCTGTATGATCACCCTCAGCTTCGTCATCATCGTCATCATCATCACCATCTGTATCATCATCATCATCATCATCATCATCATCATCATCATCAGCATCACCATCACTATCACCATTACCATTACCATCACCATCACCATCGTCGTCATCATCATTGTCATCGTCATTGTCATCGTCATCATCACCAGCATTACCATCATCTGTTGCATCATCAACAGCATCATCGTCATCTTCAGCTTCAGCTTCAGCTCCACCATCGTCGTCATCATCATCATCAGCAGCATCAGCATGATCATCGTTTTCTTGCATGGGCCGCGCGCTCTTAGTTTGACCTGAGTAATTCCGAGTATTCAGATCTTTTCTCTTCTCTCCTCTTCCACATCCTCCTTGCTCGCCTTCTCCCTCTCCCCCGTGCGGGGGGGATTTCGGGAGGGGGCCAGGGAGAGAGGGAGAGGAGGGGACTGAGGGGATGGAGGATAAGCCGCCTGGCCCAGGCGGGCTGGTCGGCAGCGAAGAAGCAGTGGTGCTGCTCCAGCCAGTCGAAGGGCTGCTCAGGCACCGCCGCCGCCGCCGTCGCCGCTGCCGCCGTCGCCGTCGTCGTCCGGCGGAAGGGCGTGCCACGCCAGGTGTCTGCGTCCGCCCGGCCGCCGAGTGGGCGGCCGGACGGAGCCAACCCCAGCGGGTTCGTGGGACTCCGGCCCGTTCGGCCCGATCCCAGGGCCGCTCGGCCGCCGCACGGGCTTGGGCGCCGCATGGGCAGTAAGAGGGGAGCGCCCTGCCGTGCATCGAACAACAAAGCGGCAAACACAGAAGTTCTCGGAGGTCCGCGCAGATTGCTTGGATCGGCGCCAGCCCCCCCAGGCGTCGCGTCCAGCGCCGCCCCTGGCACATTCCGCACGCCAGAAAGTGGTGTCCAGCGCCGATCAAAGAAACCCGCGCGGACCGCAAGGAAATTCCAGACGCTTCGCGTAACCGCGCAAGCGGAAGTCGGCTTGGGTCGACGTCCTCGGGAACGTTCCTTCGTTCGCACCTGGACTTCGGGAACGTCCGCGCCATTTTGGCTGCGTTTGGTCTCTACGGTGCTACCTCAGGCCCGTCGGACCGCTGCATGCCCGTTCAGGGGCTGCCTCTGGCTCCTGGATTGCTTCGGCCTTGCCGCCCTGGACGCTGTCGTGAGCCGCCCGATCCGCGGCCCCGCGCGCGTTAGTTAATTTAGTCGCGTCCGCGGCCCGTTCGCGACCTCCCGCCGCTGGCGCTTCCGCCTGCGGCTGTTAAAAAAAAGAAGTAACCGCGCAAGCCTGCATCGTTGTGCCCCCGAAAAGCGTGATTCGGATACGATGTGAGCGCACAGGCTACCGGTTGGAGGCTGCTCAGCCTCGTGAGCGCACACCAGTGGTCTGCCTCTACTGGATGGCGCTCTGACGCGGATCAGCCACACCTCAGCTTCAGTGAGCCTTGGTGAGTCGGGTCTCCCTCGCCGCACCATCGTATGCTCGTGGAACTCCAGTGAGTCTGAGTTAGTTGCTCTCGCTCGCGCTCACCCCCCTTTTTCCGAGGTCTTGGACGGCCTGGCTCTGTGTGCACACACGTGCGTTCCGCCTGGTCGCTGGCCACTCGGACTCGCGGTCTGCCCGTGGCCTTTACAGTGCCTTGCTGTCCGTCTTGGCCTCGCTTCCGATTGCGGTTCGGCTGGAGCTTGGCGCCGCAAGGGCGACTTCTCCCCCCCGTTCCGTTGCCGGTTGCCGCGTTTTTTGCTTCCCCACCAGCCGGGCTGCCTGGGCCGGTCACCAGCAGACGCCGAAATGCGTCTCAATGAGGGGCATTTTGTCCCTGGCATGTGCATGCGCCACTGCGTGTGTTGTCCGCTGGAGTCTGCGGCAATCTCGCGCCAATTATCTACGCACTGCGCCCCGGACCTTGTGCCCGCTCCATGTCCCTCGCCTTGGAGCCGCGAACCAAAAAAGTAACCGCACAAACCCATCCAGAAACGATGCCCAGAACAGTTGCCTTGATCAGGGATGTGAAGGAGCATGTGTTGTAATGAAGGGCTGGGTAAGGCATCATACCCCAAGATGGGGTGGAGGAATCGGAGGAGGAGGAGGAGGAGGAGGAGGAGGAGGAGGAGGAGGAGGAGGAGGAGGAGGAGGGGAGGAGGAGGAGGTGGAGGAGGAGGAGGGAGGAGGAGGAGGGAGACGGGAGGAGG
>CAUYUJ010014538.1:764672-854672 GCA_963575745.1 Prorocentrum cordatum
ACTAACTACTACTACTACTACTACTACTACTACTACTACTACTACTACTACTACTACTACTACTACTACTACTACTACTACTACTACTACTACTACTACTACTACTACTACTACTACTGCTACCGCTCTTAATAGATCGGCAACGACGACGACTACTACTATTACTACTACTACTACTACTACTACTACTACTACTACTACTACTACTACTACTACTACTATTACGGCTACGACTACTACTACTTCTACGACTATTCCTACTACGACTACTGAGACTATTTCTGCGACTACTACTACTACTTCTACTAATACTAATACCACTGCTACTACTACGACTACTTCCACTACAACTGCTACTTCGACTACTCCTACCACTAGTACTACTACCACTACTACGACTACGACTACGACTACGACTACGACTACTACTACTACTACTACTACTACTACTACTACTACTACTACCACTACTACGACTACGACTACGACTACTACTACTACTACTACTACTACTACTTCTACTACTAGCTCTACTACTACTGCTACGACTACTACTACTACTGCTACTACTACAAGACTTGCGGCGACGACGACTACTACTACGACTCCCACGGGTACTACTACTATTAGTGCTAGTAATCGTAATGTGAATGCTACGAATACTGAGAATGGTGAAAATTATAATGCTGTCAGTAGTAACGCTAATCGTAGCAAAACTGCTAATACGAACACGTATAGTAACAGTAAGCGTAGAAAGAATAGCAAATCAATACTCACAGTACTGGCAATGGTATCCGGACGAAAAGAATAAGGAAGGCGAGCAGACAGGCCAGAGACCTGTTGGATACTTCTCGGAGTCTCTTCGGATGTCTCATGACAGCTACGTGTAGGACTCTTGGGGCGGGGGGTCTCTTGACGGTCCCGGGGGCCTCTTCAAGCGTCTTGGGTGCCTCGATGGAACCTCTTGGGGCCTCTCGGGAGTCTCCTTGGAGCATCTTGTGGACCTCTTGGAGGCTTCTTGGGGCCTCCTAGGTGCCTCCTGGGGCCCTCTTGGGGCACTCCTGGGAGCCTCGAGGGCCATCTAGGGGCCATCTTGGAGGAGATCGATCAAAGATAGGGGGGGGCTTAACTCGGCCCCCCCTCCCCCAGAAGGCAAGATGGGCCCACGGCCTAGGTCAAATTATTGTTTACGCCTCCTCGCCGAGGCCATCCTGGACGCTCCAGCGACCCGCGAGCCCCCCACCAGACCCAGGGGTAGGCGTTTTGGGGAGGTAAGCCCCTCCCCGAAGGGGAAGAAGGGGGGTTGGAAGAGGAAACGACCTACAGTGGAGGCCCATGCCAAAAAACACCCAGGTTGCCTCCAGGGTGCCCCGGGTTTCTTGGGTTTTGATGGTTTTTGCGGTGGCAAGCGCGACGCCCCCACACCAAAACTCAATGGACGTCGGGGGGTCTCAGGGTTGGGTTTCTTGTGGAAGGTTCCTTGTGGACTGGCCTCCCCTGTAAGCCCCTCCCCGAAGGGGAAGAAGGGGGTTGGAAGAGGAAGCGACCTAAACCACTCACGCCCGAAAGAGCTGGTGGGATCATGTCCATGCCGTTTTGCGTTCGTGTAGTCTTGCCCCTTTTGAGCGCATCTCATCTTGCACTCTTGTCGACGAGCACCCGCGTCCTCTGGCCCGCTCGGACGCCTGCGGCCGTCCTCCTCAGGAGAAGCGTCCCCTCGAAACGGGCGGTCGGGCGCCAGGAGAGGCCATGAACATGAACGCGTCCACGGAGACGAACTTGACCAACTTCACGAACATGACGTGGACAGAAGCGGAGACGTACGTGACCGAGCCCACTCAGTGGCGGGCGGCTCAGCAGTGGATCCGGCGAGCTCGAAGAAGGAGGGCGGCGAGGGACGGGGGCGAGGAGACGGGCGCGCCTGGGCTGCGGCCCTGCCTCCTCGGCGCCTGCGCCGCGCCCGCGGCGGGCGGGCGCAGGAGCAGGAGCAGGAGCAGGAGCAGGAGGAGGAGGAGGAGGAGGAGGAGGAGGAGGAGGAGGAGGAGGAGCGATCGAGCGATCGAGCCATCGAGCGATCGAGCAGAGGAGCTCGGGCAGCCTGTCTGGCTCAAGCCGGGCGCTGCCTCTCGGAGCGGGGGCCCCTTCCCGCCGCCGCCCCCTCGGACGGGGCGGCGCCCGGGAGGGCGGAGGGCCCAGCGCGGCGCCCGGCCGCCTCGCGCCAGGGCGGCCGCGGAGCCGCGACCGCGCCTGCCGAGATCTGCCTGCGCCGCCGGCGGGCCCCAGGGGCCGCGAGGCCGCCCGGGTGAGCACCAGCCCGGAGCCCGCGCCCAGGCGCGAGGCCGCTGCGCTTCCGCGCGGCGGCCAGCAGGCGCTGCCGGGGCGAGCTCCCCTCGCCAGCAGGAGCGGCGGCGCACCGCTCGCCGCGGCGACCAAGTCGGGGCTGCAGTCGTGCCGCCGTCGTCGTCCCAGGCGAGCCAGCCGTTTTCCGCCAGGGCGCCGCCGTCATTCCTCCGCAGGGGCTCTGCCGTCTCCACCCCCGAGATGCTGGCCGACACGCCCGTCGGCCACAGGTACACCGTCGCTGAAGTCTGGAGGTTGCAGGATCACATCCTCGGCTTGCCCACACGGCATATGGTGTCACTTGCCGCTGCCGCCCTGCTGGCGGTATTGCTGGACCAACAGTGGCCCGAGGTCGGCGAGGAGGGGCAAAGTCGTCCGCATCGCCAACTACTCGCACGGCGACTACCGCAGCGGTGTCCGCGCCGCACAGGTGTTGGACGCGGCTGCCCGAGCAGCAGAGGCTCACGGGCCCAAGGTGGACAAGAAGCGGCCAGGGACCGGCGCCATCGCCGAGCACTTTGCACGCAGCAGGCCCGAACGGCGGCGGCGAGACCAACCAGCAGTTCCCAGGGCCTCGGGCAAGCGGCCGCATCCCGCTCGCAGGCCCTCTTCTGCTGCAGCTCCCCTCCCCCACCCCCCACATGCCGCCGACCTCCACCGTCAGCCACCAGCCGCTCTCGGACCCCGGACCCCTGCCGAGAACTCCGACGAGCAGGAGTCTGAGGGCCCCGCCGTCTGCGAGGACGAGGAGGACGAGGCCGCCGAGCGTACCGACCGGGAAGCCCGGCAGGACGTGTGGCAGGAGCCCGATTTCCAGGAGGAGACCTACGTGGACGAGTGCCACGACGCACGCAGAGGAGGAGGAGGAGGAGGAGGAGGAGGAGGAGGAGGAGGAGGAGGAGGAAGAAGAAGATGACCACGTGGACTCCGTGGAGGGGAGAGACTACTTGGAGAAAGAGGAGAAATAACTACGTGGAGGAGGTCAGCAGGTAGTACGAGGAGGCCCAGCTTCCTACCCCCGCAACGCCCAGCACGACAGCCCCGCGCCGTGAAGAAACCCACCGCATAAACGGACGACGAACGACATTTCAGATGGTGCCAGCAGCGCCGCCATGCTCAAGGCCGCGGGTAAGCCCGTCGCCGCTGGCTCAGCACGACTGCCCGAGGCCAAAGCGGCCGCGCTCTGAGATGTGGCATCGTTCGGGCCGTTTGGGGCCAGGGCTACGCAGGCCCGCCGCCGCCAGGCCAGGTCTGCCGCCGTGGCCCTGACTTGTGCAGCACCCCTGTGGCGGAGGCTGGGCCGCCAGGGCACCCGAGGCCACCCTTCGGCTGCGCTGGCAGGGGGCCCTTGTTGGCCAGTGGCCCCCGCGTGCCGACAGCCGGGAGAGCGCCTGCGCCGACGACGTCCACGGCGCTTGCGCCGGAGCCGGCCATGCCGCCGGCCATGCCACCACGCACGGCTGCATCGACGCCTCCAGCAGCGCCTCGACGCCTGCGTCGGCGGCAACACCCCGCCGAGGAGCCCCCTCCGCGGGCAGCAGCTGCACGCCCGCATCGGCCGAGGCGCCTGCTGGCCATGGCAGTGGGCGGGCACCGCGAGCGGACCGGGCTCCGCCGCCCAGCAGCACGCTGCTGGGCGCGCGCGCGCGCGCTCGGAGCTCGCCGCTGCCTCAGTGAGGGAGAGCCCGTGGGTACCGCCTACGGGCCGGACGAAAGGGGGGGATTGGGAAAGGGGGGGGTACGAAATTTGCTGCATGCAGCTGGTTTCGGCCTCGCCGAGGGGCCCATTCCTCGATACATGGCCGCATCCCGGCGCCGGGAGGCGCCGGAAAAATCAGCTCCATGAGCTGATCCCCAACCCCCCCCTTTGCTATCCCCCCCTTTCGCCCGACCCGACACCTACGGTCAGAACGTTTGGCTCCGCGTGTGGCTCCGCTGGTTCTGGCCCACCACGCTTCGGTGCTGGCCTCCCGCCCCGCGGAGCGGGGCGACACGCTGTCCGCTCGCAGGGAGCAGCGCGTCGTCCGGGCCGCTGCCGCAACACGCCATGCGAGGAGCAAGAAGTTTCCGACCGCAGGCGTCTGCACCGATCCCGGCCATGCCGGTGTTGGTCCCAAGACGTGTGCGCACGCCGCCTTGCCCAAGGCCAGGAGGGCCTGCACACCGATCCTGGGCCCAGGATGGGCCTGGCCAGGAGCGGTGAAGGCGTATAGTTGGCGCTTCTCCTCATGGGGGAAGAGGAGGCTCCGCGCCACTCGCCGCCGCCTCCGGCACGCCGGTGGGCTGCCGAAGCCGAGGGCGCTGGCCCTCCGACGAAGCTCTCGCGCCGAAGGAAGGGGTGGTCTGAGCGGCTTGGCGGCCTCCTGTCTCGCTTTCCCCCCCTCCCCCTGCCCGTGTCCTCGGGTGCCCCTTCCCCCCCCCCCTCCTCATTTGAATCTGAAATTCGTCTGCCAGCCAGTGCCCCGTGGAAATGTCTTGGCCCCCGACGGCCCAGCAGCTCTGGGGCAGCTCAGGGCCTTCAACCTTCAAGTATTGACAAGGACTGCGCCCAGATATTCACCATAGGTCGCCAGATCTCTTATCGTGTGCTTCTTTTGTACGCTCCCTTGTGAAGTTCGGTGTCGCAGCGGCCCTTGCAGTCGCCTCTCCGCAATGGCGCGTTGGCCAGACAGGGAAAACATCGGGGCGATCCTCGACGCAGTCCCGAGCTTCCCGGACTTCCAGGACGGTGAGGAGGAGGCCGAGAAGGAGGAGGAGGAAGAGGAGGAGGAGGAGGAGGTGAGGACGAGGAGCACGGAGAGTGAGAGGCAGAGATGGCGGCGCACAGGAAGGTGAGGATTTATTCATGTGCTTCGGGCGACGGCCGAACCTGTTTTAGAAAGAAGTCTGGGCTGACTGGCTGACTGGGTTGTTTGGTCGGAAAGCTGGTGCGCATCCCCGACCAAACATGGTCACTACTTGCGCACATCCATTTCAGCGGACAAGGTCCCTCGCCTGGCGCAGCCTCGCAGTAGCCGCCTGTGCCGGTGCGACCGCGCGCGTGCTGCTTTTCCTGTTATGTGGCCGCCCTGTGGGGGTGTACATTTTTGGACCCCGCACGCGAAGGCACCCGAGGACCCCACCCCACCGAGGCAACGCCTACCCAATTTCTCTGCAGTGGCCCGTTTTCCCATCTTCGGTGGCACACGCAGTTGGCTGCCGGTCCTCCCCCCCTTTCCCCAGAGTTCCAGCCGTCGGGAAGAAAGTCAGGCGTGTTGTGTTTCAAACGTCGGCATGTTAGGAGGGTTGAGCGGGCATTTCTGTTCGAGCAGTGGCCAAGCGTCCAGGCTCGCCTATAGGCCCACCAAAGAATGTTCCAAGAACCTGTCCTGGTTTACACGAATATTCCTAGATATATTCTTGCTGAGACCGCCTTGTTTTCATCCGTCGGGTCTATGTTCTGAGAGCACTGGTTTTGGTATTGAAACATTGTTAGGGTTCTAAGAACATGCCGTGGTAGGCATATAGGAATGCCGGGACGGTCGGTCCCTATTCAATTGTTGGGGCCCAGGGGCATCTGAGAAAACGACCCGCCGCGGATGGGGTCGAGAGGCGCCACGAGGCGCCTCGGGGAAGAGCACCGAACAGTAACGCGACGTCGGGGGCTTGGGGGCCTCCGCGGAGCTCCGCCGTGCAGTCTGCCTCACGGCGCGGGCCCTCGGAGACGTCGGACTGGTGCAGCCGCGCGCAGAGGGGGGGTACAGCCGGACCGAGGTCTAAGATCGAGATCGGTTCGGGGAGGGTATCCTCGTGTTCTTCGTGTTTGTTGGATGAGCTTGTGCACCCTGGGGCGGGTACCCTGGGATGTTGTTCTGTCTGTTTTGGCCGACGGAGGGTGTCATGTTCTTGAGGGATGTTCTTCTGGCCTAGGTCCGACTGTAAGGGAGGGGGGAGGCTTCTTAGAAGCTTCTTAGAAGCACCCCTACTTCTTAGGCGGGGTGGGCCCTCTCTATATATGTAAGGCCGGCGCCTTCTAAGAAGCATCCTCCCTCTAGGGAGCCTTTCCCTCGCCCCCATACCCCGATGTGCGCGCCGCCAACTGGTCAGAAAGCGTCATCCACATGCGCCATACTTGTTTCTGGACGCCCGCCAGAGGTGTGGGTCTTCCTCTCCCAGTCCCTCCTTCTGTCCTTCGTTGGTTCCGTTTGCTTCCCCTTCCAAGGGTTTAACGTCGTGCGGTTCACGCTGCTGCCCTGATGTGGCGATCCTCGGCGTGCGATCGCGGAGCGGGCGCGGGTCTTCATTCCAAAAGCTACGGAGGTGGTTGAACGTAACCGGCAATTGCACAACCATCGGGTACTGCGTGCAGAGCCCGAACTACCCGCAGAAGTACGGGAACGACCAGGGATGCAACGTCCTGAGAGTCTCAGATCCGTCGAGAAGCTCTTGGTCGGGCCGCTGATCTGGACGATCCTTCGATCGATCGGGATGGGGTCGGTGGCGGTTCCATCCCCTGCAAAAGTTCACTCGTAGAAGCCAACGCCCCTGTGGCGTCGATCACCTCCAAAGGACAGGCTTCTTATGCGAGCCCTGCCCCCCGTTCCCAGGGGACCTGTGCACCATGATGCCTCACCCCGAGATGTCGGGGGTGATGCACCGTCCCTGTCTTGCGTGCCCCTCCTGCTGATGCCCCTCCTGCTGATGCTCCGGCTGTTCCTGCTGCTCCTGCTCATCCGTGCCCCCCTCCCTCCCCCCCCCCAGACACCCCCACTTCCACGCCAAACGTCCTGGACTGCTTCGGAGCTGGGAGGGGCAGCAAGGCGACTAGACGTAAGAGTGACCCTTCGCCGGAGTGACCTTTGGTGCGGGCCCAATGGTGTCCCCGATCGCCGAACGCGATGCGATAGTGGCGTCTTGCGGCCTTGTGTTTGGTCGCCCCGCGGCCCCCCAAAAAGCCGCGCACTAAGGGTCACTCGTACACAGGGTCACTTTTGCGCGTAGCCGAGCAAGGCAGGGCGAGGGAAGCAGGGCGAGGGAAGCGACCAGCCAAAAGCGGCGTCCGCTCTCAGAGGCCCAGCTCCCTGGTTCGCAGCCTGACCGGAGTCCTTCCTAGATGGGCCCATCCCTTGAAGAATCCGCCCGCCGTCTTACCCAGACCCACTCGAGTCATGAAAAAATAATGACGGGAGGTTTTTCACTATTTCCGGCCTCTGGGGGCCCTTACCGGCCCTCGGGACCGTCAAAAACGACTCAGGACGAAAAACCGCTCCCGGGGAATGGGTCCAGACCGCTGGGGGTCGACGTCATGAACAAAATCATGGCGTCGGGGGTCTGGGTAGAATGTGGCATTCGAAACCAGAAGGACGAGGCGGCTTCTGATTGTTCCTGACAGAGTTTCCGTCAGAGCCGGCCGGCCCTTGCACGGATCCCTCCCCCAGGGTTTGTTCGGACCCGTTTAGAGGGCCGCGTCTGGCCGTGGCGGCGACGATTCCCAGACGAAGCAGAAAACAAGATGACGACTCCGACGACGACGACGACGAAGATGATTCCGACGACGACGACGACGAGGAGGACGACGAGGACGACGAGGACGACGACTTCTTCGTCGTCGTGCGCGCTGCCAACTGTTTCACCTTCGAACCACGCTAAGGCAACATTACCCTGAACCAGTCGGTTCGACCGAAAGTCACGGGAATGATGTTCAGCTCCGAGTCGAGCTACGACGTCCTCACTGTGAACGGCCAGGACCGAGGGACGCGCCAGGAAGAATCGGCAGACGGCTGAGCTTGGAGCATAGAAAATTAAGAGCGCTACACACGGCTATGAATTGCACATCGGCAGAAGCAGCAGCAGCAGCAGCAGCAGCAGCAGCAGCAGCAGCAGCAGCAGCAGTACGATGACAAGAAGCAGGAGGACGAGGGGATGGAAGAGAAACGGGATGACCAGGATGGACAGACGGTAAGATGAGGACAATGATGATGATGATGAGGAGGAGGAGGAGGAGGACAAGGAAGATGAGCAGCATGCGGATACGGAGGGGAAGGAGGAGGAAGAGGAGGAGGAGCAGCAGCAGCAGGAGGAGCAGGACGACAAGGGGAGGAGCAGCGGAGTTTCAGGCAAGTGTTGCAAACAAACCCAGAAGACACCCCCCGCCATGGTCCCTGCAGGCGCCCCCCTCCCAGAGATGCCTCGAACTGCAGGCCCAGGAGAATCCAGAGACACGACTGAGCACGCTGCCTCGAGCGCGCACCGACCGTCTTTGTTTTTTTGTTCGACGCCTCGCGGAAATCCCGCCGAATCTTCCGCTCCTGCCCGGGGCAGCGCCTCCCGTCAGATCTTCGACGGCAGCTTTTTCCTCCATTTCGGCCCCTGGGACCCCGTACAGTCGGGGCCCTGAAGAAGGAACCCTTTTCGTTGGGGAGGGGCTCCGCGTTCCTCAAGTGTTTCGCAGGTTGCCTCAGGTTTTCCTTATGTTTTCGATCGGAAATCGAAGTTGAACTCATGGAAAAAAGGGTCCTCGTTCCTTATTTTGGGCTCCTTAGGTCAAGGCCCCGACTGTATCGGGCCCCAGAAGGGATCCGGGGTGACCGCTCGGCCCCGGGGGGAAGCGGTCGGGACGCGGACTGGAAGCCGCGCGCTGGAGGATGTCTGGGCCGGACTCTTGAGACCGCCTGGGCTTCTCTGGACCTTAGTGGGCCCCTCGGGGGTGGACAGAACCCCCAATAGTGACACGTCGATTAGTGCATTGTCCGTTTTCGGTTCTCGAGAGGGCGCCGTGGCCGTTATTTTCCAGGCTTGCGCCCGCCAGGTTTGGGCCTCAGGTCGTTTTCACTAAACCACGTTTTACTAAAGGGGGGTCTGTCCATCCCCGATTCTCTGGACCTTAGTGGGCCCCGGAAACGGCAGGGCCATTTTTTCACCGTTTCCGAAAAGGTGTCCCTTGAAAATGGAAACGGCAAAAAAAACGGCGACCGAGAACGGCAAACAACGGCTTCAGGCTCGGAACCAGAGCCAGAACCGGTAAAACACGGCGACGGAAGCGGTAAAAAAAGGCGTCGGAACCGGCAAAAAAACGGAACAACGGAACCGGCAACAAAAAAGGCCCTGTCGTTTCCAGGGCCCATCAAGCTCTGGACCACCGCGCGCGGATGCCAGGGGGCCGTCCCCTGCGGGGCAGGCTCGGCGGCTCCGCAGGAGAGGCGGATGCCGGGCCGCTGGCCCCGGGGCCGCTTCCGGGGTCAAGGCCGCGGGGGATGGGCTCAGAGGGGGGGGGGGGGGCATCGACCTGCAGGCGCCCATGCTTCGCCGATGGAGGCCCGAGGGCCCGCCCCGCCCAGGACCGCTCGGATTTGCGATCGGAGGCCTGTACAGTCGGGGCGCTGAGGAAGGAACCCTTTTCGTTGGGGAGGGGCTCGGTGTTCCTTAGTTTTTTTGCAGTTCGCCTTTGGTTTTGCTTAGGTTTTCGCTGGGAAATCGAAGTTTAACTTGTGGGAAAAGGGGCCTCGTTCCTTATTCAGGGTTCCTGAGGTCAACGCCCCGACTGTATCGGCGATGTGTCGCCGATTCCAGGTCGATGGTTTCCCCCCTGAGCTGGTCCCTGCCCATCTCAGAGCGTGAATTACCTACCCCGCTTTCGCTTCCAGGCAAAACCAAGTCATACCACGCGCCTCCTCGTCAAGCGGCCTGACCAGTACAGGCCGTAGTTTGGCATCGTTTGGTATCTCTTGGAAGCGAGGGTGGTCAAAAGCGAGGTAGGTTTGTTTTCCCCCTACCATCGCTGCCCCTCTTGCTTGCACCTGGGTTGTCCTCCCCCGCCCCACGCGTTGGGGCTGCCACGTGTTCGGGCGACTCCGTGCCGGTCCGCGCCAGGCCTCCCGCCCGCCCCCTCTGCCCAGGCGGCCCGGCCTTTCGAGGAGGGATGGAAGGCTGAGGAGGAGGAGGAGGAGGAGGAGGAGGAGGAGGAGGAGGACAATCATCTGGACGAGGGGGATGAGAAAGGGTGGAGAGAGGTGGGGGGGCCGAGGGGGAAGGGGAGGAGGAGGAGAAGGAGGAGGAGGAAGCGGAGGAGGAGGAGGAGAACGTGAGTGTGAAAGAGTGGGAGGAGGAGGAGGAGGAGGAGGAGGAGGAGGAGGAGGAGGAGGAGGAGGAGGAGGAGGAGGAGAGGGAGGGTGGGTCTTTACTTCCACGTGCAAGTTGTTGGGACCTGGTCCGAGGACGACAGGGACGAGGGGGTGGGGATTGGGAGGTGCAGGAGAGTGAGGAGGAGGAGAATTTGAATCTGGAGGAATGGAAGGAGGAGTAGGAGGAGGAGGAGCAGGAAGAGGTGGAGTGGATAATCCCAGACAGTTCAACATGCGCTTCTGCACTCGGAGCGTCCTGTTTGGACCCAGTCTTCGCGTCTTTTGACTGGTTCCTGCACCATGCGATCGTCTATGTTCTATGTTATCCGAGCTGTTGTCCTCGGCAGGTGGAGAGCCGCATTGCTAGTCAGGTCACCCGCCAGGGCTCCAATACAACCGCGACTCGCTGTCTGGGCAGGAGCGTGGCCCAGAGAGTAATCCTTCGCTGGCCCGTTGCCGCGCGAGTGCGCGAAGAGTCCCCTGCGCTTTGCCAATGGCGACATCCAGAGACCTGGCCTGTTCCCCGGCAGGAGTACAGCGGGACGACTGGGCCTGTGGGCGTGGTGCCGACGTCCACCATCACCTGGTCGTCCGACCACGTGAACCAGGGGCACGGTTGGCAGCTCTGCTTCCAGGAGCGCGACATTGTCCTCACCGTGACGACGACGCCGAAGCCGATGGTTTACGACGGGTGTCCAGCCTAGGGAGGACGAGGATGAGGAGCAGGCGCCGCACAATGTGCGATGAGCAGGCTTTCCTTTGCCGCCGCGGGTTCGCTTGCGACCGTTTCCAGAATACATTTCGCGTGTCTCCATAAGTTCGGTCAACGTGTCTGGCCTTTGATCGGTATCTTGCATTCGCTGCCCCCGCTAAGGTGCCCCGTCAACGTGTTCGCGCAGTTTTTTCCAGGGAACACAGAGATGTTGAAGGATCGGCCGTTCCAACGATTCTTGAAGAAAGGCGAGGAGCCGTTCGATTCTTTCGCCCAGGTTTCCCGAGGGAAGGACGAGTCGGTGTTCCTCGAGATTCTCGTAACAGAGAAGGCGAACACTCGCAACGAGGAGTTGCCAGTGGCCATGGAGATCATCAAACGAACGCAGGGTGATCTGTTCGTGGCGCTAAAGAACGCGATGCGGAGATTTGTAGATTTCAAGCCGATCGTCGGCGGAATGTACCTGAACTGGGTGGCCCTTCAGCCATATCATGTGGACACGTGCGAGGCAAAGATGAGCAAAATGGTCCATGAGTTCTCGAAGTCATACACTCGGCGGCTTGTCCCATGGGCGCTCTACAACGAGTGCACGAACTGGATGACAGCGTTGTCTTTCAGCCACGACCCTCTCGTGAACGAGCTGGACCATTCGAAGTGCCGCGCGTGGACACACAACTTCATGCAGAAGTGGAACTACGGGAAGGGGGTGAAGGAAGTGGCCGACCCCAATCTGTTCGATTGCCAGGCTGGCCTGTCGAACTGGGAGCAGGGCTGGTCGAGCGAGAAGAAGTGTTGGTGTTGCGCGCACAAGAGCCAGGGCTGCGACCCCGCACTCACGTGCCCTCAGACGTGGGCCGTCAACAGGACAGTCCACATCGACTACAAGCGCCTGGCTCGGCCGGCCAGCAGTGCCCCTCCTCCTGCATTCCGTCATGCACCGCAGCCCGCCCCTCATGGACGCCTCACGGACGTAGTTCCCGGGGCATGTCTCATGTAGATTGTGCTCTGGTCTGCGCTGTGTCTCGTGCGGTGTGCTTCTCGGGTTGTCTTCGGGATGGGCTCCGAGTTCCATTCGGAAGTGTCTCTGCATCGGACCGGCCGGATACGATGCCGCCCATCCTGGCCAGTGCACTCCGCGTCCCCCGCCGGCCAGACCCCCGACGTTGATGAGCATAGCCGTCTCCGTGGGCCCGCAGTCTCTCGGGCCGGACGAAGGGGGGGGATTGGGAAAGGGGGGGGTTACGAAATCTGCTGCATGCAGCTGGTTTCGGCCCCACCGAGGGGCCCATTCCTCGATACATGGCCGCCTCTGGCGCCGGGAGGCGCCGGGAAAATCAGCCACGTGAGCTGATTCTCAACCCCGCCCTTGGCTATCCCCCCCTTCCCCCGGCCCGCAGGCTCTCCGAGGGCCCCGGGCATCGAGCCTCCCCTCGTCCTCCTCGCCTATAGCCCCACCAAAGAATGTTCTAAGAACCTTTCGTGGTTTGCACGACATGTTCTTAGAACATTTCTGGCGGAGTCTGTCTTGTTTTTACACATCGGGCTTATGTTCTAAGAACATGGCCTTTGTTATTAGAGCATTTTTGGGCTCTAAGAACATTTCGTGGAAGGACTATAGGATGGCCGGGACGGTCGGTCCCTGCTCAAGAGCCTCCCCTCGTCCTCCTCGCCGCCCCCGGCCCCGCCGAGGTGCTGGTGCCAGGGGGTCTGCGAGTCCAAGTTCGGCGTCGGGGCCCCCGTGTGCCGTGCTTTAATTACCGCCCGGCGGGGCGGCGGAGCGGAGGGGTGACCCTAGGGGCGGGGGGGGCCGGGGGGCGTCGGAACGGGGGTGTGGGAGGTGGGCTGAAGGAGTCGACCCTCCTCCTCCCCCTTTCCTTATCCTTCTTGTCCTCCTCCTCCTCCTCCTCCTCCGCCTTGTCTTTGGCCTCGTCGTCGCCCGCCCCTCCATGCCTCGGCATCCTCCCCTCAGTCTCCTAGTGAAGGGGTCGTGGTTTCCTCTTTGGTGTTGCTCTATACGCCCACCCTTTGTTGTCTGCAGCCCAGGTTTCGTTGTCCCGCTGTCTGCTGTGGGGATTATTCAGCCCTGTTTCGCGTTGTCCGCAGTTTTTTTACTGGTTTCTAGGCCACCTTGTAGCTGTACTACTGGTACTCCTGCTTCATGTTCTCATCGTTATATGGATTTCTCAGCCTCGGGCTCATACGTACCCACCCCCCAGAGCTCCGAGAAAGTCTTGATTGCTTACTCGTAGTTTCTGCGTGCAGACGGAAAGCGGGGGGGGAGTCGAAATGGGAAGGAAGAGGACAAAACGAATGGCGGAGGAGTCTGATGAGTAGACAGCAGGGGCAAGGCTGGCATGTGTCAACGGTAGAGGTTTTCTTGGAGCCCCCGCCCTGGCCTCCTCTTCCTCCTCCGCGTCCGCTTTCTATCGTTCTCCTCCGCGTCCCCTTCATCCCTCCTCCACGTCGTTTCTCTTGTCGTTGTCCTCATGCTTTCCCTTTCTTCTTTTGGTCAGAGGGTGCTTGTTTTCCCCACGTGTTGCGTGCCGTTCTCCGTAATGCGTCGTTTCGCACTCAATGGGTATGATGTTTTTCCGTACCCCTGATTGGTTTCCTGGAGTTGTCCCGATGGGTGCCTTCGGGGTGTGTTTTGAGCATGCTGGCGGGATGTTCTGTTATGGATTTGGGTTTTCTGGGTTGTCCCGGAACAGTTGCGTGCGTATGTGTGTGTGTGTGTGTCGTTGGGCCCGTCGGTGTGGGCGTGTGTGAGAGGTCTCCTGAGTGGTGTTGTGGGCGTGTGTAAAGCTTGTTCTCTATCGCGGGCCGGTGCAACAGTGTGTGTGTGTGTGTGTCCGACTTGTTTCCGCACCCTGGCTCAAGCCATTGGCTCGAGCCCTTCCGCCGCTGCGGAGGGTACACGGTAAGGGCTCGAGGTTGGTCGCGCGAGCCCCTGGGCCGGTCCTGATGTTTGCCCAGCAGAGCCGGTTACATTTCGTTGACTTTGGCGCATGGTTTCACATTGCGAGGAGTGTTATGGAAGTTCCGACCGACGGTCGCGACATCCTCTCTGCGCGATCGGATCGATCTGGCATTGCTGGATCAGGGGCATCTGCCCAATCCGACCAGGAGGAAAGCTTGGCTCATGGTTCGTCCGTCGTGCACCGAAGCGTGGGCTACTTGAGCAAATGGCATCCCCCCAGATGGATCGGCCGACTCAGATGGTGGCTGTCATAGCTTTCCATCCCCAGCCGGGCGATGGCGAGTGCTCTGAAGACCCGCACATGATGTAAGCAGCGAGTAGGATCTTCATCAGATCTTTCAGGAGTCGAGCCACTCCTTTCCCCATGCCGCTGTGTCTGGTGTTCCTTTTTCCAGAGGGCCGTGCCGCGCAAGGGGGTCCTCCAGTGGTCCGACCTGGGCGAAGATGATGATGATGCTGCTGCTGCTGAAGATGATGATGGTGATGCTGATGCTGATGCTGATGATGATGATGATGGTGGTGGTGGTGATGATGATGATGATGATGCTGCTGATGATGATGATGACGATGACGGTGGTGGTGGTGATGATGATGCTGATGATGAGGCTGATGATGATGATGATGATGATGATGATGATGATGATGATGATGATGATGATGATGGTGGTGGTGGTGATGGTGATGGTGATGGTGATGGTGATGGTGGTGATGATGATGATGATGCTGATGATGATGATGATGATGATGATGATGATGATGATGAAGAGGAGGAGGAGGAGGATGAGGAGGAGGAAAGAGGAGGAGGATGAGAAGGAGGAGGAGGAGAACTAGGATTAGGCGGGGAACGACGACGCAGGTGACGTGGCTCTGGGTGCTGGCGCCGACCCGTGGGGGGGGGGGGGGGCATTTCTCTGCAGCGCGGCGCTCGAGGGCGTGCGATTCCTAGCGGTTGTGTGGGGCGGGCCCCTTTAGCAGGGGGCCCGAGCGCCTCAACGAGGCGCGACTGGCCGGTCGCTGGGCCGCCGCTTCGAGACTTTTCTGGGCTGTGGCTGGACTGCTTCGCGCGGGAGGCGAGGGGTCGGTGCTGGCCTCGGCGCGCCGGATCCCCAAGTCGCACGCGGTCTTCCTTCGTAAGCCTGGCGCCGACACGGTGCGGCTCGTAAGCCTGGCGCCGACCCCATGCGGCCCATCTGGGTGGGCGAAGTCCGGCGGCGGGATCTCGCCAAGCGCTTCATGGCCGGCAGCCGGGAACGACTACTCCAGAGGATCTCCGCGCCGCATTGGCAGCGCGGAGTGGCGCGGCCTTGCGGCGCCGATGTCCTGGTGCACCTCTGGCGATGCCTGGGGAGGAGGGCTGCGGACGGTCCTGCGTTCCATGGCCGGCCTGGACCTGGACCTCCGCAGCGCTCGCCCCCTCCCTGGAGTAGTGGCCCGCGTTGCGCTCAGGTGCGCCCTGGTGGGCGCTGGTGGGCGCTGGAGCGGGACCAGTCCGGTGGACTGCCTGGTGCCACCTCGCGCCTGCCGACGTTACAACCAGGAGCGGGGAGTGGATGGAGGTCGACCGCGGGTCCGAGCCAGGGGACCCCTTGGACCAGCACAGTGTGCCCTGACGCGGCTCGCCTACGCCGCTGCGGGTCGCCGCGCGGCCGAGGCCCGCGGCGGCTGGGTCTGGGCCGTCTGGTGCATGGACGACGGCCAGGTGCTTCCCAGATGTCGCGGTGTCGCACATCGAGGCGTTCGACGTGGAGCTGGCGGCACTCGGCGGCAGCCGCGTCGCTGGGGCCCCGTTCAAAAGCACAGCGCGCCTGCTGGGCTCCCAAGGAGCCTGCGCGGCGGTGCCTCCCGCATGGTGCGCGGGAGCTGCGTCTGCGTCGTGCTGGGTGGAGCCGCCCGGCTCCTCTGGGAAGGTCCTCGAGGTCCGCGTCTCGGGCGACGATCTGAGGAGCACTTCCGCGGGGCCTCGGAGGCGATGGCGACCGCCTGCAGCGCGCTGGCACCCTTCGGGGACGCCCCGGGTGAGCTCGCCCTTCTCCGCGCGAGCATGAGCGTTCACCGCGCCATGCAGATGCAGCGCGCCACGGGCCACGACGCTTGCTTGGAGGAAGAGCGGGAAAAGTGTCAGCGGGTGAACTGTCTACCGCAGCTGCTCAGGCGTCGCGCTCCTTCTTTCCCCACGGCCCGTGGCAGGTGTCCAGCCGACAGGTGGTCAGCCAGCTGCGCTGCACTCGTGCCCCCCCCCAGCCCCATGGCAGCCGATCGCCACGCGGAGCACCCCAGGTGGCCCGCGTCCAGAGAAGGAGACCCCCCAGCGCCACTAGTCACTAGTCACGGGTCACTAGTCTACAGCATGGGGACGATGCCAGAGGAGCGGCACGCGCAATGATCACGCTGGTTTTGAGGAGGACGGAGGAGAGGCAGAGCGTTACTCCGACCCCCGAGGAGAGGCAGAGCGTTACTGGCCAGCCTCCCTCCCTGGTCAATTGTTCCCACGATCCCCTGTGGCTTCACTGCTGCATCGCTATCCGCCGGTCGAGTGGGACGCCTGCAAGATCTGGTGCACGCCACTCGTTCGACCTTTGCCGTTTGCTCGCTTCGACTCGCCCTCCAGTGACCCGGGAGAACATGGCCTTTGTTCCAGCGCGCTCGCCACGAGCGCGTCTGCAATCCGCGTTGGCGCGCCTTGCCTGCGCTGACCAGCGGTTGCTGCAACGCTGTGGAGGAGGATGAGGAGGAGAAGAAGGAGGAGGAGGAGGAGGAGGAACAGACAAGAAAAGTGCGCGTTGGAGGAGGATGAGGAGGATAAGAAGATAACAGTGTGTGTGTGTGACTCGTTGGGTTGTTTGAGTGCTCGTCTATTCCTCGGTTTCGGCCCGTCCGTTTCCTCATCGCGACGATGCGTGGCCACGAGTCCCCACTCGTGGCCACGGAGGGTGTATTCGAGGGATGCCGAGGCACGCGCTCTCCACGCGTCGTGGCGAGTGGCATCTGGGATGCTCCCGCAGGGGACCTCCCACTTGTCCAAGCGAGGCTCTTGCGGGCGTCCTGGGGGATGCCTCGGGTGCGCGTGGGGGTGCTGTCGGGCGTGGCCCGGATGTGCCCAGGGGTGTCTTGATGCCTGGGCTCCCAGGAGGGCGCGAAGTTATTCGCGCTTCGCGCTTCGCGGTCCTCGTTCCTCCTCCCCCTTCTCCTCGTCCTCCTCTTCTCCCCCTTGGGGGGCGGCGCGAGAGCGCGAAGTTATTCGCGCTTCGCGCAGCGCGAAGCGCGAACTTAGGAGCCCTTGTTGATGGCTGGGTCCGCGGGGCTGCCTGGGCTGCGGGTGTCGCTGGAACGGCGAGGTCTGCTGGGAGTGGCAGGGCAGCTGGTGCTGCCAGAGTGCGGGACTGCGGGCCGGACAAGCCAACTGCTTGTTTGCTTACGGGCAGGGGGCTCACGAGCAGGGGGCTTCCAGACTTCGATAGCACGGAACTGAACTCAACCGCGATGGTTGTTGTTGTTGGTGTTGTTGCTGTTGGTGGTGTTGTTGTTGATGGTGTTGTTGTTGTTGGTGGTGGTTGTGATGGTATTGGTGTTGCTGTTGTTGTTGTTGTTGTTGTTGTTGTTGTTGTTGTTGTTGTTGTTGTTGGCGTTGGTGGCGTTGGTGTGGTTGTTGTTGTTGTTGTTGTTGCTGTTGATGTTGTTGTTGGTTGTGATGGTGTTGTTGTTGTTGTCGTTGTTGTTGTTGCTGCTGGTGTTGGTGTTGGTGTTGTTACTGTTGTTGTTGCTGTTGCTCTTGCTGTTGCTCTTGTTGTTGTTGGGGTGGATTTGGCCCCTTCCAGCGTCACGAGTTTTGGTGACGCGGGCTTCCAGGGCCATGTCCCATCCCTGGGGACGTTTTTCGCAGCTCTCTAATGACCCCACAGGCCATCACGGGGCCCCCCAAACGCCCCCCCCGAGGCCAACGATTGTATTGGAAGCGCTGGGATTGAAAAAGAGATCCGCTGTAGGTCTGGGTATACATTGCTGTCGCCCGTTGCTGTCGGGCGGGTCAGACTGGACAATGGGATGGTGCTTCCAAGGTGCCACATGACCAGCGGCGCGAAGAACTTCTACCAGCCCGTCTGACCGCGGATTACCCGCGCGATCAGGATGAGGAGCGGCGGATGGAAGAGGAGTTCTTCACAGAAAGGAAGGAAGGGAGAAAGAACAGGCACGCATCTGTGTTTGCCAGCATGGGCACCCTACTGTGAACAATTGCGCCGTGGGCGTGTAAGCCATACGGTGCCAGGCATGCTGTACGAGCTGCGTGATGCCATCTGTGTGGTGCACGCCCCACCCGCCCACCGTCCTCCCGGAGGCGGATGGACGGACAGGCAGGCCTGCGCCGGCCCTGCCGCCGCATCGTCCGCCGGGGCGCGCGGGGGGTCGACCGCTCTCGGGGGTGCGCGCGCGCACGCGCGAGCCGCGTGCCGTCCCCGAGCCGTCCCCGAGCCGCTGCGTCGCGGGGCGGCGGCTGGCGCGGGGTGCAGCGACACCCTCCCCCCCCCTCGAGCCCCTGCTCCACCGTCTCCCCTCCTCCCTCTCATGCTGTCCTCCTCCTCCTCCTCCTCCTCCTCGTCCTCGTCCTCCTCGTCCTTGTATTGTGACGTTCGGGGGCTCTTCCTGGCTGCGAAAGCGAGGACCTCCGCAGTCTCCACGCAGACTCCGTCCGCCAGGATCTCCTCCTCCTCTCCTGCCTCATCGTCGTCGTCCTCCTCCTCCTCCTCTTCCTGCTCCTGCTCTTGAACCCCTCCTCCGCCGTCCTCCGCGCACTCTTAGCCCCCCCCTCCTCCTCTTCTTCCTCCTCCTCTTCTTCCTCCTCCTCCTCCTCCTGCTATTGAGCCCCTTCTCCGCCGTCCTCCGCGCACACTCCGTCCCTCCTCCTCCTCCTCCTCCTTCTCCTCCCCCTCCTCTTCCTCCTCTCCTCCTCCTCCTCCTCCTCCTCTCCTCCTCCCCCCTTCCTGCCCCTTCTCGTCCTCCTCCTCCTCCTCCTCCTCGTACTCCTCCTCCCCCTCCTCCTCTTTCTCCTCCTCCTCCTCTCCCTACTCCTTCGTTCCTGTCTCTGCTCCTTTTCCCTGTCCTCCCTTTCGCCCTCCCCAGACCTCCACTGTCATGACTTTTTGGATTCGCGGGCCCCAGAGCTGTCGACCCCGTTTCTGACGGTCCTGGGGCCCGAGAATGGCCACGAAGCCAAACTATGTTGAAAGCAAAGTTCAGATTTCTCGGAACATTGGAGGTCTGGTTCCCCCCATCCTTCTCCTCCGCCCCAGCATCCGAACCTGAGTGCAAGCAGCAATGATACAGCAGAGGGTGCCATGTGGAAGCCCTCATTCTCCGCCCTCTGGCCCGTCGCTTTGGCGCGCAGCATTGAAGCCGTGGTCTGCCTGGAACTCAGGGTGGTATGCACATTGAATCGATTCTAACCGTGTCAGCGGTCCCTTTCCGTTCCCCGTCCCAGCCTGGTTGCGCCCCCTCCACCCCTGTCGTTGTATTCTAGCTTTCGGGACATAACTCCTAAAGCTCGGCTCTCCGTCGGCCGTTCGGGACGATCTCTGGGCACCCCTGGAACGCTCTCGGCGTGGCGAAGCTGCTGGAAAGCGTTTCCGAAGCTGGAACACCGCCGAGAACCGACGAGAACGCTGGGAAAGCGGACGCCTCGAATCCGAAACTCCTTCTTCGCCTTCCCCATCCCAGCCTGGCAGCGCCCCTGGAACGCTCTCGGCGTGGCGAAGCTGCTGGAAAGCATTCCAGAAGCTGGAACACCGCCAAGAAGCGTCGAATCCGAAACTCCCTCTTCGTCTTCCCCACCCCAGCCTGGCAGCTCCCCCCCCCACGCCAGCCCCGCGCGCGCGCTATTGTCCGCCGTGGAGGTACCCTCCCGCGGGGAGCCCTCCTGCGGGCTGCCCCCCGCCGGCCCAGAGTTGGGCAGGCTCCCGCGCGGCCACCGCAGCCGCCGCCTCGTCTTCGTCCTCGTCGTCCTCGTCGTTCTTGTCGTCCTCGTCGTCCTCGTCGTCTTCGTCGTCGTCCTTGTCGTCGTCGTCGTCCTCGTCGTCCTCCTCCTCCTCCTGCTGAGGAGGTGCGTCAGGAGTGAGGGAGGAGACGTAGGATGGAGAAGGGAGGGGGAGAAAGAGGAGGAGGAGGACCAGTGTAAACCCAAGAGGCATCAACGATGTTGGAATAAACGCTCCCTCCAGGCTCCCTCTTCATAGGCCCCTGCAACGTTTACTGAGGGAACTGCCTCGTTGGAAGACAATTGTTTGAAGACCCTGAAGCATGCCAAAACATTGTTCTCGGGATTCCAACGCCACGGATCAAACTGAGTGTTGCGCCTTGACGATCCTGAATCGTGCCAGAACGCCATTCCTGGGATTCGAACACCGCGAATCAACATTACGTGTGCGCCCTCAAAGGCCTGACTCCGTCCAAAACACCATTTCTGGTACGTTGATCATGGGATGCCGTGAAACTCTTGCTTTTTTTGTAAGACGAATGTGCGCGGCGCTAAGGCGAGATCCACATTTTGAAAACGACCCGCCGTCAATCCGTGAAATACCTGCCATCTGTGAAAACGAGTGCGTGCGGCGCTAAGGCGAGAACGACATTTGGAAACGACTCGCCCTCAATCCGTGAAACTCTTGCAATTGTTGTAAATCCAATGTGCGCGGCGCGAAAGCGAGAGGCACATTTTGAAAGCACTCGCACTCAAGCCGTCAAACTCTTGCAAATGTTTGAAACGAACGCGTGCGGCGCTAAGGCGAGAGACACATTTAGAAAACCACTCGCCCTGAGCCACATTTTGAAAACGGCCCGTCCTCCATCCGTGACGGTGTCGCCAATTTTATAAAGCTTCAGGGCTACAAGCGGTGAGGGAATCTTAGGCGAAACGCCCGGCCCGCTCTAAAAACTGGCCTCGGGGTGCGACAGGGAGAAGTCATCGACATGGTGAAGGAATGGAGGGGGAGGAGGGGGGGGAGGTGGAAGAGTGGGGATCCACGGAGGGGGAGGCCATCGGGGAGGGGATGGGGGAATAGACCAAGATGACGACGAGGAGGGAGGCCGCGATCGGCCCTCTCACGGGCCAGCAGTCACGGACTGTTGTATCCCCTGCATCGCATCGAGGTCAGACTTGAGCGCCCTCGAGGCGACAACTCTCCGTGGCGAGGCTGCTTCGATGGAGCGTCAGCCTATATCCAGGTCGGCACATGGGCCGCAGGACTCGCCCTCTCGAATCGGACAGCCACCTGCTTCGCAACTCCACGATCGAATCGACATGTCATCGAGCCAACACTGCATGCCTTGAAGGTCAACGCGGGCACCGCCGTCTTCGGTGTATTTGGCAGCTCCTGTCCTGGAGTCGCAGGTGATGTGCCGCTGTATCTGGACGGTGCTGGCCCGATCGAGAAGATGTCGAGGCACTCGACTCGGCGCTGGAGTAGAATGCCAATATTCGGATCGCTCGCTTCGGGGGGGGGGGAGCGCCCCGAGCGAGCGAGCAGTGGAGACGACCAAGGCGCTGTTTGAGTGGAGCACAGGCTGCCAGACCCACCACGTTTGACGCGGCCCCGACAAAGGATCCTCGATGAAAGAAGGCGGCCATCGCAAGCCCACCAACTTCTGAGCTGCCCACGCTGTTAGTTGAGCGGACCATCGATATGTTGCACGGCCCCCCCGACTGTATAACATAGACGGGAGGAAAGGTGCCGCAAGCGTTGCCTAGCAAGAGGAGCGACAGCAGCGCGCAACCCTGTGCGCTAACTAGCTCTGTACATGCTGACTGAGCCCCGCGGTTCGTCACCAATGGAATGCAGTCGGGGCCCTGAAGAAGGAACCCTTTTCGTTGGGGAGGGGCTCCGTGTTCCTTGATTGCTTCACAGTTTGCCTTGGGTTTTGCTTTGGTTTCCGAAGGGAAATCGAAGTCCAACTTGTGGATCTAAGGGGCCTCGTTCCTTGTTTAGGGTTCCTTGGGTCAACGCTGCGACTGTATCAAAGTCGATTCAGCCGCCCTTCACCCTCGCAGACATGCCTGCAGTGCAGACAACGGCTCGATCTGAGCGTGACGCTAACAGTTCACGTGACCCGGCAAACGGCGAAGGCCTCGAGGGCGGCTGCAGAAGCAGAGCTCAAAGCGGAAGAGCCGCGAACCCCGGATCTTGCCGCAACAGGATCCTACAGTCGGGGCGCTGAAGAAGGGACCCTTCTCGTTTGGGAGGGTCTCCGTGTTCCTTAATTGTTTCACAGTTTGCCTTCTGTTTTCCGTAGGTTTTCGATGGGAAATCGAAGTTTAATTCATAGACAAAAAGGGCCTCGTTCCTTATGTAGGGTTCCTTAGGTCAACGCCCCGACTGTAACCTCAGAGTCACCCCGAGGGACCCTCGGGACCAAGGCTGTTGAACACGGACCCATCGTTGCGTCGTGTGGACCGGTCGACCGGCGGCGACCCCGCCGTTGGCGTTCAACGTAGAAGGCCGCCGGCGACTCAGAATCGATCGATGCTGAACGATCCGACGTTCCGGAAGTGGCCGACCGTTCAAGGTTGAACGATCCCCGTGGTGTCAGAAACCAGCGCCAGGGTCGACACGACACGGACCTGCCGTAGCCACTTTGGCCCGAACGGCCCTGTCACCAGGGCTTCCTTCCGAGTTCTTGCTGGCGCCTGCGCACACGCAGCCGCCTCAGCGGGCCCGGGATCGAGCCCCCTGCGGCCGCGCAGCCTCCAAAACTCGCGCGGCACTGCTTGCACGGAGCCGGCTCGGCCGCCCCAGCGCCGCGGCGGGGTCGAGCTCGGGCGCCGAAGGGCTCGGAAGCAAGCCCTGGAGGACTCGCAGGGGCGGCCTTGCCACTGGGATCAAGTCGCGCCTGTCCCTCTACAGGGGGGATCTTCAGAAATAATTTTAAACATAGTATGGGGACAATTAGTTTACTCTTGTTGCTCATTTGGGGGTATTTTTTGAATCTGTTTCCCAACCCTCCTATGGTTGGGTACTCGTTTTGAATAGAGCAGTGTGGTCGCCCCGTCCTCCTCCTCCTCTCCTGTCTCCTATGTTCCCTCTCCTCTTCTCTCGTGCCGTCGGGCTGCGATCTGCGCAACTGTCGCAACTGTCGCCACTTTCGTGGGCTCCTGGGAGGCCCAGCGGAGGTGGGTCCCACGCGGATCACCTCGAGACCTCGCGGTGCCCTGGGGGCTGCGATCTGCGCAATTGTCGCCACTTTCGCGGGCTCCTGGGAGGCCCAGCGGAGGTACGTCCCACGCGGATCACCGAGACCTCGCGGTGCCCTGGGGGGCTTGCGATCTGCGCAATTGTCGCCACGTTCGTGGGCTCCTGGGAGGCCCAGCGGAGGTGGGCCCACGCGGATCACCTCGGACCTCGCGGTGCCCTGGGGGCTGCGATCTGCGCAACTGTCGCCACTTCGTGGGCTCCTGGGAGGCCCAGCGGAGGTGGTCCCACGCGGATCACCTCGAGACCTCGCGGTGCCCTGGGGGCTGCGATCTGCGCAACTGTCGCCACTTCGTGGGCTCCTGGGAGGCCCAGCGGAGGTGGGGGTCCCACGCGGATCACCTCGAGACCTCGCGGTGCCCTGGGGGCTGCGATCTGCGCAACTGTCGCCACTTTCGTGGGCTCCTGGGAGGCCCAGCGGAGGTACGTCCC
Source organism: Prorocentrum cordatum (assembly GCA_963575745.1). Lineage (NCBI taxonomy): Eukaryota > Dinophyceae > Prorocentrales > Prorocentraceae > Prorocentrum > Prorocentrum cordatum. Next base: position 788,463 of record CAUYUJ010014538.1, read on the forward strand.
ACGCGGATCACCTCGAGACCTCGCGGTGCCCTGGGGGCTGCGATCTGCGCAACTGTCGCCACTTCGTGGGCTCCTGGGAGGCCCAGCGGAGGTCGTCCCACGCGGATCACCTCGGACCTCGCGGTGCCCTGGGGGCTGCGATCTGCGCAATTGTCGCCACTTTCGTGGGCTCCTGGGAGGCCCAGCGGAGGTGGGTCCCACGCGGATCACCTCGAGACCTCGCGGTGCCCTGGGGGCTGCGATCTGCGCAACTGTCGCCACTTTCGTGGGCTCCTGGGAGGCCCAGCGGAGGTGGGTCCCACGCGGATCACCTCGAGACCTCGCGGTGCCCTGGGGGCTGCGATCTGCGCAACTGTCGCCACTTTCGTGGGCTCCTGGGAGGCCCAGCGGAGGTGGGTCCCACGCGGATCACCTCGAGACCTCGCGTGCCCTGGGGGCTGCGATCTGCGCAATTGTCGCCACTTTCGTGGGCTCCTGGGAGGCCCAGCGGAGGTGGGTCCCACGCGGATCACCTCGAGACCTCGCGGTGCCCTGGGGGTTGCGATCTGCGCAACTGTCGCCACTTCGTGGGCTCCTGGGAGGCCCAGCGGAGGTGGGTCCCACGCGGATCACCTCGAGACCTCGCGGTGCCCTGGGGGTTGCGATCTGCGCAACTGTCGCCACTGTCGTGGGCTCCTGGGAGGCCCAGCGGAGGTGGGTCCCACGCGGATCACCTCGAGACCTCGCGGTGCTCTGGGGGCTGCGATCTGCGCAATTGTCGCCACTTTCGTGGGCTCCTGGGAGGACCAGCGGAGGTGGGTCCCACGCGGATCACCTCGAGACCTCGCGGTGCCCTGGGGGCTCCGATCTGCGCAATTGTGTCATTGTCGTGGGCTCCTGGGAGGCCCAGCGGAGGTGGGTCCCACGCGGATCACCTCGAGACCTCGCGGTGCCCTGGGGGCTGCGATCTGCGCAATTGTCGCCACTTTCGTGGGCTCCTGGGAGGCCAGCGGAGGTGGTCCCACGCGGATCACCTCGGGACCTCGCGGTGCTGGGGGCTGCGATCTGCGCAATTGTCGCCACTTTCGTGGGCTCCTGGGAGGCCCAGCGGAGGTGGGTCCCACGCGGATCACCTCGAGACCTCGCGGTGCCCTGGGGGCTGCGATCTGTGCAATTGTCGCCACTTTCGTGGGCTCCCGGAGGACCAGCGGAGGTGGGTCCCACGCGGATCACCTCGGGACCTCGCGGTGACCTGGGGGCTGCGATCTGCGCAATTGTCGCCACTTTCGTGGGCTCCTGGGAGGCCCAGCGGAGGTGGGTCCCACGCGGATCACCTCGAGACCTCGCGGTGCCTTGGGGGGGGCTTGCGATCTGCGCAATTGTCGCCACTTTCGTGGGCTCCTGGGAGGCCCAGCGGAGGTGGGTCCCACGCGAATCACCTCGAGACCTCGCCGCCCCTGAAGGGCTTGCGATTTTCGCATTTTTCGCCACTTTCGTGGGCTCCTGGGAGGCCCAGCGGAGGTGGGTCCCACGCGGATCACCTCGGGACCTCGCCGCCCCCTGGGGGGCTTGCGATCTGCGCAATTGTCGCCACTTTCGTGGGCTCCTGGGAGGCCCAGCGGAGGTACGTCCCACGTGGATCATTCGGATGTACGTCATACGCGTTTCTTTCAACGCCCCTGTGCTTCCATCTTGTATAGTTGCCGTTCCTCTTCTTGCTGCGCTCGTCTGAAGTCACTGTTGCGTGCTCTTCTTGCGCAAGGCGGGTCCTTCAGAATGCCAGTCAGCATTGAATGGTCCTGGGTATAATCGCCACATTTATAGAAAAGGTTGGGTACGTCACAAGGTATGTTTCATCCAAAATCCGCCTGTAGGGGGACACGCCCGACTTAACACTGGGACGGGGTCTGCGGCTGGCGATGGGCGCCTGCGGCTACCTGGGACCTGGAGGAGGCGTTCGCGGAGCGGCAGGAGGTGGCCGTCGCCGCCAGCCACGACGCGAGGGGCGGGGGCGGGCCCTACGCCTCGGGCGACGGCATGTCCGGTAGAGACCTGAGAGCCACAGACAGGGTCCAGGCGCGCAGGAGGTGGAGGCGGAGGATGGTGCGGTCGAGGGGCTTTCTTCGGCGTCACCCCAACACACTAGTACTATGTGTGCGTCGCCCCCCCAGGGGCGACGCGCGCACCGAGAAATCTAATAGTATATGCGTCGTGGCGGGCGCTTTCTGGCCACACCGCTCGGGAAGCGATATACTACAAGATGGGTATAGTATATGTTCGGGTCGGACGCGCGCCTCCAAGGAGGACATATAGTTTATCGTACTAGTATGTTTCTGTGCATCCCATTTCTCTCTCAGCGTGGCGTGCCGCCGGTTCTGACCCACCACGCTTCGGCGCGACACGCTTGGCACTTCCCAATGTCCAAGCGTCAGCGTTCCGAGGTGTTCCCAGCGCTTCGTCCCGTGATGCAGAGCGAGAAGCCATCAGCTTGCACTGCGTACCGTGTCGCAAGGGCCGCCGCCGCGCAACGCCAGGCAACGGGTCTTGACCGTAATGATGATATAACTGCCATTGGGTTGTCATCGGGTTACAGGTGCCTGGTCAAGTTTCTAATACCTCCTTGCGCATGGCATGCTAACGCGCGCGCGCGCGACGGGCCGAGCCGCAATAGTGTGCGATCATGGTTTGCAGAGCTTTGGCATTCATCCGTCCGCGACCGTGTGCTTCAAATTCCCATTGATCTCAACGCCCGCGTTGGATACGAGTTTCTGTTGTGCCGACTTTCGCGTAGTACACGGGGTTTCTTTCATGCCAGCATGTATGTCTTCAACAAAGAAAATCACCGCAGGGGGGGGGGGTCATCACAATCGGGTCCATGTGGATGCGCCCACATGCGGCACGCTCCATCACCGAAATGGCGCAGCCGCGGTCAGAGGGGACAGGATGCAATGGAGGAGGCACAGGTGCCCTTCTGGCTTGCGCAGAGCCTGGCAAGGCGCCAAGTGGTCGAGCTCCAGCGCGACCCCGTCGTCTGCCGCATCTGCGACAGGAGCTCCTACTATCATGCTGCGCTGCTGCGCATGTCCGCCACAGCTGGGAGGAAGGAAGACCACCACCACTTCCACCGCCTGGAGGTTCAGTGCAGAGAGGGTTCGATGGCCACGGTGGAATCATGATGCCCACCTGCATCCCGCAGATCGGCGACTTGACCCTCCAGGTGATGGTGTTTATGAAGTCCCTTCTCCCTGCCACCGCGCTGTAGAAGAGGGGTGTTCGGGGTGGTAGGGGGGGAGTAAGCGAGGAATGGCACGGATCTTCAAGCAAGATTGGTGATTTCCAGTCTTCTCCAGAAGACAAGAAAGCCAGGGATGTCCAGTTATCTGCTCCGCCGGGTGCAGCAACACCGAGCGAGGACGCCATGAGCCTCGGCAAGCGCCAACCACGGCACGGGGAGGTGGCGCACCTCGGGGCCGTCCTGGTGCCCTCTCGGGGCCCCGCTGGGCCATCCTGCGGGTATTCTTGGCACCTCTGGCGACGACGGCCTGTCGGAGGGGGGCCACAAAAAGAGGGGCTGCCACCCTGGGCACCCTATGGGGGGAGGGGGGGGGCGCCACGAGGCCACCGTCGTCGTCGTCGCCGCCGCCGCCGCCGCCGCCGCCGCCATCGTCGGTGTCGCCGTCGACGAGGCCACAGATGTTCTATATTGTCCAATCTTCGGGCCATCCTCCTGAAGTCCGACTTCGTGAAGTCGTGGAAAGAAAATCGGGACGGGAGATCCCGCCCCCTTCCCTGCGCGACCACTTTGCCGAGCCCGATCGACCCGAACTTCGAACGGATCCTGTATTCGAAATGGGGCGAAAACACCTCGTGGTTTTTGCCACTACACCCGGGGATGCCGGGGGATTGCAGAAGGAGGCCTCCGAATCAAAGTCTGGCTCTCTCTCTCTCTCTCTCTTTCCCCGAGCGTTTTTTGTCCAGGTTTCCGAGGCAGATCTCGCGGCGGCGACGGGGGAGGCCCCCGAGGAGCCAACAGAGGAGGCGAGGAGAAGGACGAGGATCGTCCCCCTCCTCGTCGTCCTCGTCTTAGCAGAGTTAGGTCGCTCTTGATGGGGCCTCCAGGGGGAGGGGGCGGATCTCGAGATCGGCATGCGGGTCGCCAGCCTGCGGACGACCTGCTTGAGGCCCAGCTGCAGCGCTGGCGCGAGATCGTGAAGATGTTGGGCAACCTGGGCGTCGCGCGCATGCAGGCTCTCCGCCCTCGCTCTCCTCACTCCTCCTCCTCCTCCCCCCTCCCTCCATCCATGTCCCTCCCCCTTCTCCTTCCTGCTCTCCTCCTCCTTCCTCCTCCCTCCCTTCTCCTCTCCCTCTCCCTCGCCCTATGGCGCCGTGAAGGAAAACGGCTCGGGACGAAGAGCCGGTCCCCGGGAAGGAGGCCAGAACATCCGGGGGGTCCGCGCTGCGAAAAGTGTACGGCGTGACGTTGGAGGTCTGGGCCGAGCGGGCCCAGGACCCTTTCTTCTATTGTTATGTTAATTCGTGTTGCTTACACATTGTGTTTGTTATTATTAGTATACGTAGATGGGTAATTCTTATTATTCGTACGATTCTTTCTTGTATTACTATAAGTATGTGTATTTCTATCACCATCATTCTTATTATTCGTAGGCTTACTATTGTCATTATCATTACTACTAATATGATAAGAATTGTTATCCTTTTTGTTTTTATTATACACACTATTAAAATCATCCTCGTTCTCCTCCTCCTCCACCTCCTGAGTCGATCCAGAGCTTTCCTGAACGCTCTCATAGCGTCCCAGAGCGCTCTGGAATGGCCGCGGTCCTGGTCTTCGCTTCGCCTTACTGGGTTCCTCCCCTCGCAGACCCACCCGCTCAACCTTGAGGCCTCCATCTTCCCGCGCACGCTGTCGGCGGCGGAGCACGCCATGTGGCTTGGCGGGCTGTCCTCAGCGGGTGCCTACAAGGAGCGCCGCCGCCCTTCTCGTGCGAAGGAGAAGGAGAAGAAGGAGAAGGAGATGGAGGAGGAGGAGGAGATGGAGGAGGAGGAGGAGGAGAAGGAGGAGAAGGAGGGCGGCGGCGGCGGCGGCGAGGCTGAGGAGAAGGAGGGCGGATGGCAGGAGGAGGTCCCCTCGCCCCGCCCTGCCCCCTCAGCCCCTTCTCCCCTCCTCCGCGGGGGGGGCGCGCCATGGAAGTCGACGTTTCCCTCGCGGCCGCAGGCGCACCCGCGGCCAGCGGCCGGCGGCGCCAGGAGCCAGGGGGAGAGGAGCAGGAGGACACGATGGAGGTGGACGCGAGCGTTCAGCTGGCGGCCCAGTTTCGGGCAGCGGTCTGGGCGGTCGACGTGCAAGGAGCATCGGCACGACCGGCCGCCTGCAGGGCCTGCGGCCTGGTCTTCGAAGCAGGCGAGTTGCGCTTGTGCACCTGGGGTAACCGCACGTGCTCACGCTGGATGTGCACTACCTGCCTGAAGGGTCGCCTGCCGCCAGGCGCGGAGCTCCGGCCTCATGGGAGAGGCGATGCGTTGAGCGCCGAGGCGGCGCGAGCGCAGACGGCAGTCCGCGAGGCTACCCGCGGAGCAGGAGCCGCCGCTGGAGGGGCGCCGCCGGCGCAGCAGCAGCAACACCAGCCCGTCCAGCATCCAGCTTGGGACGACAACGAGCTACCCGGCCAAGACTGGTGGACAGCCCTGCCGTGGGACGACCTGGTAACCACAGGAGCCACTACGTATGCGCAGATCCCAGACAGACTACGCGGCGCCGTCCTCCAGGTGCGCCGGAAGTCTTTGGAAGTCTTTCGGCACGCCCGGGAACGCGGGGAGGCGAAGGATGAATGGAAGTTGTTCTTGGTGCTGGACCTCCTCCTTCTCAGCACCAGCGACGAAACCGCGACCTGCGCAGAGCTGCTCGAGGAGCGCCTTGCGTGGTTCTGGGGGGCTCAGTGGGACGCGCTCTGGGCGTCCGTCCGGCACGGGCGGAAGATCCCAGTGGCGGCCGCCAAGAACACCGACAAACAAAAGGCGGCGCGGGTACACACCCTGGCAGCAGCTGGAGAAGAAGGCCGGGCTCCCCGAGCCACAGCCAACAGCAGACTGGCCCCACGCACCCCAGACACCTTGAACAAGGTAAAGGCGTGCTTCCGCGAAACAGCTCAGCCAGCGCCGTCGTTGGAGGGCATCCCGCGGGCTCCGCCAGAGATCCTCGAAAGCGTCCAGGAGGAGACAGCGAAACTGCTGCGGAGGCCGCCCCGTCTCTCGGCGCCGGGGCTGCTAGGCTGCCGCTTGGAACACCTCGAAGACGCGAAGCGTTGCGCCGAGACGTTGGGATGGCTCTCCGAAGCGATATCCTGGATCGCCTTCGGCATGCTGCCCAGCGAGGCCCTAGCCGTTCTCCGCGCAGGGGAGGTCACGGCGCTCCAAAAGGGAGGCGACGACGTACGGCCGCTCGTTGTGGGCTCCACGGTGCGCCGCCTGGGCTTGCGAGCGCTGGCGCGGGTCAGGAAGGAGCAACTTCGGGCCGCAGCTGGCGACAGGCAGTACGGAGTCGGGAGGCCAGGCGGCACCGAACTCCTGCTGCGGAAGTTGGAGGCCCAGGCGGAAACCAGGCCCACAGCAGTCTTCCTGAAGCTGGACTTGGAGGCCGCCTTCCCCTCGCTAGAACGGGCGCCCGCCCTGGCGGCCATGGCGGAGCGAGACGAGGTGGTCGCGGCAGCGCTCCTCTCGTGGCACGGGCAGCCAGCGAAACACCTCTGGCGAGACGCTGGGGGTCGTTTCCACCCGCTTCAAAGCGACAGGGGATTCGACCAGGGGGACCCCTTGTCGCCCGCTGCGTTCTCCGTGGCGCAGAGGGTTGCCTTGGACAGGTTCTACGAGGAGCTACTCCGCTTGGACCCACAGGCGAGGCTGTACAGCTACCTGGGCGACTCCTACCTGGTGGTGGAGGCTCCGCTGGCTGCTCTCGCACTGCAAGCCCTGCAATAGGCTCTCCAGCCCCTCGGGCTAAAGCTGAATTCCGGGAAGACAGCTGCTTGGTCCCCAGCTGGGCGAGCCGTGCTCACGGGAGAGCTGCAGGCTTGCTGGGTGCACAGCTTGCCCGTGCTCGGCAAGCACCTGCGACCGCCGGGCGACGCCGACAGCAGCGCGCCGGCAGCCCTCGGGGAGCCAGCGAACAGCCTCGCCGAAGCTGGGAGGAAGCTACAGAAGCTTTACCGAGAGCTTCAGAAAATGCACATGGCAGGGCTCAAGAAGCACGCGACGGCAGCCCTCCTCCGCGCCTACGCAGGCCCGGCAAGCCAGCACTCCTTGCGAATGGAGCTCGCGACGGACGCCGCGACGGAGCAGTGCGACGACCTGCTCGCTGGCTGCTGGCAGGACCTGCTTGGGTGGGACCTCGGCGACACGGCCAAGGAGCTGCTGGGCCTCCCAGCCCGCTTCGGGGGCTTGGGCGCGCAGCTGGCTACCACGCGCCGCCACGCGGCTTTCCTGGCCTCTTGGACGCTGGCGGCGGGGGAGGTCACGGAGGACCAGGGCAGCGGGACGCTGGCAGACTGCTTGGAACGGCTGCCGCGAGCGGCCCAGCAACTGACCACTGCGAGGCAAGGGCTGCAAGACCAAGGGCTGGAGCTCGCCGCGGGCGGGGACCTGGCGACTGCGCTGCAGGCGCCCCTGAAGCAAGGCCTGGCAACTGAGAAGGTACAAAGAAACCAGCACGCAGCTCTGCTGCGACGCTTGTACCTTCCCGGACAGGCCGAGCTGCGGGGGGCGGCCGGCAGCGGCAGCGGCGCCTACCTGACCTACCCAGAGGACGAACTCTACACGCTGGAAGACGCCCACTGGGAGACCAGCGCCAGGCGGCGGCTGCAGCTCCCGCGCGCGGAGCTCAGCCAGCGCGAGCTCGCGACGACAGGGGCCGCCTGCTGCTTGCGCGGCGCCGACGGGGCCAGCTGCGCCAGGGCTCTGGACGAACGCGGCTACCGCGCCTTGACTTGCCAGCGGGGCGGGGGGGTGCTGGCGCGCCATGGCGGACTCAACCGGAGGGTCGCTGGGCTCCTCCACCGCTGGCGCGGCGAACGGCCACTCCTCGAGCAGAGAGTACCGACTTGGGACCGCCAGCGTCCAGAGGGCCAGCTCGAGCGCGCCATCCTGGACTTGGAGTACCAGGAAGACGACGGGGCCCGGTGGCTGGACGTCTCCGTTCGCCACCCCGCAGCCGGCACGCCAGCCGAGCTGCGCGTGGCCGCGCGCCGGGACGGCGAGGCCAGCAGGCGCGGCGAGCGCGAGAAGCACGCGCGCTACCCAGGCGCTCGGCTCACGCCCTTCGTCCTCGAGGCGGGGGGGCGGCTCGGCGCCGAGGCCCGCCTCTGGCTGCTCGGGCAGGTAAGACGCCTGCCTGAGGAACAGCAGCCGCGGGAGCTGGCGCGGGCCTACAAGGTCCTGAGCTGCGGCCTGCAAGCTGCCACGGCGCGCCAGCTCCGCAAGGCAGCCGGCCTGCGCTAGGCGGCGCGCCAGGCGTCGGCGCCGCCGCCACCGGAGGCCGCTCGAGGGGGACGCCGCCCTTGCCACCGCCTAGCGAGCGCGACACCCGGGCTGCAGAGCGCGGGCCAGCTGGCCGCAGGCCCCAGACGCTTGGCGAGGCCGCCAGCCAGCGCGACCCCGCGCCCGCGGGCCCGCTGCGGAGCGCTGCTGGCTTACTGCGCCGCTGACTGCGCTGCGGCGGCTGGGCGGCGCTACTGGGGGGCACCGACGACTGCGACGCCGCGGAGAGGCGCAGGCCGGCGGCCGGGGAGGTCGCGTTCGTCTACGAGCTCCCTTGTATGCTGGCCAGAGGCTCCGGCTGGCAGAAGCCCTCACCCTCCTGGGAGTAGCTGCTTGCATGTTTCGCAGGCAGTTACCCCCGGGGGTGCCGCCCCTTGGGGTTGGGCGGCGGGGGCGTCTGCCGGCTCCCGACTATGGAGCGTCGGGCGCGCGGAAGAGACCCGCGTCCGCCGCGCCTCCTCCTCCTCCTCCTTCTCCTCCTCCTCCTCCTCCTCATCTGTAATATACTGGGCGACCGGGTTCCCGGGCCCGAGGGGCGGCCCACTGTTCCAAAACTCACCCCCGTTACCCACGATTTACCCAGCTCCTGTGGCGCCTGCTGGAAGCAATTTCGCAGTCCGGAGGTTCTTCCGGGGCCTACGGGAAGCCCTTTCGGCTTCAAGAGATTTCCAAAATCGTTCAGGGGGGGGGGCACTCCTCCCACGAGGCTCCCAGGCTATTCCAGGAGGTTCCTAGAGCTCTGCAGAAGCCCCCAACATAGCGATCCTGTGGACACCCGCAGCTTTGCGAGGACGCCCCCGAGGGGTTCACATCATTCACATCGATGTGTTATTCGATGTTCGTTTGCTTTCTCGCTGTTTCGCATCCGATGGGTTTTTGAAGCCTCAAGATGGCGCCTAGATCGTCCAGCAGAGCCCCAAGAGAGTCCCAACGCGGGCCCAAGATGGCCCAACAGGCCCCCGAGACGGCCTCGAGACGGCCCAGGATGCCCCCCAGAGGCCCCCAAGAGGCCCCCAAGAGGCCCCAGAAAGCTTGAAGCGGTCCTAGGAGAGCCCGAGCAGGATTACAGGAGGCCCGCGAGACTGCCAGCAGGCCCCCAAGAATCGCCCAAGAGGCCCGAAGAAGCTTCCGGGAGGCCCAAAAGAAGCCCCAAGAGACCGCACACGGCCCCTGATAGGTCCCACAAGGCTTCAAAATCGTTGGTAAGAAGCTAGCCCCACGAGGCTTCAAAGTTGCCCCCCGAGGCTTCCCGGAAGCTTCCCGAGAGACCCCAACGAGCATCCAAGAGGCTTCTGGCCCACAACCAAGGAACGGTGACGGCATTCACCCGTTCCCCTGGGTATGATTTGCCCCTAGAACGCTTCAAGAGGGCAGCAGGAGGCCCCCCGAGCAGCTTCCCGAGTGGGCCCCCTGGACGTCTTCGGCGCCAGGATGGCCCCAAGAGGCCCCTGGAGGCCGCCATGGGCCCCGGGGAGAGAAACAATACGGCGGAAAATGAAACAGGGGAGAGGCCCCCAAAAGTTACAACGTCGACAGAGGCATCAAGACTGTGCCCCGCAGCTCACCACGGCGGGCGCCCATTGTTGCGCTAGCCCTGGGGGGGCGGGGAACGAGGAGCATGGTTTTGGGCGGCGCGCCATGTTCGTGGCCCGTCGCCCAGTGATGGGGCCCATCCTGTCGCTCGCGACATCTCGCTTCCTCCCAGGGTGTCCCGAGGCGCCTCGCCGGCTGCGAGATGCGGTCAAGGGGGGCGGGGTCAGGAGGTCGTCAAGGTTGAAGCCATGCCACGGTGTCCCGCGTCGGCTCCCCGGCCGCGAAGCGCGGTCAAAGGGGGGGGCCCGGGGTGCGCTCCAGGTTGAAGCCATTGTGTCCCGAGGCGCCCCCCTGGCCGCGAGACGCGGTCAAGGGGGGGGGGGCTGGGGGGGGCTCAAAGTCATAGCCTTTTTCTCCCGAGGCGCCCCCCTGGCCGCGAGACGCGGCCAAGGGAGGGGGCCCGGGCGGCGCTCCAGGTTGAAGCCTTTTTGTCCCGAGACGCCTCCCCCCCGCCGCGAGGCGCGGTCAAGGCAGCGGCAGCGGCAGCGGCATCAGCATCCTCATCACGGGCGTCTTCTGCATCACCGTCGTCATCGACATCTTCGTCACCGTCACGTCATCGTCGTCATCGTCATCTGCATCACCATCACCACCACCACCATAAGCAGTATCATCGTCATCACCACCATCATCATCACCAGCAGCACCACCACCGTCACCATCATCATCAGCATCATCATCATCACGACGACGATCAGCACCACCACCATCACCATCATCAGCAACATCAGTATCATCTTCACCATCATCGTCATCATCATCCCCATCATCATCATCGTTATCATCATCATCATCATCATCATTCTCATCACCAGCGTCATCGTCGTCTCCATATGTATGTACACAAAGCTGTGCTTTTATATACACGCTTATGCACAGTTTGCAGACTTGCATGTATACCGATGTCCATGTATGCAATTGAGAGAGAGAGAGAGAGAGAGAGAGAGAGAGAGAGAGAGAGAGAGAGAGAGAGAGCGAGCGAGAGAGATAGAGAGACATATAATAAGTGAGAGACAGGGAGATTGAGAATGGGAGGGAGAGAGAGAGAGAGAGAGAGAGAGAGAGAGAGAGAGAGAGAGAGAGAGAGAGAGAGAGAAAGAGACAGACAGACAGACAGACAGAGAGAGAAAAAACAGAAACGACAGAGAGACAGAGACAGCGCGTACATTGTTATATGCGAAGCACCGCGTGCGGGCGAATGTGTAGTCGGTGACACAGGTGATGGGTATCTGTATATCGTATGATGCCGTTGCAAGCCATCGACTTTGCAGAACATTTAACAGCAGTTGTTTGATGCAGTGCAGTGGTCGGGCATGGGGTTGTAGAGATCTGATCATAACGCCTCCTAGAGTGTGAATATAAGTCTGCATGCTGTGGACGGGTTGTAGTGTGTGATAGTCACGCAGGCACAGGCATGTACGTATGTTCCCGCTTGCGGTGGTCGATACATGCGTATGCGCATTTGAACGCACATGCGTACACTTGTGTGCTGGTAGATGGACAAACGGATTGGCAGGTATAGCCGTAGCTGTGATTGCCGCTATCAATTCCATCCCGCCACCTGTTCCGTCGGTATTTGGGCTCAAGTTTTTTTTACGCAAGGGCCCGAATCATTTCCGCTGTCGGGGTAGTGCGGGCGGTCATGTCTGGCATGGCAGATGGCGGTGTCGCCACAAGCGGAGTGAGACAGCGTCGGGGGGGCGCGGCGGGCAGGGAGGTCCACGAGAAGGTGATGTGGAAGTCCACGTTCATCGAGCTGGGCGACGACGAGCGCCAGGGCTCGCTCAGTCCTCGGCCCTCCAGCGAGCCCTGCAGCGAGTCGCCTGGCTGCGGCAGCGCGTTCTTCGACGCCGACCGCGCGCGCGTCGCTGCGCTGTCGCAGCGCATGGACGAGGCCTGGGCCTCGAGGAGCCGAGAGACGATGAGGAAGCTCCTGTCCACAGGCCAAGGTACCGGTTGTTTGGGCGATTTTTTTGAAAAGGAAGGAGGATGCGATCGCAACGTCCGCTACGACAGCGAGACGTGCAGCGGCTCGACTGCGGCCGACCTGGGGAGCCTGTGGAACAGTGAGTGTTCAGATTCGGCCTCGACCCGCGAGACGAGGCGCACGACGACGCCACACTGCGACTTCGCCGTTGCTCCCGCGAGGCGGCGTCTTGGAGGCGCGGCGAGCATGGGGGGCCGGGCGAAGGTGATGTGGAAGGCCACGTTCATCGAGCTGGGCGACGACGAGCGTCAGGGCTCGCTCAGTCCTCGGCCCTCCAGCGAACCCTGTTGCGAGTCGTTTGTCTGCGACAGCGCGTTCTTCGACGCTGACCGCATGCGCGTTGCTGCGTTGTCGAAGCGCATGGAAGAGGCCTGGGCCTCGAACAGCAGGGAGACGATGCGGAACATTATCGAAAACCGGCGCATGTCTGCAGCCGCGGATGCCATCCGCCTCCTACCTGAGCAGTTGAGCAGCGTGGCACAGACCAAGGCCCAGAGCCTCGCCGACAGCGTTAAGATCGACTTGTCATTAGTGCAGAATGCCATCCGCCACAGCGGCGGAGACGACGACGTCGTCGATGTCGTCATCGATCAGCTGGATCAGATCCCAGTGATCATCAGGAGCTCCTTTGACTCGAAGATAGAAGAGGCGAATCAGGCGATAGAGATGAAATTGAGCGGCATCATGGAGAAGTTCAAGAGCCTTGCCCCTGAGAGTCAAGAAGTGGTCACGCAGCTGTGGACCATCCCAGAGGAGCTCGAGCAGATCACCGGGGAGGCGGTTGACCAGGCCGTGCAGGAGTCCAAGCGGAAGGCGGCCAGTTGTTGTGACCACATCTTGCAGAGCTTGCCTGAGGGTGCGGGGTTCAGCCGCCAGGCGCTGAAAGACGCCAAGTCTCAAATCGCTGAGTCAGTTCCAGAGATGTACTCCGAGACGATGCGGGCCTTGAGGAGCATGACCAACGCGAACGTCAAACACGCCGTTGCCTGCGTGGACGACCCCAGCGAAGTGCCTGTCACGAACCACTTGATCGTTGACGTACTTCTGAGGGCGAAGATGGGCACCCTGCCGCAGACGGACGGCGCGTCTGCGCACCAGTCCAGCCAATGCGCGGCCAGCGTGCTGGACTGCGAGCAAGATGGCGACGCCGAAGGCGCTCTGGCGAAGCCCCGCGGTCGGTGGCAGGCCAGTCCTGCCCCCAGCGCCGACTGTGCCCACCACTCCAATCCCGGGAGCCTGGGCCGCCCCGAGATGTGCGTCCGGCCTTGCCTGTACTTCTCGCGGGGCCAGTGCGCGAGCGGCGACGGGTGCAGATTTTGCCACTGCCCGCACCCGACTCGGGCTGCACATCTCGGTAGGTCGCATAGGAAAACCTTGGAGGCGACGTCAACGGCCGAGTGCTTAGGCATCTTGCTGCCAATCCTCGAGAGGAAAATGATCACGTTGGGCTTGGCCACAATCACACTCCAGATGCTGGCTGGCCAGAAGTGCGCCCAGCTATGCGGGGCACCCGTCGACGCTGGCAGCCGGGGCAAGCAACGGGGGCTGCGGACTTTGGAGAAGGCTTGTGAATCCCTGTCCATGCGGTCGCTGCTGGTGGCGCTGCAAAGGAAGCTGGGGGCGCAGAGCTCACACGTAAAGGCCCTGCTGGACGCGCTGATTCTCGAGGTGCGCGCGGCGGGCTTCCTCGTTGACATCGGAGAGGAGGTCCAGGAGGACGCTTGAGTTCGGCCGGCTCCTCCTGATCTTCCTCCCGCTCCCCTTGGCATCGCTCGGGCGTGTCAATAATTCCTTCGGCGAGGACCATTGAGGAGCATTCTCGATCATTTGGCGAGAAAACCACGCACGAAACCGACAAAAAAACATTGGGAATGGACGTCCGAGCGATGGCCAGTCCCGCTCCCCGCAGCGCGAGGCAGCCCCAGCAGTGCCGGGCCTGCGGCCCAAGGCTCGCGCAGCGCTGGGGGCGAGCCCCAACAGCGAGGCGTCACGGGCCCCGCTTCACACGCGCATCAGAATGCGTTCGCGCTCGTGACCCCCAAAAGGTCACTCTTACCAGGGTCGCTCTTGCGTGCGATGCGGCACCCAAAAAGCCCCGCACCAAAGGTCACTCTTACCCAGGGTCACTCTTGCGTGTAGCCGACCCCCACGCGCTTCACACGAGACATCACAGGCCGTGAGCGCATCAGCGCGACCAGGATGCGTTCGCGTCGCGCGTCTTTTTGCTGCAACGTCGCCGCGCTGTCGAGCTCTTGCTCTTGTCCCGGCCACCCTGTTGCGTCAGTCCGATTACGTCGGCCTTGAAATCCGCAGTCTTGCCAAGAATTTGTCTCCAACATTCGCGCCTGCTGTCATCAACTCCGCGTTGGGCTAAGCTTCCCACGCGGCCTTCTCAGAGAGGCCCAGACGCGCGGCTGCCAGGGCGGTCAGTCGATCGATCGATCAAGCAGTCGAACGTTCAATCAGAAAACATGGCAGTGCCGCCAGGATCGACCTCGAACCCTAACATATCCGCACACATACTTTCTGCCAGCCAGCGCAGAGTTTCACCGAGTTTCTCCGCCCATGCGCCAGACGGCGTAGGGCCTGCGAGCGAATCAGCGGTTGAGGCCTGCTTGCGCCAGCAAGATTACGGTTCTTACCCTGCAAGGTTGCCTACGATGACCCACGGCCCTTTGGGCTGAGACCCTGGTACCACCGGCCAAGCTAGCGGTCTCTAGGGCTGCCTCCGGTGAAATTAGTTCGCGATCAATACAATGAGTTGTTGCCGGTGTTTCACAGGCCGCACTTGTGGAATCAAATTTGTCTCAGCTTAACTTCACTTGATCAACGTACTGTTTGATTCGACTCGCTGGCTACATAAGCACACATATTCTGGCGCCTGACTCTGCGGTCAGGACCCTTCAGGCATCTCAGAATCTTCGTTCCGTGGAGTTGACCCTAATTTTGCAATTATTTTAGGCGCTTGATCCCGCTGCCAGGCCCATTCAGGCACTTCTATACACTACATGCGGTTGCCGTTGGCTGCAAAAAGGAAGAGGCATGGGAGATCTCAGAGGGTATAAATGATTTGGTTTAGGAAGCTACGTCGAAGCGTGAGCCTGTTGCGAACGTATCCTCTCTGTCTCTCCAGGGTCGAGAGGCAGTCAGTCACAACCCTCCTGCGTTGGGTTCTCGCTTTGAGTAGAGCACCGCAGTCGCGACCTCCTTCTCCCGCCTCCCGCATCCCTCCTCCCTCCTCCTCCTCCTCCTCCTCCTCCTCCTCCTCCTCCTCCTCCTCCTCTTCCTCCTCCTCCTCCTCCTCCTCCTCCTCCTTCTCTTGTCTCTTGCTTTCCACCTGGCATGTTACCTCGCCATCCCTTCAGGGCTGCGATCTGTGAAGCTGTCGCCACTTTCGGAGGCTGATGCGGATGTCAGCGGAGTGAGGCCCCACGCGGACCGAAATCAGACCTCACCAGCCGTGGGGCTGCGATCTGCGAAATTGTCATTGCCTTCGAGGGCTGCTGGGGGGCCCAGCGGAGTGAGGCCCCACGCAGACCTAAATTAGCATGCGCTTGGGCATTCTTCCCACGCACCCCAGACTCCGTGGAGGGGTGGGATAGTGGGTCGGAACACGAACAACTAAGAATGCAAGCCCCCGACCCCCGCTGGGGAGGGACAGGGTAGCGGGTCGAAGGGTGAACAAACCAAGGATGCATGCTTACATTCTTGTTTCGGCGCCCAACCCCGTGGGGGAGGGAGAGGGTAGTGGGTCGAGGAGCGTGCAACTCACGCATGTAAACTTACATTCTTTCTCCAGCCTCTCACGCCTTGTGGAGGAGGGATGGGGTAGCAGCTCGAAGGACGGACAAGTTCAGAAATCAGGTTCGCCTTTTCATGGAGGATGGATACGGTGGTTGATCGAATCTTGAGCGCATCAAGTCGGACGTGTTGCGTTCTTGCCGCGACCCCCAGATCCCGAACCACAAGGAGGAGGAGGTGTTAAGAGCAGGTTTGCAGGGGGAGGCGGGCGCACAGGAGGGCTTTGCAAAGGAGAAACAGGCGGTGGGGGGGCGCAAGGGTATTATAGTTTTGCTTCGCTCAAATGTGCCGAAGTGTCAGCTGTGACGTATGATTATATGATAATGTTGTATGTTTTGCACGGTATCCGTGTTGTTTGATGACCCAGTGGAGGGTTTAAGGGCGCGCGCGCCTGCGCGCGCGCCCTTACTGAGTGGCAAGTGGGCGTCATTGGCGTGCCATTTCTTGTCCGCAGTTCTAAAAGCTAGCGCGTTTGGGGTGACGCTTGCACCCCAGACGCGCAATCGGCGTGAAAACGCTGCCATCCAACGCTCGCTCGACGGCAGATGGGTCGAGAACCGATGTGCTTTGCCAGCGGCGTTTGTGATGTGCGCGCCTTTTTCGTGGCCAAAAACTCACCTCCGCTTCCCCGCCATTGTGTTGTATGCGGTGTTTGCGATTGGTTTTCGATTGTAGCATGGAAAGGAAGGGAAGGGGCATGGGGGAGGGAGGGTCAAGGACAAGGGCGCAACGGTTGAGAAGAAGGAGGAAACACGGGAGGGCGGGGGAGAGGGGAGACCCAGGGCAGAGGAAGGGAGAAGAACAGCAGAATATGAGATGACGCAACCAATTTCCATCGTTGAGGAGGGGGGACTCGGAGACAGAGGTCGGGCAAGGGGGGGGAGGAAAAACAGGTAAAGGAGGACGTGAGGGGGAGGAGGGAAAGGAGGAAGAGGAAGAGGAGGAGGAGGAGGAGCAGGAGGAGAAAGAGGAGGACAAGGATGCAGAGAAGGAGGGAGGAGGAGAGGACGAAGCGCGGCGGTGCCCTTTGCCGCTGGCCGCTGGTTTCGGCCCGGGCCCTGCGCGGGCTCGCGCGGGGTGGCGCCCGCGCTGCCCCGCGCTGCGGGCTGCGGCCCGCCGCGCCCGCCGCGGCGCCGGGCGCGCGGGTGCGCCCTTGGAGGCGCTCGGGGAGGAGGGGGAGGGAGTAGTGACGGCAGGGCTGGAGAGGAGTAGGATGAGCTCGAGGGCGAAGGTGGAAAGGGATCATGCTGGGGATGGTGAGGGCGATGGGGGGATTATGAGGGCGATGGGGGGCGGATGAGGAGGAGGAAGGTCAAGGAGGAGAGGAAGATGAGTCAGGAGGAAGAGGAGAGGAGGAGGAAGTAGGATGGGGAGTGGGGGTGAGGAGGGCAGGAGGCAGGCGGAGGAGGAAGAGGAGGGAGAAGAGGGGGAACAGGAGGACGATGAGGACAAGGAAGGATGAGAGAAGAAGAGTGGAGAGTGGAGGTGGAGGGAAGAATGGGATTGCGCAATGCGCAGGCGCCGCCGCCGCCCCTGCCATGGCCGACGACGACATGCTCCCGCCCTTGGAGGTGGAGCAGATCGGCGCCCCCCGCATCAGTGGGGGGAAGCGGCGGCGCATCGCGAACGCGCTTCCGCAGTCGTTCGCGCTGCGCTCGTCGCCGTCGACCGTCAGCAGGGGCCAGCAGCAGCAGTTGCACGTGTGGGGTAAAGTTGTGCTTGAAGAGGTCGGGAAAGAGGAGGGAGGGAGAAGTAGAAGTAGAAACAGGGAGAAGTAGAAGCAGGAGAAGGTCGGGAAGTAGGAGGGAGAAGGAAGAGAATGAGGGAGAGGATACTGAGGAGGAGGAGGAAGAGGGAGGAGGAGGAGGAGGAGGAGGAGGAGGTGATGGAGGGAGCAGTCGAGAAGGAGGAGGGGGAGGAAGGGAGGAGGCGGAGGAGGGAAGCATGAGCAGGAGGAAAGAGGACCCTCACCCCTTCCTCACTGTCCTCACTCCTCCTCTTCCCTCGCCCGCCCTCCACCTGCTTCCGCTTCCCTCCGCCGCCGCCGCCCCTTCCTTCCTTCTCCTCTCCTTCCTTACCTCCTCCTCCCTCCTCCTCCCTCCCTCCTCCCTTCTACACTTTTGGTTGCAATCTGCGAGGTCTTTACCTTGTCCCCGCGGGGCGCAGAGCTACCGTGCGCCGCGTGGCAGGCGCACCAAATGGGGTGGACGGGATCGATGAAAGATCTTCGAGTTTGGCATGTATCCTCGTGCGTGCCAGCTGGTGGGGGCCGCGTTCATGAGCCAGGGGTTTGGACGGTGCCCGCAGACGCCGTGGCCAGCTGGGGGCCCATTTGTGCGTTCAAATCGAGGGATGACATGTTCGAACAGCTCGAGAGACTTGAGATGAGTGTCAAGTCCCCAAAGGCCCGAGAAGCGAGTAATCAGGAGGGAATGGAGGAGGAGGGAGGAGAAGGAGGGAGGAAGATGAGGAGGATGGAATGGAGGAGGAGGGAGAAGGAGGGAGGATGAGTGGGGGGGAAAGAGGAGGAGGAGGAGGAGCAGGAGGAGGAGGAGGAGGAGGAGGATGCAGGGGTGGATGGTGGCGACGTGGACGAGGTGGGAAGAGGATGCGGGTCGTGTGCGAGGGCCGCTACAAACGACAGAGGGCGGGCGGCCAAGTCCCTCCTGGGGTGTCCCTTAGAATCCTGGGGTGTCTCCTGAAGTTTCGGGGCCCATCCTGGACTTCCTGGTCGTCCCATTGGGTCGTGACTCGTGGCGCAGGCCATTCAAAAAGTCCTGGAGTCCCTCCTGGAGTGTTGGCCGCTTTGTAGAGCTTCGATCCCCCTTAAATCCTGGAGCCCAGAGCCACCCCTTGCGCCCTTGGCGTCGCCAGGGATTCCGCTTGAGCGGGGCCGTGTGCAAGCAGATCCACGAGGGCTGGATCCGCTGCATCATCACAAGTGCTGCCCACGTTCTTCGCGCGGGACTGGCGCCCCCCACGCGAGCTTCGGATATGGATGAGGACCCCGCCACCCGCCCCCTGCCACCGGCCAGCCGCAGCCCGCAGCGCGGCGCGCCCGCGTCGACGACGGGCGCGTTGCCAATAGTTGCCGTTGCGGCGTCAACGACGGACGAAGACGAGCGTCGACGATGACGAAGACGACGAGGATAGGGAGGAGGTTGTGGGTGATAGAGTGGACGCGGGACGAGCGTCGACGAGAGGACGAACGCACGAGACATGAGCTCAGTGGAGAAGAGAATGTCCGTCCCATTTCCGCCCTCCCCCCTCTGAGACCCATCTCGGGCGTCCTCTCCGTTTCCTACGGCGCGCCGCCGCCGGGATCGGCAGTGGCGCCTCAACCCCGAGGCGGAGCAGGCGCCGTCCATCGCCACTCGCCTTGCTGGCGGGTTCATCACTCGCGCATGGCAGGGCGCTTTTGCCTGAGGAGTGGAGGAGAGAGAGAGAGAGAGAGAGAGAGAGAGAGAGAGAGAGAGAGAGAGAGAGAGAGAGAGAGAGAGAGAGAGAGAGAGAGAGAGAGAGAGAGAGAGAGAGAGAGAGAGAGAGAGAGAGAGAGAGAGAGAGGGAGAGAAGAGAGGAGGATCGGAGGACTGGGGAGGGGAGTGCATACGCAGAAAGACAAGGAAGAGGAGGCGGTGGCGGGAGAGGAGGAGGGGGGTGGGAGAGGAGGAGGAAGGGGGGGATGATGTAGGAGGAGAAGGAGGAGGACAGGGGGCTGAGAGCAGCAGGGCTGGAATCGCACTCGTCGAAAACGGCCCAAACTCACATGCCTTGTACCTTGGATCCCTTTTCCGTTTGTCGCCAGCCCAGGGCCATCCAGGGCGGCGGCGTTGACTGCCTGGGGCTACGGCCGCGTCAGGCAAGCGCAATGAGAAGGGGGTTAGGTTGTTGGTTGTTGGGGGGCCGGGCCGGGGAGGGGGCGGGGGCCGATGTCGGGGGATCGGACTTGGGGGACTTGGGGCCTGGGGGACTGGAGGGGAGTTTGGGTGCAGTGGAAAGGTGCATGGTGGGTGGTGGCGGGATGGTGTAGTAGGGGGCTTAGAGCGGAATGGAGTAATTCGTAGCGCAGCGCGAGAGCATTGCGCGGCTTGTAAACGAAGCCGATCTCTGAGCCAGAGACGATGATCAGAGCGTGGATGCTTTCGCATCAAATGAGAGACCCGCAGCGCACCTCTATCCACGAGATGTGCGCCAGAGTATTTCGATTGGCGTTGCCTGAGGCACAGGCTGACGAGCCCATTTCGACGATCGGTGCGAAGGTGCCGAAGTTTACTAGGCCCTACACGTTGAATAGGCTTGCATATTCAGAGATATTATATCAACGAACTTTGGTGGATGTGGGTGCATGCCGACTCTGGATGGCCGACTCGTCCCCTCAACCTCCCTTCAACTTCTACCCCGTGTTGGAGGACCGCGTCCAGTGGGATAGAACCTACAGCCCGCGTGGGTGCCTGGACTTGGATTTTAGGAAGTGTGCAGAATCACGATCGTTGCCCCTCTCCTCTCTTGGGTATGGAGCTGCCAATCTGTTGTGCAAGGCAGCGAATACCCAGCATTCGGCCATGCTGGAGGCTGGGTCCAAGGAGCGGTTTGACGTGGTCGGAAGGGTGTGGGGCGCGCTCGCGGGAAGTGGCCGCTGCCGACAAAGCAAGAAGAGGAGAGGGTAAGATGGAAGAGGGATGATGATTCAGGATTCGATGATGAGGTGATGGTGCTGGCGGTGGTGGAACATGGGGGTCGGGAGGCCCGCCAGGGAGGAAGGAGTGAGAAGATTCAACCGAAGGGTAGCGCAGAGAAGGAGAAGGACCGCCGCTGCGAAAAGGAGGGGGAGGGGGAGGGAGTGGAGGAGGAGGGAGACGAGGAGGATGGGAGGAGGGAGGAGGGGCGGAGGGGAGATACATCAGGAGGAGGAGGGAGAAAGAGCATGATAAGGGGGAGGGAGAAGGAAGAGGAGGAGGTGAAGGGTGGAGGAGGATAAGGAGAGGAGGGGGGATCCACATAGAGCTATGGTGCGCTACGGAGACGCGGACCGCGAACCCAGGCCCAGGGCCCAGAGCCTCGTGACTAGAGGGGACAGGCTGGCTGACCGCATGACTGACTGAGCGGACTGACCGACAAACTAACCGACTGACTGACTGAACTGATTGACTGGGGACTGACCGCATGACATGACTGACTGACTGACTGACTGGCCGAAGAACGACTGACTGACTGAATGGACTGAGCCCGAGCACGGAGCAGCCAGACGCGCCGCCTGTCACTTCAGGAAGTGCTCGGGAACCTCAGCTCGCTTTAGCGCGCGGGTCGCCATTGGCAGAGGGCGCAGGGCAGCAGCAGGTGGGCGGAGGCAGTGAGTGGGACTCTCCTCCTCTCTCATCTCCTTTGCTTGTTTCTGCTTGTCGCGTGACCTGGCGTCGCGCCGAAGGTCGTCTCCGCTTCATCTCCCAACCTGCGTGTCCTCCTCTCCCCCCCCCCTTCTCCGCTCCCCCGCCCCTTTCCCATTTCCCCTTCCCCGCCCGCCCGTGCAGCCCCCCTCACTCTTAACTCTCCCTGCCCCTTATCTCGGTCCTGGTCCCTGGCCCAGCTGGCTGGCTCCTCCTCCTCCTCTCCATCCTTAGACCTCCCTTCAAGATCGCTCATCCCTGTTAGCGTCGAGCATTGCGCGTCGCGGTCAGGGCGGGAGGTCCGCTATGAGGTTAAAGCCTGGAGCACGGATCAAGGGATTGATGCCGATGTTGGGGACTCGCCGCTATTATTACATCAGTGGCACGATGACATCAGGACAGTAATGACTGGCATTGCCTCTGGTGAGATTACTTTTTCGAAGCTTGATGCTATTAATAAGTTCTTCTTGCCGAGGGCCCTGCGCGTCCCCGACGCGTACCGCATACTGTACAATCCTCTTGAGGAAGCTGTCGAGAACTTGCCCCAATGGGCAGTCCTTGGGCCTCACTTGAAGGTCGGGTGAAACTAACACTTGACTTCGCCACCGCATCCCCCACCATCAAATGCTGTCTCCAGTCCACGGCCTTTGCCTTCCCCCGCCCCGCTTGTTGTGAGGTTCGGACTTGGGACCTCTGCGTATGCAACTGCCCTCCTCTCCTATTTCATATTTCCTAACGCCCCCTCCCCCTCGTCTTTTTTTGCGCATAGGAGGGGGGGGGGGGGAAGGAGGGTGAGGGGTGAGGGGGGGGGGGGAGCGCGAGGAGAGGAGGCGACTGGGGACTGGGTTGACCAGCGCCAGCGCCAGCATGGAGCGGGAGGGGTGCGCGGGGCGCGAGGGCCGAAGAGGACCAGGAGAAGAAGGGGGGAGGGGAGGTTGAGGTCGTCGGATGGCAGCAGAGATGCGTTCTTCTTGCTTTGTTCGGGCCTCCTGAAATTCTGGCCCCGCTGTCTTTGGTATCCGATTTGAGGCCGGGCCCAAGGCTCGTGCCGAGTTTCGTGGGAACGACCCCTTGTACCCTTCCCTCCCGGCCGAAAGGGGCGGGCGGCGAGCGAAAGGGGGTGGGGGCAGGGAGAGATTGGGGCAGGGGGGAAGGAGGGGGGGGGGGCAGGAGGGGGGAGGGCCGCGGTGGGGACAGGGGTGACGAGGAAACGAGGAGAGAGATGATGCCCGCCCCCTGGCGCCCCAGGCTCTGGCGACGTTCGCGGGGGCCCGGGACTTGATGAACAGGTTCAAGGCAACCTGTCTGCCGTTCGGCACGGGGGCGGCGCTGGGGAATGGGAATACAGTTGGGCGGACATTCGAATGGAAGTGGCAATACGTTGACCGATTTGTTACATATCTGATTGATATTATGCCGACCCTCAAGAGATTACAATGTAGCAAAGATCCAGGAAGGCACGGCTGAGACTGGCAACGAAATCGATACCAAGTTGCTTCAGAAAGTTGGTGAGGCTTTGAATTTTCAGAACTTGGAGGGCCTTCTTTGGGTGCTTGTGTCTGTTACGTGGTTAATTGGCCGTTTCGGCACTTGGTGCGAGGGGCGTCGTTGCCACGAGCATTTATTGAAAGGCGGTGATAGGGGATTTCTCGGGGGAGTTTCATCGCAATATAAAAGCAAATCAGCTGGATGCTTCTGGAAGGGGCGTCGCTTGGTAGAGCTTGTGTGCGGGGTGGCCGACAGTTTCGCAGATCGCCTGATGAGTTGCACCCACGAGAAATTTAGTCAGTACTTGAGTACGGTCTCTGCCGAGCAGCGGGGATTCCTGTTAAGCGCGAGGTCAACTCTCCAGGCTGCAATCGCAGATAATTACAAATTGAAATTCACGCACTTGCGGCACCCTCCGTATAAATTCTTGGCTGCGCTTGGAGATAAATTAGGGCCAGTTACGTTCGCGCGAAGACAGTGCAAACAAGCAGTGAAAGAATGCTTGGATGAAACTCAAGCGGCTGTGGACGCTGGCTTGCTTGCTTCTCTTCATAGAGTGAGTGTGTTTTTTGCTGTGGATAATGGCAATCCTTTGAGGCGGCAGCTCGATGATTTCGCTCGCACTCCTGGCGCAGCCCTCCACCCCCAGGTGGAATGGGAGCTGACACAGCACGCGTTCGCGCTAGTGATTACGAGGCGAGTAGAGGGCCAACATTCACACATTCGTAAACTACAACAGAAGAGCATCAACAATGACCCGCGCACTTTGCATTGCATGTTAAAGAAGGATACGTTGAACGAACTTCTAACAAACAGCAGTCGATTTTGGACGTTCGCGATCAAGAACTGGTATACCAGAGACCTTGAGTTAGACATTCTCAAACCGATATTTCCTGCTGAGGCTCTTTGGCAAATCAAAGGTATGTCTTCTGAAGGTGAGAGGGGGCTCATATTTCTGTTCAACGTTCAGGGTCAATTTCGGGGCATGCCGAATGCGAGGGCGGCTAGTGGAATCTGGTCTAAGACGACAGCTGCTTTAGCATGCAAGCCGATACAACATGACAGCGTGCAAGGGGCCTTGATCAAGATGATGCAGTCGTCTATGAGCAACCCTCGGAATATCTGGAGCGCCCCTCGGGACAGCGGGGGGCGGGGGCAGGGGAGATGTGCGTCAGAACGCGGAAGTGCTACGTGAACGCGTGAGGTGGTGCACATGCATGTTGCCCGCCACATCTGCCATTGCACTTTGCTCAGAGGATGGGGGGGAGGGAAGGAGAGATAAGAGAGATCGGACAGTGTTCTTGGATGTAGAAACAATGTTACCAGACAGGGGATTGCAAGATACGGAGGAGGACGATGAGAAGACGATGACGACGATGACGATTAAGTTAAGACGACGACGACTGTTACGAATTACGAGACAATGTCGACGACGATCGCGATGGCGACGACGACGACGACTGCGACGATGAAGGCGATCACGATGTCGGTGATTTCGACGACTACGCCGGCATCAACGACAACAGCGACTACTGTGACGACGTTTGCTTAAACGATGGCCACGCCGACGACGACTGCGCGGAGGACGGGGGCTACGAGGCGGAGGCGGAGGAGGCAGGAGGGGGGATGAAGGGGAGCCACGGTGAAAGAGGAGGACGCCCGTCGAGCGAATGCGACGAATCGCCGCACAGGAGGGGATGAAGGGACAAGGAAGAGGAACAGGATGTAGGCTAGCATGATGTAGGGGAGGACGGTCGAGTCCTCGTGCGACGCGGCCCTCGTAAAGCACAGTAAGTCGTGAATGTGCGAGGGTCTCCAGGGGCCCAGGCTGGAGGCTGGAGGGCCTGACCCCACAGAAAGTTGAATCCCTTGTGGGCTCTTTCGGATGGGGGAGGTCAAGTCTCTGTTTGCAGCAGATGGCCGAAACCCGATGCGGTAGAAATTATGCGGGGGAATGGGGATGTGAGTCAGGGAGGAGGGCGGGCAGAGAAGAGAAGGAGGGAGGGTCGGAAGTGGGAAGTAGGAAGGTGCGATAATGAGGAGCGCTTTCTGAGTCTTCTGCCACGCTGGCTTTCTGCGTCCCTCTGTTCCCGCAGGGGCTGTTCCTGGAGGCGAATGCCCGTGCCCCTATTGCGCCGCCCCTCGCCGCGGACGGTGCTGCTGGTGCTTTGGTTGCTATCCCTCCGTCAATCCTCAGGGCTGTCGAGATCTTGTGCGCAAGCGTCAGGGCCCCCCCCCGATACCGCATACGCAGCCAACTCGCACATATTCTTTCGGGTGATCTCGGTTGGGCGGTACAAGCGGAAAGTGTTGCGGCCCACTCATTTGGCATGGGGCAAATCTGAATTTGGCATCGCTATCATGGATGCGCGAGAGGTTGGGGGAAACATCGAAATCGCTGGGCCAGAGAGATTGGCAGTGCTGGATGTCGCATATTTTGCGACTATGGACCGTCTGCCTTCGATTGTCTTCTGGGATCTCCACGAATCCCCAGCCAGAGGCTTGCACGCGCTACCTGATTCGATCATGGGACGTCTCCAGGATTCGCTGGCATCAATTTCTTTCAATGCCGAGGACCCCTTGTCTCCGCACTCCCTCGTCGTCTTGCTCCCTCCTTGCTGTTCCCAGCTTGATCCACTTGTTCCCATCACTTCGCCCTCTGCAACCTCCTCCCTCCCCTCCCTCCATCATTGCCACGCCACTTCTGCCGTCGAGCCTCCTCCGTCTGCGTGGCGAGAGGAGTGGAGGACGGAAGAGGATGGCGTCATAAGCAGGACAAGGGGAGGGGCGGTGTTGTTCTGGCCCCTCAGGACCCAGTAGGCTTAGAGACAGATGGTGCGGGCGAACCTGCTACCACAGCTGATGCAACCCGATTGGTCTGCTATCTTGTCGAGAGTGGGGCGTTTGAGGGCAGTGCGATCGCAAAGGGATTTTTCGACCTTATTATGCCAGGGCACCGCGCATCCTTGATCCCTTTTTTAGAGGACGCTGGCGCAGTGACTGTGGTATACACGACCGAGTTGCAAGAGCCTGAGGTGCAAGTTAAGATGGCTGCCGTGCATTGGGCTTCCTCTCAAACCGTTTGTCGCCCTCTGGGCATCTTGGCAGCGTGCGGGGAGCACGGGAAACCCACGTCTAAATTGTTGGCATGTTTACGTTTGGCGTGCCGCGGGTGGCGGCCCGCGGCAGGGGTGTTGCCAGATCACGAATTCGGTGGTCGTGAATTTAGCCGCAACGTTGACACCCGGCCTCTATCCTATTATCTCTGTTTGCTGGCGGAAGATGACATTAGGGCAAAGGGGGCCCCGAAGATATTGTCCCGAGGGACTAATGGATATTACCGCTGCCTTCTGGAACTCCCCCAGGGCCTCGACCGCCTCCACGCCCATCCAAGGTTTCTGACTCTGCAAGATTGGGAGTTCATTCGCGTTCTTAGGCATGGGCTCGATTGGTTGGACCAGCCGCAACCTCTTCAGGACGGAGCCGAGGGCGATGGCCCGCCTTTGCTACCGTTGCCCGCCCCCGACTTCAAGGACCCCGACCCCGACAGCGTCTCAGAGGAAGAGAAGGATGATGTTATCGAGCCCCCCCCAGAGCTCCTGCTCGGCCCCCCCGAAGACCTCGCGGTTGCCTACAGCAAAGGATTCGCGATGCGCGTCCACGATCGCATCGTGCATTTCGACAACTGCAGCCACTCCAGCGGCACCCTTGATATTCTGAAGCTGAGTGGGGGAGGGGAGGGGGCAAGGGCCTTGAGTTCTGAGGGCCAGGAGGGATGAAGAATAGGGCCGACCCTTGTGCTTCAGCCTTCTGCCCCATCCTCTCCAAACCTCCTTTCCCTTCCTCTCCCCCGTCCACTTCCCTTCCCTCTCCCAATCCAATCCCGCCCGCCTCCCCCCCACTTCTTCTCGCCATCTCTTTCCATCTTCCAATGCTCGACCCCTTCCTCCTCTCCTCCTCCCCATCTCTCCTCTCTGCCCTCCCCCTCGCTCCCTCCCCCCGGCGCTGGCGGCTGGCTCGGGCCTCTGCCGCGCGCCGAGCTACCCGTCGCCAGGTATGCAGAGAGCATGGATATCTTGCCACTGCCGTGGCCGACCAGATGCTGAAAATCCTCGGAGGCGGGGCCGGCCCGCTCCGCTGACTACGACGCTGCTGAGGGTGCGAATGAGGAGGGCGAAGGAGCGAGCAGGTAGAGAAGTGACAGAGCACGGGGTCGTTTGCGCAGGAGGGCCCAGGGGGGGCGATGAGAGTAGCACGAGGAGGGGGATGAGGATGATGATCATTAAGAGGAAGAGTTGCTCTTGGAGTAGCCACTGTAGGAGGACGGCGCGCTTCAGGTGAAGGAGGAGAAGGTCAAGAGGATGTGGTGGCAAAATAGGTTCCTCAGCGCGGCAGGAGGGGGGTCGGCCCACTTCTGGACTGAGAGTCCACCTCCTCAGACAGATCAAGATGATGGCCCATCTCTGTCTCCGACTCTCTTGAGCGAGGGAGTTACCGCACAGATGCTGCACGCGCCCTCCTTCCTGCCAGGCGCGGCGCGCGCGTGAAGTTCTGCCAGGTCAACGTTCACAAGAACGTCGCCACCTGCATTGCGTGGCTCGTCGCGTGGGACCTGGCCGGGTCGAAGTACGACAATAAGCCAGACCACATGCGGCACAGGCCCTCGGCGCCCGCCGCCAGCACGCGGCGATCGCAGCCCGCGCCGACGGCTCGATCCCGACGACGGCAGCGAGAGAAGAGCGACAGAGAGACCAGCGAAATGACGATGACGACAGTGGCGACAATAACGATTGCGACTACGATAACGACGACGACGACCATGATAATGAAGACAAGGACGACGGCCAACCTCAGCAATGCGAACAACGACAAACGACGAGCACGCGACGTCTACGACAACAATGATTGTTCAGCGGTGATTGAGCCGCTCAGAGCCGAGCACCCTGCCCGCTGTCCTTTGAGGGCCTTGAAGGCGCACCGGCTGTTTTGGCGAGCGCGAGGGGCGCGTGCGGCACGGGGGGCCTCGCGCCAGCCAGCGGGGGGTAGGAGGGAACCAGTGTGCAGTCTGGTAGCATTCTTACTTCTCTCTCTGTCTCTACCTTTCTCCCTCTCTCTCTCTCTCTCTCCCTCTCTCTCTCTCCTTCTTCCTCTCGCATTCGCCTCTGCTTCTTCCCCCTTGCTCATTCTCAAGCAGCCGCAGCGGGGAGTCCGCGGGCTCGGCTGCAGGCCCGCGCCGCCAAAGCCGCTAAGGGGGGAGGGGCCGAAGCCGTTGCGGGACCGTCGTTCCCATCCCTCAGCGGCATCTGCCCGAATAGTTTTGCTCCGAGTGCGGGCGGGGCGGCCTGTGCGGGAGGGAACGTCGCGCAGCCGCATTGGCGTCGCCCCTCCCCCATCGTTGTCGAGCCATCGGCGAGTCGCCTCGGCTCGGCGCTGTCTAGATGGCGTCCGAGAGCCCGAGCACGAACAGCAAGAAGCGGACTGCCACCGATGACAGCAGCGAGATGTCGCCAGCGCCGCCCTTCAAGATCATGGCAGTGCCGAAAATCAAATCCCCAGCGAACAAGGCTCTTCGTCAAGAGCCAGCCCCCCCAGCAACCTCCGCGTGCTCCGACGCCACGCTGCGATTGAAAGGCGGCCCGCCGTTGCACGACACCCAGGGCGAGGACGACGACTCCGACATGGGCTTCTTGGACACGTCGCCGTTCAAGGCCGAGGATGTCTTGGTCTGGAGAAGGGGGGGGGCTGAGCGGATAGGTCACCCAATCTAGCTGCCCAGGCGGCGTTCGCTTCTCAGCCAACCTTGCCCTCGCTCTTTGTTCTCAGGCTGAGAGCCGAGGGCGAGAGCGGGAGGTGAGGGGCTCAGAGCGGGCTGGCACGCTGTCGCCATGCTGGACAACATGCAGCCAGATTGAGCGAACCTCACCCTCCACTCCGCTGCCGAGGACGGGAAGGACACAACATCTTTCAGCAGCCTCTCCGTCTCCGCGGACAACTCGCCCGTGTCATCCTGGGCCCGCTCCAAGCTAAGGAGAAGTTTCCTCCTCAGCCTCCATGTCTGCCTGCCTTCACCGCCCTCATCATTCCGATCTGCCTCCTCTCCGCCAACCTCCACCTACCTCCACCAACATCCACCCCAGCCCTCGTAACATTCTCCTGGTCCAACCCTGCGCTAGTCTCCTGACGAGGGATCGTTTCCTCGCGTGCTTATGGCCTCTTTGGGAACGTTCTTGGACTCCAGTCTTGGAGCTATCTCGGGTCTCACTAGTGCCTTTCAAGACACCCAGGAGGGCCCAAGGTCATGCCCAAGACAACTCCAATGGTGGTCCAAGAGGGGAGGGGAAACGGGAAAGGAGGTTGCACTTCCCCGCGTGGTGTCGGGCCCATCTTGGTGCGTTCTTGGGCATCTCTTGGAGTCTTATCAAGCCTTCTCTGTGCTCTCAAGACGCTAAGGAAGGCCCAAGGAGAGGCCCAAGAAGGCCTCAATGGGTGATCAAGAAGGGCGGGGAAAGGAGGCTGCGCTTCCCGCTCGGTTCAGGGCTCTCTCGGAGCGTTCTTGCGCCCCTCCCCTCTTGGAGCCCTCTCGGGCCTTGTTTGCCCAGGAGGGCCCGAGGGCCCAAACAGAGGCTCAAGAGGGCTCAAATCGGGTCGCTGGAGGAATGGGGATACGCGGCTCGTTTCCCCGCCCGCTAGGTTGCCCATGGTCGGGTCGCTGGCCACCAAGTCGGAGCCGGTGCCCAAGGACGACGTCTTCAACCCAGAGTCGGCCTCGCCTCCGAAGAAGATCGCAAAGGTCGAGAAGCTGCCCGCAGGCTCGCTTGTCACCGCCAACGGTCGGATCCAGTTGCCGTTCGACGTGGGCCCTGTCGAAGTGGAGGACGTGCCCGCAGTCTTTGAATCGTTCGTGGGGCCCCAGACGCATGAGGAGGCTTTGAAGGAGGGGCCCTTGACGCCGCGTACGCCGACGGGGCCGAGGACGCCGCGGACGCCTGAAGGGCCGGGGACGCCGCAGTCGCCGCCTCGCATGGCGCCAACCACGCCTCATGAGGCGGTCCTTGTAGCGGGCTTCACGATCATTCCGCCGACGCCACCTGGCGCGGTGGACCCCCCGCAGCCAGAGTCGGAGCCACGCCCTTCCATGGCCTCGCCTGTGAACAGCCTAGAGGCGGAGCTGAATGCCATGCTCGCGCCGACGCCTTAATGACACACTGGCTGCGGCAGATTTGGCACCAGGTGGTCAATGTCCTAGCTGTAGGCGCTAAACAACATAGGCGCGAGTCGCCGCCAGGACCCGCTGCAGGCTGCTGCCCAATTGCAATCCAGGCCAACTCGCTCATCTTTGTGCGATCGCCGAGCGCCTTTTCTTTCGCAATCCATCGCACTTCACTGCATCTTCGCCTCTGCTCGTCCACCCATCAGTGTCCCCAATCCTCACCTCTTCGTCCTCCCATTCCGAATTCCGCTCCCTCCCAGCTCGTCGTAACCCAAGAACCGTCGCGGGCCTTTACGACGATGTCCGAGGAGGACCAGGAGGAGGAGGAGCAGGAAGAGGGGTAGGAAAAGGAGTAGGATGGAGGAGGAGGAGGAGGAGGAGGAGGAGGAGGAGAAGCGAGAGGAGGAGGAGGAGTACAAGGAGGATGAGGAGGAGTGGAACGGGTGAGAAGTCAGTGAAGAGGCTGAGGAGAAGGGGATTTCAGAGGAGGGAGATCAACGTCGTCGTCGTCAACGTCGTCGTCGCTTTTGCCTTCCTCGTCACATGCTCCTCACTCCCGCCGCGCTCGCAGGCCTGATGAAGACGAGCTGACGGAAGCCTTCACCCTGATCAGCGAGGGCGGAGCAGCCTGACGCCGCTGCGGAGAGGGAAATGCAGCTCTCTCTCTGCTGCCATCGCTGTGATCTTCAGTCGACAATCTTCAGAAGATCTGTCCTGGCCCTGACCCCCACCGGTTTCTCCCCGCCCCCCTCCCGCCCCCCCTCCCGCCCCCCTCCCGCCCCCCCCCCCCCCGCCCCCCCTTCCCGCCCCCCCCCCCGCCCCTCCCCGCCCCCCCCCCCGCCCCCCTCCCGCCCCCCCCCCCCCCGCCCCCCTTTTCCGCCCCCCCCCCCGCCCCCCCTCCCGCCCCCCCCCGCGCCCCCCTCCCGCCCCCCCCCCCGCCCCCCCCCTCCCGCCCCCCCCCCCCCCCCCCCCCCCCCCCCGCCCTTCCCGCCCCCCCCCCGCCCCCCGCCCCCCCCCCGCCCCCCTCCCGCCCCCCCCCCGCCCCCTCCCGCCCCCCCCCGCCCTCCTCCCGCCCCCTCCCCAACTCTTCCAGACATGTCCCGATCACTGCGAAAATTACGCTGCCCCTCAGGAGCAGGAAACGAGGAAGAGGTGGGATGAGGAGGGTTGATGAGGAGAGTGGTGGAGGAGGAGGATGAGGGGATCAGGAGGGATTGGATGATGAGTCGGAGGAGGAGGAGTGGGAGGAGTCGGAGGAGGAGGAGGAGGAGGAGGAGGAGGAGGAGGAGGAGTGATAGAGTAAGGAGGAGGAGGAGGAGGAGGAGGAGGAGGAGGATGCTGAGGAGCAGGGGGAGAAGGCAGCCTTGAACGTCGCCAGTTCCTCAATACATGGTCTGCCAACCAACACTTTCGTCAATGTGCGTAGTGGGCCCATCGTCGTCGTCGTTGCTGTCGTCGCCACGTTCGCCGTCGTTGGCGTCGTCAAAGCTATCGTTGTCGTCATCGTCGTCGTGGTGCCGACGTTGTCGGCCACGCGTCTGCGTGGCGCCACCGTCGTCGCAGACGTGCTGTCGTCATCGTCTGATGGCTTTGCCCACGGGGAGCTTGGGGCCCGTCCCTGGCGCAGGCGGGGCGGCGGCGGGCCCCCCCCCGAGGGCGGCCCTGGCCCCTGGGCCCGAGGGCCTCTCGAGGCCCGAGGCCCCGAGCGGCCCCGAGGCCCACCCGCCATCGCGCCATGTCTGGGAATTCGGCTGTGTGGCTTCCTGATTCGTTTGTGCATCGGGATGCGCCGTGGACGATTCAGTCGATTGACGAGAAGTTCGGCAGGCCCGTCACGCCGATGCGCGTGACGCTGTTGTGCGCCGGCGGGGGTGGGTGGGGGGACAGCGCGCCGCGCGCGAAGCGCGGAGATGTTGCGCGTAGCGATGCGAGTAGCACGCGCAGGGCCCAGGGTGAAGGAGAGGAGGTGTCAGAAAACAGTACGCGACGCTAGATGTGGATTGCACCATCCTCGTGTTTCTCATCCTCCATTTCTTCCCCCCTCCCCCCTCTCATCTCTCATCCTCCTTCCCCTCCTCCTCTGCAGTCTTCCCTCCTCCCTCGTCTTCCTCCTTATTCTCCTCACCATTCTCCACTTCCTCCTCCTCGTCGTCGATCTTGGGTCGATCATCGATCGTTCGTTCTCGTCGTCACCGTCGTCTTCGCAGTGGTCGTTGTCGCCTCGACTTCACGTCGTCGCCGTCGAAATCCTCGTCTGAGTTGCAGTCGCAATCGCTCTCGTGGCTCGCGGCGTCCTCGTGGTCAACGTCGTCGTCAAGTCGTCAACCGTCGTCGAGGCGTCGAGTGTCGAGGTGCCTGCCTGTGTCCATGTCTACGAGGCCGCTCTCGCGCTTGCTCCCCGCGCCGTTGTCCGAGCGCCTGGCGGCGCGGCGGGAGGGGGGGCATATGCGCTGCCGAGAGGGCGGCTCTAGAGGCGAAGTGGCCGTGGGTGAACGTCAACGTGTATGATGCGTCGGACCCTCCCTTCCCTAAACCGTCGTTTGTGCGTCGCCGCTCGTCGTCTTCTGCGCGGTCATCTTCCTGTCGCCGTTGGCGACATCGTCGTCTCGCGCGTTGCCGTCGACGCAGGTTCAGAATGAGCCGCGAGAGAATGTTGGACTCTAAAATCCAATGGCCTCCAGGAAGCGCCAATGGCTCAGGACCTCACAAGGCCCATGTTAGGGCACGTGGTCTGATAAGCCAACAAAAGGAGAAGAGCCAAGTTGAATCGCGCCCTCCTGCCGCAAACCTCCCTCTTCCACCCCTCTATTGCGAGGCTTCCTCTCTCGCCGACGCCTTTGCGACAACGACGCCCCACCACCTCTGACCTTCCTCCTCCTCGTGATCCCCCGCTGCCCGCTCCAACTCCGCCCTCGCCCTCCGCCGACAACCCATGCCCTCATTTTCGTGCCCCCCCTCCCCCCTCCCTCCTCGCCATTCTCACGGCGCCTCCGTTCGCCCGCCCGGCCGGGACGAGCTCCGCCCCGTCGCGAAGCTGCTCCACGACTCGGCCTGCACGAACCCAGTGCACCTGCACTACGGCAAGGCATTTTGCGCCGCCCCTGCTTTGAGAGCGTGGGGGGGGCGGGGGCAGGAAACAGGACAGGCTTGCAAATCAATCGGCGCAGCGCAAGCAAGCATTGCATTTCATCGCGTAGATCTCTACCACCGCAAATCTCCCAGTGCACGGCAAGCAAGCCACGCAATATTTAACGCGCATATGCTAGAAGACAATATCGCACATGCCATATCGAAGCACGCAAAATAAGCGTGGTAAGCTAAGCGCACCAAGCGCGCCTAGACAGAGTTCAGGCACAGTGGCAAATCAACGTTCACATGGCATGACATGCAACAGATTGCATTCGCGTGAGCCATCGTGTAACAAACGGCCATGACGCGTAGCACTGCGTGCCCCCCGTTGTTCGTTGCAAAGGTCAGACAATCCAGCTGGCACGAGAGAGAGCCTTTCGCCCCCAGTCATTGAATTGACTTGCAGTTCTAGGATACCCAGGGCAACGTAGCAACATCGAAATGCAGGTGGACCTGGATCCAGCTCACTCAAGCACGCACACGACCCCAGGGGACAGCCCCTAGTGACCAAGCAATGAACGAAGCCGATGGCATGAGCATCATCATGTTGGGCAGCCCAAAGCTGAAACCTTAGAGGAAAAAACCGTGCGGCCTGTGAACGAAGTTGTTTACTGGATATACGTTCAGTTTCCTCGGCCCCCTTATCTATCATCCCAATCGTGCCGAAGCCATTTGGCTCCAAGTGCAGTTTCGGGTGCTTGAGGAGCTCTCACTTTATTGCCGAAGCCCGCTATCCAGCTGAAGTCCACGAGGTCGCAGCGATGCCAGGGAGGTCATCCGCGCTGCCCCCGCCTGTTCCTGCTGGGGCTGGGATCGTGGGCGCCTTCAAGAAGGCGCAGATGGAGAGACAGGCGGCGGGGGCTTTTCTCATCGTTCCTCTTCCCTCTCCTGCTCCTGTCTTGCTCTCTCTCTCTCTCTCTCTCTCTCTCTCTCTCTCTCTCTCTCTCTCTCTCTCTCTCTCTCTCTCTCTCTCTCTCTCTCTCTCTCTCTCTCTCCTCTCTCTCTCTCTCTCTCTCTCTCTTCATCTCTCTCTCTCTCTCTCTCTCTCTCTCTCTCTCTCTCTTTCTCTCTCCTCACTCATCCTCCTCCTCCTCCGACCTCCGACCCCTTATCCAACTCCTCCTCTAGATTCTCCCCTCCTCATCCTTGCCATATTCCACTCCGACACGTTGCCCTTGGGCCCGCCCCTTCTGCCTTACTGAATCACCGCCCCTTACGTGTCAGAGAGATACGGGCTGGGCCATTTCGGCATTTCGAACCCCGAAGGATTCTGCAGCAGGCAGCGGCGCCCCCAAGGCCAAGGCCGCGCAGCCGCCTGCGAGCCAGGCTGGGGCCGCGGCCGCGAGCGAGGGGCCGCTCGCCGCGCCGCCGGCCGCAGCGAGCACCTCCGCGGCTGGGAAAGTGCCGCCATCGGCGCCGCCGTCGCAGCCCCTGGCAGCCTCCGCCGATCAGGCGGCGAAGGGGGGCTGCGACCCCAAGCCCAAGGCAGGACAGGCCGCGCCGCCGCCCTCGACGAGTGGCCCTACTCCAGCAGCGGTGGCAGCACCTGCGCAGAGCGGCGCGCCAGCCAACACTGAGGAGCCAAGCGAGCACGAGACAGGAGCGGACCTCCTCGATGATCTCCTGGGCAAGGCTACGGAGCCATCCGAGCCCGAGAAGGCGCAGCAGCAGGCTGAGACTCCTCAGCAGCCAGCAGGAGCAGACGCCGCGGCCCCGGCTGCCTCCTTCCCAGAGCCCGCCCCAGCAGGAGCGCCCAGCCCGTGGCAGCGAACGCGGCCTCGTCCTTTGTCCAGCAGGGCAAACACCCGGCCGGCGCAGATGGGCCAGCGGCCGCGCCGACTCCAGTTGGGGGCACATCGACTCCTCGCACGTTCGACCAGGTGGACCTCCTTGAGGCGGCATGCTTGGACATCGGCGCTGACGATGGCCAAGATGGCTTCCGCTGCCCAAGATGCAAGCTGGACCTGCCCGAGTCCGAGCGCATCGCTGACGCAGACCAGAAGAAGTGCGCGAAGGGCGTCTGCGCGAAATGCCACGGCAACGCCAAGACGCCCCAGAAACGCTTCAAAAAAAAAAAGCAGCTCAAGGCGTGGTGGGCAGGAAAAAACGAGGAGGAGCAGACCCGCTGGTTCGCGGAGCACAGGGAGTGCGCGGTGGAGGACCGCTGGGGGGGAGGAGGAGGACGCAGGGGGAGGACGGAGGGGGAGGAGGAGGAGGAGGAGGAGGAGGAGGAGGAGGAGGAGGAGGAGGAGGAGGGAAGAAAAGGAGGGAAGGAGAGGGATGAGAGTTGGTGGGGGGAGAGGAGGGGAGGGAGGGAGGAGGATGAGCGACGGATTGTGGGCAGGAGGATGAGTGGAAGGAGGAGGAAGAGAGGAATGCTCGGCAGGAGTAGGTGGAGAAAGAAGAGGGGAGGAGGAGGTGGAGGGAATATGAGGAGAGAGGGAAGCAGCAGCAGCAACGCGATAGGGGAGGAGAGGAGAAGAGGAGAGGAATGGAGAGGGGAGGAGAGGAGATCTGAAGAGAGGAAGCGGCAACGGCCGGCCCGAGGATTGCGCGCAGCTGCTGAAGATGGCCACGGTCAGCGCGACGAAGGCGGAGGACCAGCACCGCGAGAGGACGCACTGGAAGCCATGGCGGCTCGTGAAGCGCGACTTAGCCCTCGAGGGTATTTACGATGAGAAGGAGCAGCTCATCGAGTTCAGGCGGCGGTGCATGTCGAAGGGGTACACCATCAAGCCAGATCCCAAGCACGCGGGAGAATTTTTGATCGCGGTGTACCAAGGGGTGATCGACGACCAGGTGATCACCAAGGGCGTGGAGGCCAAGATCGAGCGGGCGAGCAGCGCGAACCTTTCGGCGGAGGAGTTATCGAATGTGATGGCGGCCATGCAAGCTGAGGTGAACCTGTCGTTGTCGGGCTCCCAGGCGCAGAGTAGCAGCAGGATTGGTAGTGGCCCCGCCTCCGACCACGTCGCCGTTCCTGTCGACTTCCTTGAGGGCGTCAACAACGAGGTGCCGCGGGGTGACCTGCAGCTGGGTCCCGACTTGACGAAGTTCCTGGATGAGACCACGGAGAGGGCTGATAAGAAGAAGATGGCTGCGCGGCTAGAAGCCTTGGAAGACTCCGAGGCCAAGGACCTCGCCAGAGACGCTGCAGCCGCGAAAGTCAACCCCGTGACGGTGAGGCTGAACACGAAAAAACTTGTCGAGAGGGCGGCGTCGGCGATGATCGGCCAGCTGGAACTTCAGGTGACAGAGGGGATTAACATTAACGAGTTCATGGCCAACAAGCTCAGCGCAGAGGAGCTCCAGGAGGAGCCTCGGCTACCCTTCAAGACCAAGTTGGACGCCCTCGGTGATTCAGCAAAAGTGGAGATCAACAAGATTAGGACCTATTGCGGTGAGCTGTTCAAGAAGATCGACGACCCTGCACGGGACCTCAAGGTGAGCGGCATCAAGGATATTCTGAAGGAGTTCGCACATAATCACAAGCTTCAGACCTCGCACCAGAGCAAGACAAAGAAGATGCTGGCCAAAGTTCGCACGAGCTTATCGAGGTTGGCCAACTCGGGAGCCAGTAAGAAGCGCAAAGCAGGTGAAAGTAAGGCAAACCAGGCCATCGACCTCGGCCAGAACGCAGCGTGCGACTACAGACCAGCACAAATCATTGTGCAGGCCGCTGTTCAGGAGTGCGCCATCGGCACTTCCTTTTCGCTGAACGACATGGAGCTCGGCAAGCCGATCCTCGTCGACGTGCCTGCAGGGGTCAAGAAGGTTGTCAACAACCCGGCCTTCAAGCCCTTGAGCAAGTGGCAGAAGGATAAGGTGGCGCTATGGGAAACCGACGGCGCCGCCCCGGCCTTCGGCGCCGTTGTGCAGCCCGCGGTGTTAGCAGATCTGCGGCTCCTCGTCAAGGACAGCATCAAGGGGTCGATGCTGTTTCGCGCGCCATTTGTTGCTGTGACCCCACGGGACCAAGCCCTACATAAAGCAGTGTACGGACCTCAATGTTTCGCGATGCCATCGGGGCACGCCCAGGCGGCCCCATCCCCATACGGGGTCAACGACTGCCGCTTGATTACGAGCGGCGAGGAGATCATCATCGGTGTCCGCCAGGGCATGGAGCACTTGCTTGGAGAATCGGTATCCTTCCTGAAGGGGCTCTCAGGAGCGGCCATGCTTGCCCTTGCGAAGGAGGATGGCAACTTTGCCATGGTCATCAAAGAAGGTCAATTGGCGATCCTCCCCTGCGGCTTCATCTTCTTGATCCACAGGCCGCAGGTGACGACAGGGCTTCGCTGGTCCTTCACGGCTGGCTGGCCCCAGGAGCTCAGCATCACGAAGATGGGCGTGGCGTCGGTGATGGAAGCGCATGCGGCGGTGCGCGGAACGATGTACGAGACTTGGTGGGAGAAGCTGTTGGAGTTAGACAAGGGCGGGGAGGCCCCGGCAGCAGGCTCGTGAGACCAGGTCCTGGTCTGGAGCTCGCAAGCGCCCCGAGGCACATACCTCCAGGGCATTGGCTGCGCGGGGCAGGACAGCCCCCGCGCTTCAGCCTAGAGTTGCCGCCGCAGCAGACCCCTCCTCTTGCTCGTCTTCCCCCGTCCGATCCACCAACCCTTAAGGTTCTCCTCTGTGCCCCGTCTAGCTTCATCCACTTCTCCTCTCCCGAGCTCCCATTCGCTGCCCTCGCCCGTCTTCATTATTTCTCTCCTCTTTTTCTCTCTCTCTCTCTCTCTCTCTCTCTCTCTCGCTCGCCTCTCCTCTCCTCTCCCTCTCTCTCTCTCTGTTTCTCTCACCTCTTCTTCTAGTCTGAGAATCTGACCTCGTCTCCTTCTGAACTGACCTCCTTAAGAACAACTCCCTGATGGTCGCCGTGAGTCAACGCACTACTTTCCCCCCGCTCACCCCCATCCCACCCCCCTTCCGAGAGAGCAAGGGGAGCGGGGGCAAGAGGGATCAAATCGAGGGGGTACCTTCAACGGCGGCAGGAGGATGGCGTTCATCTGCTCGGCAGGCGTCGCTCATCCTTGGCCCACGGACCCCCATCCCTCCATCGGTCTCTTTGCGCCTCTCCCGCTCACCCTGCCCTGCCCCCTGCCCATCCACATTTCTATATCTCTCCTTAACTCTCGTTGTCTCTCGCTCGTGCGCGTGGGGTCTCTGGAGCTCTGTGAAGCGCCAGTGCTAATCTTTTTTCTTCAGCCCTCTGCGTGGGCCGTGTGCGACGGTCCCACCGCGGCTCAAAGCCCAACAGCCCTGCCGAGTCTTCAGTTTTCGGGGTGGCAGCGCAGGGCCACCGCTTGGAAGCCAAGTCTGTGGGATCACACCAGGAAGCCAGGAAGTCTTTGAGAGGAGAGGGTCCATGGGCCATGAGCCTTGATGCTTGAGGGGGAGGGGTGCTTCCTGCTAATGTCTGTTTCAAGGGCTGACACTTCAGGGATTTAGGAGGTCTGAGACCTGATGCGGGGTTGGGGGCGACCGCTGAGAGTCGCGCAGTCAGGGCTGCTGGCTCGAACTGGCGATCGCCGACGTTTGCAGACATGTCAAGCAAACTATCCTTGCGACTGGCGAGAGAGAGAGCGCAGGCCCTCAGGCGAAGGTGACAGCGAATACGTCAAAGGCTGATGAGGGGGACTCGACGATAGACGCGACAGGTGACAGGAAGGGTAAAGGCTGGGCAGTAGAGGGTGAAAGGGGGAGAGGCTGGGAGAGGGGAGAGGGAGCCTGAGGGACTGAGGGAGGATGGATAGATAGGAGAGGGGGGAGGCGGGAGGAGGGAGGAGGGAGGGAGGAGTGAGTGAAGGGCGTAGAGTATAGTGCGGACTACGAATGCCGAATGACGAGGGGGCAGTCCCGTCCTGTAGCTTCCGTTATCATTGGCCTCGATTCGTCACGTCGGCGCGGACATCAGTCGAGTGGCATCGTCAAGCGTTGTGTCGTCACCGCCTGGAATCCTGGAGCCGTCGTAGGTTTTTACTTGACTGGTGTGTCGCTCGTGTCGTTCTTCGTTCGTGACCTGTGTCGTTGTCCGTCGTCTTTCGTCCTTCGTCGTCGTCTTGGCGTCGTCGGCGTCGGCGTCGTCGTCGTTCGTCGTCGTGGCCTTGTCGTAGTCGTCGTCGCCCGGGACGTCATCCTCGCCTTCTTCTCATCACAAGCCGCGCCCCCCCGGGCCTCCGCCTGCCGCCAGGAGGATGGTGACATCTTGAAGATCGGCCTCAGCACGGACCTGAGCAGGGTTGTGGGGCCCAAGCTCTTCGTAGCCAGCGAGGGGTTCGTCTGTGGGTCCCCCTGCCCGCCCTGGAGCTTCCTCGGCAAGAAGGAGGGGGCCGACGACACGAGAGCCCAGGCGAATAGGAGGAGAGGAGTCGAGGAGCGAGCAGCAGCAAACTAGGGACCAGTAGGAGGAAGAGGAAGGTGGAGGGCAGATGAGGAAGACGGAGGACATGGAAGGGGAAGGGGGAAGGAGGAAGAGAAGAGGGAGGCGAGGTGAAGTACAGGGGGAGAGGAGAGAGGCATGGAGTAGGCAGGACAGTGAGGGAAGGCGGATGAGAAGAGAAGGACGATGTCGTTGCAAGAGGGATGAAGGATGAGGCTCTATGAGGCTTCAATGTATGCGATTCGCGCGTACCAGGGGGCCAGATACAGAGGAGACGCGTGCGATGCCTTTGGCGCAATGCTAATCGTGCTTGCCACGGTTACCATTGCGCCAAAAACATCGCACGCTTTTTCAGTTTTGGAGCAGTCGTTTCAGTTTGAGCATGCCAAAGACAATCGTTTCAAGTTTGGCGCAATGCTAATCGTGCTTGCCGCGACTGACCCATCATCCGCCAGATCTGGGTCAGCGTGGCGAATCTCCAAAGCGATGCGCCTTACCTGCTGGAGGACTCGTCGGGGTGCGCTCGCTGTGGAGATCTCGCGGATGATGGTCGAGTCGAGCTGAGGACTATCTTGCACTGTACTTGTTCGAGTCAGAGAGGGGGGATGCCCCCCCAGCCCGCGATGACCATGGGCTCGAATACTTCCAACAATAGTCAGGCGATGATGGAGGGGAGTAGGAGGAGGAGGAGGAGGAGGAGGAGGAGGAGGAAGAGAGATAGAAGCAGGAGAAGGAGGCGGAGGAGGAGGAAGAAGAGGAGGAAGAGGGAGGGGAGAAGGAGGATACGGAGGATGACGAGGAGGAGGAAGGCTGAACGTTGCGCCGCCCGAGCGAGCGGCAGAACGTTTAGCCGATCTCCTCGGTCCGGCCCCCCCCGGCCTCGCGGAGGTGTGCCTGAAGATGCTGCGCTTGTTGAAGTGGCAGGCCAGCCAGCGGTTGGCTTGGTTCTGTCTTGAGAACGTACGGGGCATCTGCCACAAGCAGAAAGACAAGCAGCCGTTCCTCCAGGGCGAGCTGATGCCCTGGCTGCGCGAGAACTTGCAGGACCGTTGCGGCACCGACCATGAAGAAAAATGCTTGAAGCTTGGAGGAGAAAGAGGACGAGGGGGAGTAGGAGAGTAGGAGGGAGGATAGCAGAAGAAGGAAGGGTCAGAAGAAAGAGTCGGTTCAGCAGAACCAGAAGGGTCGGAAATGCGGGACCAGGAGGAGAAGGGAGACTAGCAGGAGAGAGGAGGAGGAGAAGGAGGAAGACGAGGAGGACGAAGGAGGAGTGGCAGTTGAGGAGGCCGAGGAGGGTGGGCCCCAGGGAGGGAGGAGATGGGCGGGACTTTGGAGGAGGAGGAGGAGGAGGAGGGAGTCCCAGGAGTCGTGGGAGTGAGAGTTAGAGGCTGGGCGATTACATCTCACTTCCCACCCAGCTGCCGCTCCCAACAGACACCCCTCTCTCTCGATTGGTGGGCGCGCCCCCCGCCCCGGCGAGGACTTCGAGATCCAATGGCACAAAGGAGACAGCATCTTCGACTGCTCGCCGCGCAACAGGGCGCGGGTCTGGGTGGTCGGCATGAGGAGGTCCATCTTGGCCGCTGCGGCCAAGGAGGGCGAGGTGGCGGATCCCCGCGACCTGCTGGCGCCGCTGCCCGCGGCGCCAACCCCGTCCCTCGAGCGGTACCTCGAGCACAACCAGGACGACAGCTTGCCTGCCGAGGGGGCCGGTCTGCTGACCAACGTGAAGGCGCGCTGCCGCCTGTCTCCATTGATTTGCGGGAAATAGAGGTGCACATGGAGGAGGGAAATGGATGTTGATGACGGGGATGATCACGGAAGGAGGAAGAGAAGGAAAAGAAAGAGGAGGAGGACGAAGAGAGGGCGGGGGATTAGAAGAAGGATGAGGATAATGATGAGGAGAAAGATCGGATGATGAGGATAATGATGAGGATAACGATGAGGAGGATAAAGATGATGATGAGGAAGATAATAATAACACAATAAGATGGGGTATTCCGAAATCGCGATGCTGGCGAGGAACGGCGCGAGAGGGCGATGGGGGAGAGAGGAGACGATGATGCGGAGGAGGAGGCGCAGGAGAAGGAAGATGAGGAAAATAAGGATGATGATGATGATGAGGAGGAGGACCTTGCAGCAGCAGCCGCGTCCCGGCCATCGTGTCCGCGCAGCCATCTTCCCTGGGGGCCGCGGCGCGATCGCGGGGGGGGGGATGGGAGGAAGTGATAGGCCAGAAGGTGAACAATTCAGACAAGGACAGTAACGGCACACACAGAAAGTAGTACGAGGGAGGACGCAGGATTCAGGATGCAGGACGTGGACGCAGAGGAAATGGAGAAGAGGAGGAGGAAGGAGGAGGAGGCGACAGGTCGGAGAGGGGAGGAGGAAGGATGAGGAGGGAGAAGGAGGAGAAGGGGGACGAGGGAGAAGGATGGAGGAGGGAACAAGGAGGGAGGAGGAGGGAGGAGGGCGAGAAGGAGGAAGGAGGGGGGAGGAGCGCCTGCGACATGAGAACTGTGACCTTAGCAAGGGGGGGATGATGACGAGGAGGAGGACAGGGGGGAGGAGGAGGATTACGACGAGGGGGCGCCAAGAGTGAGAGCGGCCCGCAGCCCACAGGTCTACAACGAGCGCTTCGACTTGATGCGGCGCGGAAAGAACAGGAAGAGCTGGACCTGCTCGACGGCCGTCGCTGACCTGACGCGGGACCCGCAAAAGCGGTTCGGGCCGATCATGACATCCAATTCGGTGCCTTGCCTGACCACTCGGAACCACTACCTCTGGGTGGTCGGGTTGGTGCCTGGTCGCGTCGGCGGCCTCGGGCGCTACCTCACGCTGCGCGAGAAGTGCAGCGTGATGGGATTCCTCCCGTCGAGCATCGTCGGAGTGTTGGCAGACAAGAGCGTCCACGCTGCTGTAGGGAACAGCATGTGCGTCAGCTCAGTCGGGCGCGCGCTGGTGCCGCTGCACAAAGTGATGCGGCTGTGGGAGCTGAGCCAGTGGCGCGAGTGGCGCATTGCGCCGCACATCCGCAGCGGCGAGACCGACACCGACGAAGAGGGCGGCTCCGCGGCGGCCAAGGCCAAGGAAGGCCCGCCTTTGGAGAAGCGGCAGCGCACCTTGGAGCAGCGCGGCGTCGAGAGGTCGTGAGCACCCTGGGCTCGGGCTAGACCTTGGTGCTGTGCGGCTGCTGCTCGCCAGCCAGGGTACTCGCCCACTCTTTTCTGGGCGCTTGCGGGACGAACGTTTCGCATGGCGTCGGCGCAGGCGCTGGGCGTTGGCGACTAGTGGGTGGGAGTCCCAGCCCTTGGAGATGGAGGGGAATGAGGGTAGTGGCAGAAGAGAAGAAGAGGGAGGGCAGGGAAAATGGGGGACGCCATGAAATGAGGTGAGTCGAGGAGGACAAGCATGGCGCTGACTGAAGAATGGAGGAGGATGGATCGCGGCGTGAATTAGGCGGCGAGGAGTGCCAAGGGTGGAAGGAGCGGAGGAGGCAGAAGGGAGGAGGAGGGGGAGGGTGACGGGAGGGAGAGGAGGTAGGGGGGTCCTCCCTTTTCCTTCTTTGGATTCCCTAATGCTATTTGTTTATGGGGGTTCTATCTCTATCCTCTCTTCTCTCTCTCTCCTCTCTCTCTCTCTCTCCTCTCTCTCTCTCTCTCTCTCTCTCTCTC
The DNA here is from genome assembly GCA_963575745.1 of Prorocentrum cordatum. Taxonomy (NCBI): domain Eukaryota; class Dinophyceae; order Prorocentrales; family Prorocentraceae; genus Prorocentrum; species Prorocentrum cordatum. The sequence continues at coordinate 831,637 of CAUYUJ010014538.1, forward strand.
TCTCCTCTCTCTCTCTCTCTCTCTCTCTCTCTCTCTCTCTCTCTCTCTCTCTCTCTCTCTCTCTCTCTCTCTCTCTCTCTCTCATCTCTCTCTCTCTCCTCTCTCTCTCTCTCTCTCTCTCTCTCTTCTCTCTCTCTCTCTCTCTCTCTCTCTCTCTCTCTCTCTCTCTCTCTCTCTCTTCTCTCCTCTCTCTCTCTTCTCTCTCTCTCTCTCTCTCTCTCTCTCTCTCTCTCTCTCTCTCTCTCTCTCTCTCCGTATATTTCCCTCAAGTCTCTCTCTCGCTCTCTCTATCTCTCCCGCCTCTTGGAGGAGGAGGGGGGGGGGGGGGGGGGTAAGAGGGGGAGGAGGAAGGAGAAATGCCCCCAGCGTCCTGGGCTCAAGGGGCCCAAGGTTGGCCCAAGTCCAAAATCCCCCGAACCCCGAACAACCAACGGCCCTGAACCTCGAGGATCGAAACTCGACGGTCTCGACTCGAGACCCCAGGTGGGCCGCCAGAGAGGCATCGAATGCTCGGGCTCCGCTCGGGCGTTCGAACCATCCCGACCCTTAACGCTCGGCCATTGTCTGTCCTGCCCTATCTCACTCTGCCTCTTCTACCCCCCTATCCCACCCGCCATCTATCTCTCGCTCACTCACTCACGCTTCCACTCGCTCAATCACTCGCGCGCCCACTCACTCATTCACTCACTCTCACGCCCATCGAGTCACTCACTCACTCACTCACTCACTCGCTCACTCACTCACGCACTCATGTTCTCACTCTCTGGCGTTGGGAGTGGGGGGGAAGGTCTCGCCGCCTTGCCCGCCCGCCGCCACCGCCCGAGCAGCGCGCTGGCCCTGGCCACCAGCCGCATCAGCCCCGCCCCGCCAGCAACTCCAGCTACTGCCACCTTTCATCCTCTCTTTCGTCACCTCGTCATCCGCCCAACTGCCCTCTGCCACTGCCACCTTTTCCGCCCGCCTGCCCTCCTTCGCACCGACCCCTTTCTTTCCACTGCCCCTCTCAAGAGAGACCTCCCTCGCTTCGTTGTGCAAGCTGGTGGCTACAGGCTGCAGGGGCGTTTGCGCCCGAAGATCGATGCGTTGGGTGGCGCATTGCGACGTCGAAAGTGGGAGCATCTCGCGGCACCCTCCAGCCCGTGTGCTACTTCTGCCACGCACCGCCCCTCCCCCTTCAAAGTGGCCCCGTTTCCACTTAGCCTCTCCTCTCTCCTCTCCTCTTCTTTGCTTCGTCGCTCCTCGCCCTGCCCTCTGACGCTCTCTTGCCTGGGCAACGGTCGGCCTCCATTGCCGCCGCGAGCGCGTCCCAGCCAGGGCCCGGGGAAGGGGCCGAGGGCGCCGCGCTCTGCTTTCGGCTTGCGCCGCAAGAAGGGGAGGAGCCGAGGAGGCAAAGGCAGAGGAGGAGGAGAAGGAACAGGACAGGGATGGAGAGAATGAGGAGGAGGCCGAAGCTGAGAGGATGTAGTCACGGGGGCGGGATGAGAGAAGGCGAAGGCGGATGCAAAAGGATAGCAGAGGAGCACGCCAGGAAGAGGGGGAGTAAGGGAGGAGGGCTTCCACTTCACACCTGAAAGTGCGCGTGGTATAACTCGCAGGGGTTGGAGTGTCACATGCACGGCCACCTGCCACCCCCAATGGTCTCAAAAATCTCTTCCTCCTCCAATCTTTCGTCGCTCTTTCTGGCCCCCCACTCCTCTGCGTTGTGGCCCGTTGCCATTTTGGCTCAAACCTTCCAGTAGCGCGCAAATGTTGACGCGCGCGTGGTGGCCGGCACCGTGCCCCGAGAAGCGAATGCCGCTGTCGGTTCGGAACACGGTGCGAACATCAGAGAGCAACTCTCTGAGTGAACGCGCGGGCAGCGCATTGGTGGGCGCATTCGCCCACGATCGTGCGCGCGAGGACGCCCTCGCCGTCCGCGCGCCTCGCGCACTTGAAATGCGCATGACGAGGGGGGACCTTCGAGAGCTCGTGCATTTTAAGCGCTCGCGTTGGAATGTGGGCCTGAAATGACGACGTTTGCAAAAAACTGGCGCACGTCGTGTGTGCGCGGCCCCCAGTGGGTAAAACAAATGCATTGCGGTCGGTGGCGCCGATGCGCCCTTTCCTCTCTTCCTGGCGTTCGGCCGCGCGCAAATGGACCTGCGGCTGCTTGCCACACCTGTTTGTAATGAAACACCTGCTGGGCGCTGCGATTTTGCTTGGGAATGATCATGGTACGCCACAGCGTGCTGTTGTGCCAGCCCTTGGCACGTTTGCCAAATTTTGCCAAGCCCGCATGCGACTTTAGGGAATTGCTGTTATTGTTGTCGAAATCGGCACACTTAGGAGGAACGCGTAGATGTTTTGTTTTGCGGGACCTCCATGTTGACTTTGTACGGTCCTTACCTCTGCTGTTTTTGGAAAGTTTGATGGTTACGTCCTGGTTTTAGAACACTGAAAACCACCCCTGCGCCCGCCTCCCCCTGCAAACCTGCTCTTCACAGGAGGAGGAGGAGGAGGAGGAGGAGGAGGAGGAGGAGGAGGAATAGAGTATTACGTATACTATCTGCACACATGCAGGGTCAATTGTTTGCCTTGCCCCTTGCCCCCCTCTCCCGCAGAGGAGGGATAGGATAGGGAGACGAAGGGCGGACAGATGTGCTTGCAGTAGTTTCTCGCCCACCGAGCGTCGTGGAGGAGGGTGGAGACCGGTGGGCCGAAGGACGGGCAAGCCAATCATTACCAGCCTGGAACATATCCCTATCCCTATGCTGGGCACCTCCTCATCACGATGCCAATCTTAGGGATCCCCTTATTTTTTGAGGGCGAATCCCTAAGATTGTTATCGCCTTTTGGCGTGTCAATCTTAAGGATAGGGATACGTTCGAGGCTGGTAAAAAAACATGCTCAGCTCACACGTTGGCCCCGCAGTGCCGTGGTCCCGTTGGGGCATGCGTCAATGGACGCACAAATGAATACTGAAAGTTTGCGTTCTTGCTTCGCCCACCCCACCCCCAGCAGGACGGGGAGTAGGGTGAAGTCGGGCGTGTCCCTCTACAGGAGGAGTGTTCAAAAATAGTCAAACAATAGTCTGGAAACGTTTTTTCTTGCATGTTTGCGCATGCTTAAAATATGTTTTGACTTTTTATGTTTCGTCCCAAATCCCCATGTCGGGGGACAGGCCCGACTTAAGAATACTGCAAGTTTGCGTTCTTGAGAATACTGCAAGTTTGCGTTCTTGCTTCGCCCACCCCACCCCCAACCGGACGAGGAATAGGGCAGCGGGCTCGGAGGCTCTCCAGAGACCGCCGCAAACCACTCGACTCGAAGATGGACTCCCCCATGCCTCCTCCTCTTGCGCCCCCTCCTCGCCCTCAGCGTCCTCCTCCTCCTCCTCCTGCTCCTCCTCCTTCTCCTCCTCCTGCTCCTCCTCCTCCTCCTCCCCTTCTGCTTCTCTTCCTTTTCCTCCTGCTGCCGTAGGGGATGGTCCGCCATTGCGTATCTAGCTCTGCAGGCTCCAGCGGCCCCGAGAGAAAGCTCATGGAGTCCCGGAGACGCTCCGAAGAGGTCCGAAAGAGGCTCCAAAGTCTCCACGATGCCCCCCCAAGAGGCCCCACGATGCCCCCCCCCCCGCCAGAGGCTCAAAGAGACCCCCAAGGCGCCCCCTACATGCCCTTGCAAGGCTCCCCGGAGACAGCCAGGAAGCCACACATTCGTGACGAGATTCAGAGGCGCATCATCCGGATAGTGCTCTTCATCGCGTCCCGAGCATTGTGCAGCCTTCCAGCCCAGCGAAGCGGTGTGACACTCAGGGCACGGCGCGTCGCAGGGGTCGCCGCCGCGACATGCTAAGTAAAAGTTTCTGGCTGCAGGAAGGATTTGGGACCGATGATGATGACACAGACAAGGATGAGGATGATGATGGCGACCATGACGGTACGCGAGCTTGACGTTTTGTTATGGCTCGCAGCACTGGACCACGGATGTTCTCCACGGTGTTGCTGATGACGTTGGTAGTGAGTATGATCATGATGGCAGTTATGATCACGAGGACCAGGGTGATGAAGAGTAGACAGGTTAGGTCTGAAATCTGGATGTGGGTGAGGACGGGTACGATTACGTCACGCGCCTGCGTGTGATAGCGCTGCCCAAGATCTTCCAGCCCCTCCCCCTGGCCTGGGCCTGGGCTAGAATCTGAGCGCACGCGAAGCACGTGCGATGATTCTAGTCATCATCATCATCATCATCATCATCATCATCATCATCATCACCACCACCATCGTCACAATCATCACCATCATCATCATCATCATCATCATCATCATCATCAGCATCAGCATCATCATCATCATTAACATCATCATCATCATCATCATCATCACCATCATCATCATCATCTTCATCAGCATCATCATTATCAGTTTCATCATTACCACCATCATCGTCGTCAGTATCACCATCCTCTTCAGCCTCATCATCCTCATCATCATCCTCTTCAGCCTCATCATTACAGTGATCATCATCATCATCCGCATCAGCATCATGTTTATCTTCTTCATCATCATCATCATCATCACCATCATCATTCATTCCATCCGCCTTCTCTTGCTTCGACCCGTCCTGGTCTTCTTGACCCACTGCTCCCGAGCTTAACAAGTTCTTTCCCTCTTTGCAATCGGCAGCGCTTGTCAGTGTGCAGCCGCGTGTTCGCGTGTGCCGCGCTGATCTGCTCGACTCTGGTTGAGGAGTCGTGTGCACTCATATTTTTCCCGTGTATTCGACATTCCCCTCGGGGAACGCCGAACATGGACCTACACGTGTCCCTTCACCGCGAAGCCAGGGGCGCGTATACGCCGATCCTGCGGCCAGTATGGGCCAGGTCAGAATCGGTACACATCTGTGTATCGTTGGCGTCCTCCTGCCATCCTGCCATCCAGAATCATTTCCCCTCCCCCTCCCCCCCTGGGTTTCCTTGTGAGCCCATTCGGCCTCCGAGTGGACATGGCATCGAGCTCCTCCGGCGGCCGAGTGTGCCAAGAAACCCGAACATGTCAGCCGAGTGGGCTGAGACGCTGACCGGGTCCAGAGTCAGGAGGGGAAAAACACACAGACACAATTCATCGTCGATTCCCAGGAAAATATGGAAAATATTGGAATTGGGGGGGAAGACGAAAACCCTAACAATATGGGAACATATTTTTACGTGTGTGTATCTATTTGTGTGTCCCGGGGCCCCTTCACAGAGGGGAGCCCAGGGCCTCCTCGTGCCAGGAGTGGGCGGACAGCTTCCGCGCCACCGCCGACGTGCCCGTCGCCAAGCGGGGCCGAGCCGGGGGCACGTGGCGCCGGGCCGCCACCGCCAGAGGTCGCGCGGGCGGCCCACTGGACAGCGGGCTTCCGCGCGCACGGCGTGTTTCGCCGCGCGGGCGCGCGGCCGCGCCGAGAGTGGGGGACAAAGGACAAACAAGCAGGAAGGCGAGAGAGGAGGAGGAGGAGGAGGAGGAGGAGGAGGAGGAGGAGGAGGAGGAGGAGGAAGAAGAGGACGAGGACGAGGAGGAGGAGGAGGGAGGACGAGGAGGGAGGGGGAGGAGGAGGGACGAGTCTCTACTCCCCGCAAAGAGCTTAAGGGGGGGGGCGCAGCATTAAAGACCCTTCGGGCTTCTGATAGCACCCCGCAAATGCGGATAAGAGTGAGGGGGCGAAGGGGACGTCGGCAGTTTGCGAGACTCTGGAGAAGCCCGCCGCAGGCGCCAAAGTTTCACACATTATACAACGAGCCCTCCGCAGGCGCCGATTTTTTCGTTAAACCAATATGGGTAGGTCGCGGGTGGGTCGCTGTTGGGTCGCGGGTGGGTCGCGGGTGTAGAGGGCAGACAATCCACCCCATCATAATCACCCCGACAAGCGAAGCTGTTTAGTAAACGTGCGCAAGGAATGAATCGAAAAGGGTAGGGCTGTTTAGTAAACGCCCAGGGCCGTTTAGTAAGAAAGAGCGTGTTCTACCGCTGCTGGCGGAAAACCGGGGGGGGTCACTACCGGTTCGAACCCCTCCCCCCCCCCCTCCTGAAAACCGGGGGGGGTCACTACCGGTTCGAACCCCCCCCCCCGCAGTCCATCATGAAAAGGGGGGGGGGTCACTACCGGTTCCAACCCCTTCCCCTTCCCCCCCCCCTCCCTCTCGAAAACCGGGGGGGGTCACTACCGGTTCGAACCACCCCCCCCTCGAAAACCGAGGGGGTGCGGACAGTGGTGGGGACGGTGGTGGTGGGGACAGTGGTGAGGGGACAGCGGGACAGTGGTGGGGACAGTGGGACAGTGGTGGGGACGGTAATGGTGGGGACAGTGGTGAGGACAATGGTGGGAACAGTGGGGACAGTGCGACAGTGGTGGGGAAGGTGGTGGTGGGGACACTGGTGTGGGGACAGCGGTAATGTGGTGGAAACAGTTGGACAGTGGAGGGTACAGTGGCGGTGGGGACAGTGGTGAAGGCGGTGGCGAGGACGGCGGTGGGACAATGGGACAGAGGTACAGTGGGGACAGTGGTGGGGACAGTGGGAACAGTGGTGGGAACAGTGGGACGGCTCAGTGGGACAGCGGAGGAGTCAGTGGGACAGTGGGGACAGTGGGGATAGTCGGGCAGTGGTTGGGGCCGTGGAGAAAGTGGGGAGAGTGGAACCGTGGTGGGAAAAGTGGTGGGGACAGTGGGGACACTGCGACAGTGGTGGGGGCACTGGTGGGGACAGTAGGGACGGTGCTGGAACCAGTGGGGACAGCGTTGGTGAGGACAGTGGTGCTGGGAACAACAGTGGGGGATGTGGTGCGGACGGTGGTAGGGACTGGCAGTCGTTTGCTGGCGGTGAGTGGGGGGGGTGGGGAGGGGTTCGAACCGGTAGTGACCCCCCCTCCGGTTTTCGAGGGAGGGGAGGAGGGGGGGGGGGGCTTCGACCGGTAGTGACCCCCCCCGGCTTTCGAGAGGGAGGGGGGGGGAGGGGTTCGAACCGGTAGTGACCCCCCCCTTTCATGATGGATGGGGGGGGAGGGGTTCGAACCGGTAGTGACCCCCCTGGTTTTCGGGGGGGGGGGGGGGAGGGGTTAGGGGAGGGGGGAGGGTTTTGCTGGGGGAGGGGGGGAAGGGCGGGGGGGAGGGGGGTTCCAGCAGGGGTGGGGGGGGGGATTTTCGGAGGGGGTGGGGGGGGGACCCCCGGGCTCCCGAGGAAAAGGGGGGCAATTTTCCACAGTAAAGCGGCGGTGGATCACGCTCTCTCTTTAGTAAACGTCAATTGTCGGGTCCGGGTGGTTTCTCCTCCCTTGCGGGTGGGTCGCGGGGTGGGCCGCGGGTTGGTCGCAGGGTGGGTCGCGGGTGGGTCGCGGACGGGTCGCGGATGGGTCGCGGGGTGGGTCGGGTGGTTCGCGGGGGGGTTGCGGGTGGGTCGCGGGGTGGGTCGCGGGGTGGGTCGCGGGGTGGGTCGCGGGGTGGGTTGCGGGTTGGGTCGCGGGGTGGGTTGCGGAGGGTGTCGCGGGTGGGACGGCGACAACAAACAACAAACAACAACAACACCAAGAATTCAAAACGAGCTCCCCACACCCTCGATACCCGCTCTTTTTGTCTTCGATCACACCCCCTCTGGGGGGATTATTTCTCTTTGCGGGGGGCGGCGGGCTTAGACAGGCGGGCGAACCTGAACGGGCGGACAATCTTTCGTGGGCGTACATGTGCCAGCCATTGAAATTGGTGTGGGCTTTGCAAAAACAGGAGGGGGAGAACGAGGGAGACAGGGAGGAAGGGGGGGATGGACGAAGGATGAGGGAAAACGCCAGGAAAGAAGGAGCGAACAGTGGGCGGTTGATTAGAGGCAGAGAGAGAGAGAAAAACAAACAAACAGATATATGAGAGAGGTGTATGTATGTATGTATGTATATATATATATATATATATTAATATATATATATATATATATATATATATCTGTATATATATATACATATTGAGGGAGGGAGGAGGCAGGAGAGGGGACGGAGAAGGGAGGAGGGAGAGGAGGGAGAGGGGATAGGGCAGAGAGGCATAAGGATGAAGGAAGAGAGGAGGGAGAGAGCAGGGAGGAGAGGAGGGAGGAGGGAGGAACGGAGAGGGAGGAGGAGCAGGAAGGTAAGAACGTGAACGCTCGAGGGTCTCACAGGCGAAAGCGCCGTTCCTGAAGGAAGTTTCGGGCGGGAGCCCACGACGGGCGGGCGATCCCCTGACGGGCGGGTCGGGCGGGTGGGACATTCAAGCGGGATGCCTGAGCATGGCGAGAGCGCGATTATTACGTAATTTGTAACGGCGTCCTTGGTGCAGCGTGTTTCCTGAACCTGAACATCGAAAGCGCGATTTTTCAATAAATCGCATGGAAGTCACGGGCGACAGCGCAATTCCTGAATAACATGCGAGGGGTTCTCTGGCGGGAGCGGGGGTTTTGATTAAATTGCGATGACGTCTTGATCCAATTGCAAGGAAGTCTCAAGCGGGAACGCCGTTCCGCTGTAATTTGTAAGGAAGTCTCATATGGGAGCGGGGGTCCTGATTAAATTGCAAGGAAGTCACCGGCGGGAGCACCGATCCTGAGTAAATTGTGAAGAGGTCTCAGGCGGGAGCGGGGGTCCTGGCGAAATCATGAGGGAGTCTCAAGCGGAAACCGTTGTTGTTGTTATCCTGGGGGCCAGGGGCACAGTTTGAGCATCAATATTTCCCCTGTCGAAGAACAGGGTGCGAGAGTCGAAGGGCACACTTCTATTTAGAAAAAGCCGCATGCACCGGTGAGAATGGATCAACAATAATAATTCGTTTGAAATGAGAAATCAAGAATCATTTTAAGACTGTTCGCACTTATCTGCTCGAGTGTCCGTTAACGCGTATTTCCCAAGGGCCCCGGCAAGCGGCGGGGCGGCCGCGGACCGTCGGCCTGGCCAGCGGCAGCGCTGATCGGCGGCAGCCCGACCCCAAGAGGGATGGACAGGGGACCGACCACGACGACGACGACGTCGACGACGACGACGACGACGTCGACGACGACGACGACGGCGGCGGCGACGACGACGACGACGATGAGCGAGAGCGAGAGCGAGAGAGAGAACGACAGCGGGGCCACCAAGGTCACGAAGTAGGCCACGAAGGGCGACAGCGGGGACACGAAGGGAATGCGTATGGGGCCACGAAGAGCGCGAACGAGCGGGGGCCACGAAGGGCAGATAATGCAGGGCCACCGAAGGCAACGACGGGGCCACTGAGGGTAGCAACTGGGCCACGTAGGACAGCGAGGGGGCCACGAAGAGCGACAGCGGGACCACGAAGGGCATGCACATGGGGCCACGATGGGCCCGAGCGAACTGGGGCCACGATGGGCAAACATATATTGGGCTGCGGGGGGCAAAGACGGGGCCACTGAGGGCAGCAACGAGGCCACGAAGGGCAGCGAGGGGGCCACCCACAAAGGGCGACAGTGGGGCCACGAAGGGCATGCCGATGGAGCCACGACGGGCGCGAACGAGCGGGGGCCACGAAGGGCATACATATATGGGGCCACGAAGGGCAGCGAGGGGGCCACGAAGGGGTGCAACGGGGCCACGAAGGGCAGCGAGGGGGCCACGAAGGGCTGCAACGGGGCCACGAAGGGCAGCGAGGGGGCCACGAAGGGCTGCAACGGGGCCACGAAGGGGTGCAACGGGGCCACGAAGGGCAGCGAGGGGGCCACGAAGGGGTGCAACGGGGCCACGAAGGGCAGCGAGGGACACGAAGGGCAGCGAGGGGGCCACGAAGGGGTGCAACGGGTCCACGAAGGGCAGCGAGGGAACCACGAAAGGTTACAACGGGGCCACGAAGGGTAGCGAGGTCCTGTTTCCTGAATAATCTGTGAGGGAGTCCTAAGCGTGAGCGAGACTCCTGGGTGCCTGAGTGTTAGGAGTGTGGCGCCTGAATAAATGGTGGGGAATTCGAACGCAAGGGCGTGATTCGTAAGTAGGTTGCAAGCAAATCTCCAGCGAGAGCGCGACTCCAGAGCGCCGAGAGAACGATTCTTACATAAATTGTCCGGAAGTCCTGAGCGAGAGCGCGATTCTTGAATAAGCTGCGAGGAAGTCTCAGACGGGAGCGGGGGTCCTGGCTAAATTGTGAGGAAGTCTCAGGCGGGAGCCGTTGTTGTTGGAACCCCGGGGCCAGGGGCACAGTTTGAGCATCAATTTTTCTTTGGTAAAAAACAGAGTGCGAGCGTCGAGAGGCATTTTTTTTATTAAGAAAAACAGCATGTTCCGGTGAGGGGGACCAACACCTATTATTTATTCTTCAGAAGTGAGAGTTCAACAGCAACAACAACAAGCATTACACGACTGTTCGCTCGTACTTGCCCGTGTGCCATTCAGAACGAGTCCCCCACACCCTCGATACCCGCCCTTTGCGTCTTCGATCACACCACCTTTGGGGGGTTTCTTTCTCTTTGCGGGGGGCGGCGGGCGTAGACAGGCGGGCAAACCTGAACGGGCGGACAATCCTTCGTGGGCGTACATGTGCCTGCCATTGGAATTGGTGTGGGCCCTGCAAACAGACGAGGGGGGAAAACGAGGGAGAGCGGGAGGAAGGGAGGGGGAGGGACGAAGGAAGAGGGACAACGCCAGGAGAGAAGGAGCGAAGAGTGGGGCGGTCGATTAGAGGCAGAAAGAGAAAGAGAGAGAGTGAGAGAGAAAGAGAGAAAGGGAGAGAGGGAGCGAGAGAAAAAGAGAGCGAGAGAGAAAGACAGATAAGAGAGGAAGAGAAAGAGAGAGAGGGATGGGTGGGATATATATATATAGAGAGAGAGAGAGAGAGAGAGAGAGAGAAAGAAAGAGAGAAAGAGGGATGGAGGAGGCAGGAGAGGGGAGGGAGAAGGGAGGAGCGAGAGGGGGGAGAGGGGATAGGGCAGAGAGGCATAAGGATGAGGGAAGAGAGGGGGAAGAGAGAAGGGAGGAGAGGAGGGAGGAGGGAGGAGGGAAAGGGAGGAGGAGCAGGAAGGTAAGAGCGTGAACGTTCGAGGAAGTCCTAGGCGAAAGCGCCGTTCCTGAAGGAAGTCTCGGGCGGGAGCCCACGACGGGCGGGCGATCCCCTGACGGGCGGGTCGGGCGGGTGGGACATTCAAGCGGGATGCCCGAGAATGGCGAGAGCGCGATTCTTAACTAATTTTGACGGCGTCCTTGGCGCAGCGTGTTTCCTGAGCGTCGAAAGCGCGATTTCTGAATAAATTGCATGGAGGTCACAGGCGAGAGCGCAACTCCTAAATAACATGTGATGGGTTCTTTGGCGGGAGCGGGGGTCTTGATTAACTTGCGGGGAAGTTTGGGTTGAATTGCGAGGCAGTCTCAAGCGGGAGCGCCGTTCCTGAGTAAAGTGTAAGGAAGTCTCAGATGGGAGCGGGGGTCCTGACTAAACAACGAGGCAATCGAAGACGGGAGCACCAATCTTGACTACATTGTGAGGAAATCTCAGGCCGGAGCGGGGGTCTTGAGTAAATTTGGAGGAAGTCTCCGGCGGGAACCGTTGTTGTTGTAATCCGGGGGGCCAGGGGCACAGTTCGAGCATCAATATTTTCCCTGTCAAAAAAACAGGGTGCGAGCGTCGAGGGGCACACTTTGATTGAGAAGGAACAGCATGCACCGGTGAGCGAGGATAAACCATAATCATCTTTCTCAGAAGTGAGAGGAGTCAACAACAACAATAATTCTAAGACTGTTCGCTTTCACTTGCCCGTGTGTCATTCAGAACGAGTCCCCCCAAACCCGCCCTTTGCGTCTTCGATCACACCACCTTTGGGGGGTTTCTTTCTCTTTGCGGGGGGCGGCGGGCGTAGACAGGCGGGCAAACCTGAACGGGCGGACAATCCTTCGTGGGCGTACATGTGCCTGCCATTGGAATTGGTGTGGGCCCTGCAAACAGACGAGGGGGGAAAACGAGGGAGAGCGGGAGGAAGGGAGGGGAAGGAACGAAGAGGGGTCCGGTTGATTGGGGGCAGAGAGAGAGAGAGAGAGAAAGACAGATAAGAGAGGTGCAGAGAGAGAGGGAGAGAAAGAGAGAGAGAGAGAGAGAGAGAAAGAGCAAGACAGAAAGAAAGGGAGAGACGGGGAGAGACAGACGGGATAGAGAAAAAGAAAGAGGGAGGGAGGAGGCAGGAGAGGGGAGGGAGAAGGGAGGAGGGAGAGGAGGGAGAGAGGATAGGGCAGAGAGGCATAAGGATGAGGGAAGAGAGGAGGGAGAGAGAAGAGAGGAAAGGAGGGAGGAGGGAGGAGGGAAAGGGAGGAGGAGCAGGAAGGTAAGAGCGTGAACGTTCGAGGAAGTCCTAGGCGAAAGCGCCGTTCCTGAAGGAAGTCTCGGGCGGAAGCCCACGACGGGCGGGCGATCCCCTGACGGGCGGGTCGGGCGGGTGGGACATTCAAGCGGGATGCCTGAGCATGGCGAGGGCGCGATTATTATGTAATTTGTAACGGCGTCCTTGGTGTAGCGTGTTTCCTGAGCGTCGAAAGCGCGATTTTTGAAGAAATTGCATGGTCGAGGACGAGGATGGAGGAGGACGTCGACGATGACCAGGACGAGGAGGGGGGCAAGGCGGACGAGGACCTCTCCCCCTTTTCCTTCTGCTCACCTCCCCCTACCCCCACTATTCCCTTACCGGTCCTTCCTGCCTATGGTCCCGCTAGTACCACCTCCCTCTCTCTCTCTCTATTTGTCTCCCTCTCTTTCCCCCAATTTCTCTATAGTTCTCTCTCCCCTCTCTCTATATAATTGTTAGATGTGTATATGTATATGTATATGTTTATGTATATGTATATATATATATATATATATATATATATGTGTCTCCCTCTCGCTCTTCCTTCCCCTTCGCCCGCGCCCTCCGAGCTCCCCTGCAGGCGGCTTCGACGCTGCGCCGCCGCCGGGCATGGCGCCACCAGCGACTCCGGCGCACAGCCCGCCGTCGGGGGGCAGGTCCGAGGTGGAGGACTTCATCCAGAAGAACCCCGCGCTCGACGCCCGGGCGGCGGACGCGCTGCGGCAGGAGACCCGAGGGGGGCGCGGCCGCTCCGGGAGAGGGTGGGAGGACGTCAAGATGCGGCGCCACCGCGATCACCGCCTCGAGGAGGGCAAAGCACCGCTGCTGCTAGCCTTGCCTCGTGTGGGCCCCTTGGAGCCTCCTGGGAGCCCCTTGTCGCCACCGCTGGGTTCGCTTCGAGGAGGACAAGGCGCCGCTGCTGCTAGCCTTGCCTCGTTTGGGCCCCTTGGGGCCTCCTGGGAGCCCCTTGTCGCCACCGCTGGCTTCGCTTCGAAGTTCTGGTCAGGACGCACCCCGGGAGAGGTCCCGGGAGCAGCGGTATCGATATCTCTCTTGGTTGCCCCACGCCAGGTGTGCGACCTCCAGCCGAGAAGCTCCACGGTGCGCCCCCCAGCTGGGCGCAGGGGGCGTCTCGAGCGGGGAGGGGGGATCGGGCCGCAACGGGGGCCCTCCCTTGGGTCCTCTGGCTGGTGTTGGTGCTGCCGCTTTTTGTCCCTGGTCCCTGGAGGACTGGGAGCTGCCCGGAGGCTTTGCTGGGGTGGGAGGCCACGGGGCCGCGTGCGCCTGCGAGGGGGGAGGCGGAGGCAAAGAGACGAACGACAAACGATTTCACCCCGCGGGGAACTTAAAAACGAGGGAGGATGAGGAGCGTGAGGAGGAGGAGGAGGAGGAGGAGGAGGAGGAGGAGGAGGAGGAGGAGGAGGAGGAGGAGGGAGGAGGAGGAGGAGGAGGAGGAGGAGGAGGAGGAGGAGGGGGAGGGGGAGGAGGAGGAAGAGGAGGAGGAGGAGGAGGAGGAGGAGGAGGGATAAGGAGGATAGGAGGAGGAGGAGGAGGAGGAGGAGGAGGAGGAGGAGGCGGAGGAGGAGTCCTTATCCACGGCCCCCCCCCCCCGCTCGGAGGCCCAGGCCTCCGACGCGGCTTTGCCCGACGGCGGCGCGTGCCTCCCGCGGCGGCCGCCGGAGAGGCCCGCCGTCGGGCGCCCCCACGGGCTGGGCATCTTCTTCGGGCGGAGGGCAAAGGGCGAGGGCTGAGATGCCGCTTCGACTGGAGGAGGGGGAGGAGGAGCAGGAGGAGGAGGAGGAGGAGGAGGAGGACCAGTGTAAACCCAAGACCATCAACGATGTTGAATTACACCCTCCCTTTGCTTGAGTCTGCAAGAGGGGTGAATCACAAGACGGACTGGTTTTCGAGGTGCCGAAGCCCATGTGGATTTCACCCTGGCCCCCCCACCCCAAGAAAATGCTCAGACCGACGGTGTGATGGGCCTGTGGCTCTGGGTTTTCCTGAGCTCGCCCGCGGGTGCAACTTCCGGCCCCTGCAGACTCTTATAGCATCCATGGCTCTCGGGGCTGATGAGAAGGCCGTCGGGAGTGGAGCTCCGGGTCGCAGGGCTGCCCGCGGGGGGAGGGGGTCCCTGGAGGCCCTGTCGGGCGCGCGGGGCGGACAGAGAGGTGCATCAGCGGAGGTCTGGGAGCCCGCGTGCGCTCCCAGAGGTCGCAGGGCGTCAACGGTACACCCACACCGATCCAGAGCAGGCCAGCTCTGGCCCCAGGATTCGTGCGCGTACATCGATGTATCTACATGTGTGTGTGTATATATATATATGCATGCGTGCACACACACACATATACATCTAAACATTCATATATATAGTTGCATATATGTGTGTATACACATATATACATAGGTATATGGGTGTGTTATGATACGATAGGGTTTGTCACATAGCGTGATATGGTATGGTGTGATATGATATGTTATGAAGCACGATCAAAGATATATGAAACATGGTATACGAGGCATGATCTATGATCTTTAGAACATGAAGTATAGTATATGACCCTCGCGCACACATATATATATATATAGAGAGAGAGAGAGATGTGCGATCCAGGGCTCTTCAATGCGAATAAGATCGGCCGCCCCCACCCCCGCTGGATGGGTACGCCCGTGAGCCTCGCAAAGGCCTTGCAATTGGGATCTCCCCCCCTGTGGTCTTGGCCCTGTGGGCGTGGCGGGGTGGAGGGGGATGCTGGTGTCCCCACGGCTCCCCCTGTGCGTGTGGAATGGTGCCGTCGTCGTCTTCGTCGTCGTCGTCGTCGTCGTCCCCTTGACCCTCCCATCTTGGGGGGGGGAGCGGGGGGGGGGTTGTGAACCCTCGACCTGAGCCCTCCAGGGCAGGCCCCCGCGCCGTATTTTTGTCGGACCGTGCGGGGAGGGCCGACCCCGTCGCCGCCCACCCCGCCCTCTGCGGGCCGCCCACGAGGAGGCCCCGGACATCCAGCGCGCGGTCATACAGCGCGACGACCAGGGTCGCGGGGCGGGAGCTGACCAGCACGCACCAGTCCCTGAGGGTTTAGCGACTTTGCTCCAATCCATCTGCCCGACTCGAGCCAGGCAGATCGCGGCAAGTCCAGGTAGAAACCGGTGTGAGTCCGTGTGGGTCGAAGTGAATCGAAAAGGTACCCAGGGAACTCTGGGGCAAGTCGTGGAAGCTCCAGGGCGAGTCGAGGGGCAGCAGAAGTCGTTAAGCACTCCACGAGCCATGGCATCCCACCCTCCCGGCAGCCGAGCATCCGGGCATCGTGGAAGGATGACGACGGGCCTGATCGCCCTGGCTTCGGGCCACCAGGGTCCCTCACAAATTTGGACAGGGCTAGGACGAGGACAAATCCGTTCCAAAACGTTCCGGAACGCTCTCCGAGCGTTCTGGAACGCTCCGGGAAGGCCGCGGCGCCCGAGTCATCGTCCAGAGCCGCCAGATCTCAGAGATTCGATCTGTCCTCACCCGATGTAATCCTCGTCCTGTGTCACAGTTGCTGCGAGTTCTGTCGGGGCCGGATCTCGGTCGAGGGCAGGCCCACTCGGGGCCCAGAGCCTAGATCTGGGTGGCCGTCGGCGGGCCCCGTCCACCATCAATCTGGGTCCGGGGCGAGGCTGGGGATTCGGGGCCCACACCTATCGACTACACGTAAGAGTGACCTTTCGCCAGAGTGACCTTTGGTGCGGGCCCAATGTGGTCTCCCGATCACCGAACGCGATGCGATAGTAGCGTCTTGCGCGCCTGGGTTTGACCCCCCCCGCGGCCACCCAAAAGTCGCGCACCAAAGGTCACCTTTACCCAGGGTCACTCTTGCGTGTAGCCGAGCCTAATTATACACCACCACCACGTCCCTCACCCCCCTTCATCTCCCAGGAGAGAGGCGAGGAAGAAGGAGGTGGAGAAGAGGGGAGGAGTCGACGTGGCGGTGGTGTATGCTTTCGGGGCCCGCAGGGGAGGGCCTGGCGGTGCTGGTCGGTCTGTAGCCCTGCGAGGGCCCCTTGCCAACTGCGACAACCCGAGCGCCATCCTGATGTCCCGGATAAAGAAGGCCAAGGAGGCGCGGCCCCCGCGAGCCGCCCCGCCCCAGGCTCTTCCCTTCCGAGCCAGGTGCGGCGCCTGAGCCAGATTCGACCCCCGGACATGCGATGGTTTTCCAATCCCTCCTGTGTTGGGTTGGGTTCTCGTTTTTGAACAGAGCACTGTGGTGTCATGTCCGCTGCCTCTCTCGTGGGCTCCTGGGAGGTCCTGCGGCGTGGAGTTGTACGGGGATCCAGTTGAAACCTCGCGGCCCCCTGGGGTGCTGCGAGGCGCGCAACTGTCGCCACTTTCGTGGGCTCCTGGTACGTCCCGCGGCGTGGAGTTTCACAGGGATCCAGTTGGGACCTCGCGGCTCCCTGGGGGGCTGCGAAGTATGAACCTGTCGCCACTTTCGTGGACTCCTGGGAGGTCCCGCGGCGTGGAGGTACGCGGGGATCCAGTTGGGACCTCGCGACTCCCTGGGGGGCTGCGAAGTATGAACCTGTCGCCACTTTCGTGGACTCCTGGGAGGTCCCGCGGCGTGGAGGTACGCGGGGATCCAGTTGGGACCTCGCGACTTCCCTGGGGGGCTGCGAAGTATGAACCTGTCGCCACTTTCGTGGACTCCTGGGAGGTCTCGCGGAGTGGAGGTACGCGGGGATCCCGTTGGGACCTCGCGACTTCCTTGGGGGGCTGCGAAGTGTGGATTTGTCGCCTGCTTCGTTGGCTTCTGGGAGGACCCTCGGAGTGGAGTCGCACGGGGCTCCCGTTGAGACCTCGCGGCTTCCCTCCGGGGGGTGCGGAGTGCGCCACGGTCGCCAGTGTCGTGGGTTCCTGGGAGGTCCAGCGGAGCAGATGGGCACGGGCGGGGCGCTGTCGCGGCTCGCAGCGCTCGGCGCTGTCGCATCGCAGCTCGCAGGGAGCTGCGTCGCCACGCAGCGCATGGCGCTGCTTTTTGTCCGCGTGGCCTCCCATCCTCGGCTGCCTCTGGCCCGCCACGCCACCCCGCGCTGGCCCCGCTCAGTGCGACACGCCGTTCTGCTATAGAGCGAGCGCACTGCGCTGTTCTTTCCCAGGTATGTAGCGCTCGGCGCTGTTGCTGTTTTCTGAACATGTCTGTCCCTCCTTCACACCCCTCTGTATGCTTTTGTCTCCGTCTCTAGCTTGTTTTTTCCCGTAGGATTTCTTGCGTACTTCTGGGAGTTCATGCGCACTGCGAGTCCTTCAACAAGACGTGTGAGCAGTGAACGGTCCTATCTGTATATGTATGTGTATATATGTATACAGAAAAAGGGTTGGGTAGTCACTAGGTATTTCTCCCAAACCATCATGTGGAGTTGGGTCTTCGTTTTGAAGAGACAGCGCCCCGCTTCCTTCCTTCATCCTCCTCGCCATCCTCCCTCTTCCCCCTCCTTGCCTCTGCCCTCCACGTGTTCCTATTTCGGCACACCCCTCACACGTTTCGTGGCGCCATAGGTCACTCCACCGATGGCCCACATGTCAGCGTTCGCATGCGCCCACCGCACCTCTCTTGACACACCCCTCGCACGCTTCTGTGCCCCATCGGGAGCTCCACCGGCGGCCCCAATAACTGCGTTCGCATGCGCCCACCTTGCACATGTTGGTACGCCCCTCACACGTTGCATGGTCCCGTGGGGAGCTTGACCGACGGCCCTGGTGGCTGCGTTCGCATGCGCCCACCGTGTTCATGTCGGCACACTCCTCATACGTTTCGTGGCCCGACAGGTCGCTCCACCGACTGCCAAGGTGGCTGCGTTCGCATGCGCCCAATGTTGGCACACCCGTCACACGTTTCGTGACTCCATAGGGAGTTCAACCGAAGGCCCAGGCGCCAGAGTTCGCATGTGCTCGACGCGCCCATTTTGGCACACCCTTCGCACGCTTCTTGGACCCATCGGGAGCTCCACGAAAGGCCCCAGTGGATGAATTCGCACGCGCGCATTTCGCACATATTGGTGCGCCCCTCACACGCTTCGTGACCCTATATGGAGCCTCACAGACGGCCCCAGTGGCTGCGTTCGCACGCGCCCACCGCACCCATTTTGGCACATCCGTCACACGCTTTGTGGCCCCACTGACAGCTCCACCTGCGGCCCCAGTGGCTGCGTTCGCACGCGCCTACCGCACCCACTTTGGCACACCACGCACACGTTCCGTGTACGGAGCTCCTCCGAATGCGGCGCGTACAGTGGCAGTAATCGCAGCTGCATCTGTTTGTTTTTTCCCACGCAATTTCCGTGGTGTTGGGTCGCCGTTTTGAAGAGACAGCGCCCCGCGTCCCTGTCCTCTCCTCTCCTTCTCCGCCCCTTCCTCCCATCCTGAATTCTGCCCTCCGCATACTTCTCTTTCGGCACACGCCCTTCACGTTTCGTGACCCTGTAGAGAACTCAACCGAAGGCCCAGATGCCAGAGTTCGCATGCGCCCACCGCGCCCGTTTTGGCACACTTTTCACACGCTTCGTGGCCCCATCAGGGTTCACCGACGGCCCCAGCGGCTGCGTTCGCATGCTCCCGCCGCACACATTTGGTACACCATCACACGCTTCGTGGCCCCGTAAGGGAAATCTGCTGACTGCCCCACTGGCTGCTTTCGCACGCTCCCACCGCGCAAATTTCGGCACACCCCTCACAGGTTTCGTGGCCCCACAGGGAGTTCCACCGACGGCCCCAGTGGCTGCGCTCGCATGCGCCCACCGCACCCATTATGGCACACCCCTCACACGTTTGATGGCCTCATAGGGAGCTCCCCCTAATGCGGTACATTCAACGACGGTGATCACAGCCGCATTTGGTTGGGCCTCTTGCCAAGCTATTTTTCAGCACGCAGTCCCCGGAAGTCGTGGCCTTTTTCCCCAGGGGCAGGTTCCTTCTCGTGGGCCGTTGTTTGACCGCCTGGGGGCCCGGCGAGAGGCCCCCAGAGGCCGAAAACATCCGAAGACCTTGAGCCGTTATTTTTTTTGATGAGGCGAGCATGTCAGGGCTGGCTGAGCCCGGTCGGCATCCTGCAGAGCACGATCAGGGCTCAAGAGACGGGGGTCAATGCAAGCGGGGGGCAGTCAGAGCGCCAGAGCTGGCAGGATCCTGCAGGGCCAGGGCTGCATGAACCCGGGCCTGGGCTTGGGTGCAGGATACTGCAGGATCTTGCAGGGCCTGGCTTACCCGGGTCTGCATTGACCCGGGTCACATTCATTTCTACTCGTGCTCATTTCTAATTGTGCTCGTTTCTAATCGTTCCTGGCCTCCTAGTGGCCTGGAAGAGGCCCAGGAATGAAAGGATCTTGGCCCCCGAAAAATCAAAGTACTTTCGAGTAATAACAGTCGGGGCCCTGAACAAGAAACCCTTTTCGTTGGGGAGGGGCTCCGCGTTCCTTAAGTGTGTCACAGCTTGCCTCAGGCTTTCCTAATGTTTTCGATCGGAAATCGAAGGTCAACTCATGGAAAAAAGGGGCCTCGTTCCTTATTTTGGGTTCCTTAGGTCAAGCCCCCGACTGTGGAAATGAACAATGCGACGTGTGGATCCCCGACACGATCCCCTGTTGGATCTGAGCCCCGAGCGGCCGTCCGGCCCGCGGCCGCACAGAGGTCGGAGGCCGCATGGGCCCGGGAAAGGGCCGTCAGACGCTTCTGCGGCGGCGCGAAGCCTTGGCATCGCTCGGACGTGTGCATTTTTCCTTTGGCGAGGACCATCGAGGAGCATCGTTGATCATGTGGCGAAAAAGCCACACACGAAACCGAACAAAACACGGGGAATGGACGTCCGAGCGATGGCGAGAAGCTGGAGGTCTCGGCGCGGCCCCGTCAGGGGAGGGGATCACGTGTAGTGAGAGGAGGAAAAGGTACCCATACCTCTACCCCCTCGCCCGTTTTCCCCTTTTTGGGCCTCCTCGGAGGCCCTCGTCGCCACCGTTGGATTCGCCTCGGAATTCTGGTCAGAACGCACCCCAGGAGAGGTCCAGGGAGTAGCGGTATCGATACCTTTTCGTTTCCCCGTGTAGTGCATGAAGTCCCCCGTGTCAAAGGCTGTGCGCACATAGTGGAGACCCATGCCAAGAAGCACCCTGCTTGCTTCCAGGGTGCCCTGGGTCTCTGGGGTTTCGGTGGTTTTGCTGTGGAGAGCGCGATGTTCCCACACCAAGAGGCAGTGGACGTCCTGGGGTCTCAGGGTTGGGTCTCTTGTGGAAGGTCTCTTGTGGTCGAGCTCCTACAGTCGACCCGCATTGTAAGGATGGGCACCCTTCCAAAGGGTGCCCTTGCATCCTTGCATCTTCGGCCCATCCTTGGCCACTTTCGTTGGCCGCGTCCCGCTCGAACAGCTTCGAAGTGGGCGTCCAAGGCCCTTGCACCCGTCTCGCGCATCCTTGGGATACGGGCCGACTGCACCGTAGCGAAGACCCCCGAGATCCGACGTCTTGATTTCCCAACACGGGGTGTACACACCAGGCCTGTGTGCACCACAGGTATGCCCTTGAGGACACCAGGCGCTCCCAGCCTGAGCACACCACATGGCTTGTGCACACCGCAGGGCAGGCCACCGCAGCTTTGCACGCACGCGTAGATGTCCACGTGCACCACAAGATTGCTGGCTCGGGTCTGGCTGGACGCATCGACACATCGAACTTTGGAGATCCCTCACGGCATGCGCAGGAAGATGGCCCCGGCCGTTCCCCCCCCGGGCCCGCTTCAGTTCCCACCCCGCGCTGCATGTGCTCTCTGGGCGCCCGAGGCCCTTGCGCGCTTCTCGCGCATCCTCAGGATACGAGCCGACTGCACCGCAGCGAAGACCCCCGAGATCCGACGTCTTGATTTTCTAGCACGGGGGCCCCGGCCGTTCCCCCCGGGGCCCGCGTTTGCTCCCACCCCGCGCTGCGCGTGCTCTCTGGTGGTCCCCGCGGGGCCTAACCGCTTTGCTGCTGGCGCCCCGACATAGGGCGCGGGCCGGCATGGCCGCGGTTTTTGCATCCTGGTGTCGCACCTGGGCGTGCGTGTCCGCAGCCGGGGCTGCAGTTCGCTGCCCTTGCTGGGCTTTCAGCTGTATAACAGCCTGCTCAGGAGGCAGTTTTCCTCCGCGGCGGTTCGTCGGTCCCCTCCCCTGTTGGTCGCGGGGTCGTTCTGTCCTCCCCGCCGTCGGTCGGTCGTAGGTCGGTTGCGTCGATGGGCCTCCCGCTGTCGTCTCTCCAGGCTCCTCCTTTGCTCTTGCTCTTGCTGCGTCTCCCCCTCTCTCCCTTCTCCCTATTCCGGATCGGCCCCACCGCGGGGGTCTGTCCTCCTTTGTGTGAGCGTTGGCGTATCCCGCCGGCGAGTTCGCTTTGTTCGTCTTCTCTTTTGCTCTGTCGCCGGTTGGTCGGAGTGGTGCGACCTTTTGCGGCGATGCGTACAGTCTTTCTTGGGGCCAGATGTCGTGCCCCATGTTGCCTGGCTTTACTTTCACCTACCTCGCCGGTAGTCCTTCGCGGCTCTGGTTGCGGTTGAGGCCTGCTGGTGTAATGGTGGCGTCTGCATAGCACGCTCGGCCCTGCTCGCGCCCTGTCCACCACCCATGTGCACCGCCGCGTTTCGCGGCTGCTGCTCGCGGTCGCCCGCGTTCGGCTTTGTTTTCTTGGTCCAAGGCCAAGCCAGCCTCGGCCGCGTGATCATCTTTATCACGCCGAACTCATGCACCCTGTTGCACGGTCGCTCAATCCGTTACTTGCTCGCTGCAAAGTCGGTGGCGCCGTTTTGTCGCGCAGTTTCCCTGCGTGCATCCACCGTCACCAGGTTGGCTGGCCTGGCAGCCTTATAGTTGTTTTTTGTTGTAGCTATCTTGTTGAGTTTCCTTTTAGCACCAGACTGCTGCTTGCGCTTTAAGCTGACTGGCTCGAGGTCATGTTCCTCGGGTTCCTCGGCCGCTGCACTTTGGCATTGCAGCGCCTCTCGTCTTCCACTGCCAGCCTGCATGGCCGTGATTGGGCTCTTTCATCATGCCGCGTTCGTCCAATTTCGTTCGCAGTTGGCGTGTGTGTGTGTGTTGTGTGTGTGCGTGTGTGTGTGTGGATGTCGAGGTTCTGCCTCGTGCATGCCCATTAGGGCATCGTGCTGTGGATTCGTGTGCGCAGGCACTGCCTTGTCCCACCTCGTGGGCCCCTCGTGGGGGCCTTGTGCGAAGGGGGGGGGTCCCACGCTCCACTCTGGCGCTCGCCCGTGGGCGGCTCGTGGGCGCCGTGTGCCCTCGGGAGGCCGCTGCTGGCACTCTTCGGCTTCTCTTCGGCATGATGTCGCGTGCCTTCGTTTCCCCCTTTGGTTTTGCCTCTTCCGCGGGCGCCGGTTTGGCTTAGGCTTACACTCCGTGGTATCCAGGACGAGGGCGATGGTGAAGGGCACGTTTTTTTTCCACCAGGGCCCGAACCCCATTGAGCCTCCCGAACCGATTTTCTTTTCTTCAGAAGGGGGCTCGAGCGGAAACGGGCCCCGAATCCCGTTTCGGCTCTGGCCTATTTCGGCTTCGTCCTCGGGCCTGGTTTCGAATGAAGCGTCCTCACAATTGTTCACGCTTCGCGTATCCCCACCAGCTCACGTGCCCACGTGCCCTTCACTGGCCACGTGCCTTTCACTGGCCATTGCTCTTTCGACGACTCGTTCTGGCGAATGGGATACCGGGATGCAGGGTCATGGAC
>CAUYUJ010014538.1:862172-902172 GCA_963575745.1 Prorocentrum cordatum
GCCCATGGACTTTTCTTGGGGCTCGTCCCCGCTCAACTTTCAACGCGGACGCAACCTTAGCGACGAGGGCGCCTAATGAGGATCCAGCCTTGCGAGCACACCAATATCAACAAGAGTCTCCGATCCCACTCCATGCCTTCCCTTTCCTGATCCTCCTCCATTCTCCCTCCCTCTCCTCCTCCTCCTTTCCTCCTCCTCCTCGGTCCTCCTCCTCGATCCTCCTCCTCCCTCCTCGATCCTCCTCCTCCCTTCTCGATCCTCCTCCCTCCTCGATCCTCCTTCCTCCTCCCTTCTCTCTCCTCCTCCTTCTCCTCCTTTCCTCCTCCTCCTCGGTCCTCCTCCTCGACCCTCCCCCTTCCCTCCTCGATCCTCCTCCCTCGGCTCCTGCCTCGGCCTGGCCCCTGCCCGCGCCCAGGACATGCGCTTCGGCGGTCCGCCACCTGGTCCACCGCCCTCGGCGCCGACGGGGCAGGAGGGGGGAGGCGGAGGAGGACGAGGAGGAGGCGGAGGAGGAGGAGGAGGAGGCGGAGGAGGAGGAGGAGGCGGAGGAGGAAGAGGAGGAGGTGGGGGAAGGTTTTTTGCCTCTTTCCCCCCCCGCTGGGGCTCCTGCTCTCGGCGCAGTCCGAAGAGAAGCCAGCGCCTGCGGCAGCCCCTCTGGCCAGCAGGTTGTGGACCGAAGGACCCCCGAAGGGGCGCGAGCCCCGCCCAGAGTCCTTCAGGCGGGTGACCGCCCGGTGCCAGGTCCCGAGGGGAAGGGCTGGGCCTGGCTGCGGCCAACACGTCAGCGGCGTGCGTCGCGGCTGGGCCGGGTGCTCGGCGGAAGAGGAGAAGCGGAGGGAGGGAGGAAGGAGGAAACGGAGGGAGGATGATCCAGAGAGGGAGTCGAGGTAGGATGGGATTGAGCTCGCAGTGTTTTTAGACATGCTTGTAAGTTTTGATCCGCATTGGATGCCCTTGTCGCCACTATTGGATCCGCGTTGAAATGCTAGCGGGAACGCACCTGGAGGAGGAGGAGATGAGGAGCAGGAGGAAGAGAAAGAGGAGGAGGAGGAGGAGGAGGAGGACGAGAAAGAGGAGGAGGAGGGTATCGGAGATAACGACGAGGAGCGGCAGCAACTGCAGGGAAAAGGAACATGGGGAGTAGGAGGGGATGGGAGGGAGATGGAGGAGGATGGAGAGGAGGACATGCTAGGAGCATAGTATGGGTGAGAACGAGGGCGATGGGCAGGGATGAAATGAGTAGGAGCTACAGCAGAACCAGCAGCGCCAGCAGCATGGATTGAGCTTCACCCATGGGCCTCCTTATCATCATCACGACTATTATCTGGATGATCATGGGGAAGGCAGGAAGCGGCAGCAGCCGAACTGGCAGGGACCAGGGAGCAGGGAGAGGGGGAAGATGGGGAGGTACGGAGCTAGGCGAGCAGGCCGAAAGCTTGCAGCAGGGACGCAGCACTCTGCAAGGGCTGCCTCCCGCCCCCTTCCCCCCTTGTCCCCTCGGCCCATCCCTGGCCACATGTCCCAGAGCCGGCTGCTGTAGCTGCTTCCGCGTAGACGTCGCGGGGCGCGATGCGCGAGCTGGCATGGGAAAGTTTGCGGAAGCTGGCGGATCGCACAATCGAGGGCATTGTGGCCTCCCCCTCCCCCTCCACCTCCACCTCCTCCTCCTCCTCCTCCTCTCCCTCCTCCTCCTCCTCCTCCTCCGCCTCCGCCTCCGCCTCCGCCTCCTCCTCCTCCTCCTCCTCCTCCTCCTCCTCCCTCCCTCCTCTCCCTCCTCCTCTCTCCTCCTCCTCCTCCTCCTCCTCCTCCTCCTCCCCCCCTCCTCCCCCCCCTCCTCCCCCTCCTCCCTCCTCCTCCTCCCTCCTCCTCCTCCTCTTCCTCCTCCTCCTCCTCCTCCTTTTCCTCCTTCTCCCCCTCCCCTCCCCTTCCCCCTCTTTCTCCCTCTCCCCTCCCCCTCTCCCTCCTCCTCTTCCTCCTCCTCTCCTCCTCGTCCTCCTCCTCATCCTCCGCCTCCGCCTCCGCTCCGCCTCCTCCTCCTCCTCCTCCTCCTCCTCCTCCTCCTCCTCCCCCTCCTCCTCCTCCTCCTTCTTCTCCTCCTCCCCCTCCTCCTTCTCCAAGCGGCTCAGCGCCCGCCTCGCGGCGGCCAGCGCGAGCGCTGCCCCGCCGCCCGCGGGCCTGGGGGCATCCGGCGTCGCGCCCTGGAGGCGCGGGCTCGCGCAGAGGCCGCGCCGCGCGAGCCCTGAGGCGGGCAGCGCCTCTGCCGTCTTCGTGGCTGGCCGTCGCCGCCGCCGCCGTGGCCTCCGCCGCGGCCGCCGCCTTCGCCGCCGTCGCCGCCGCCGTGCCGCGGCTCGGCGTCGTCGCCGCCGCCGTCTTCGCCGCCGTCGCCGTCGCCGTCTCCGCGGTTCGGGCGCCGCGCGGGGGCGACGTCGTCGCCGTTCCTCGTCGTCGTCGTCGGCGTCGGGGTCGGCGTCGGCGTTGTTGTTCATCGACGTCGTTCCTCGTCGCCCTCGCTCCTCGTCGTCGTCGTCGCTCCTCGTCTTCGTCGTCGTCGCCGTGCTTTGGCATCGTCGTGGTCGTCGTCTGTTGTCTTCATCGTCGTCGTCGTTCCTCGTCTTCGTCGTCGCTGTTATTTGACATCGTCGTGGTCGTCGTCTGTCGTCTTCGTCATGGTCATCGTTGTTGTCGTTCCTCGTCGTCGTCCTCGTCGTCGCTGTCCCTTGCCTTCGTCATCGTCGTCTGTGGTCTTCGTCGAGGTCGTTGTTTCCGTTGTTCTCGTCGCCGTTCCTTGTCTTCGTCGTGGTTTTCGTCTTCGTCGTGGTCGTCGTCGTGGTCGTCTCCGTCGTCGTTCATCGTCTTCGTCGATGCCGTTTTTTTGTCTTCGTCGTGGTCGTTGTCTGTCGTCTTCGTCGTTCCTCGTGGTCGTCGTCGTTGCTCGTCGTCTTCGTCAATCCTCGTCTTCGTCGTCGCCGTTCCTCGTGTTCGTCGTTGTTGCCGTCCGTCGTCTTGTTCCTCGTCGTCCTCGTCGTTCCTTGTCTTCGTCGTGGTCGTCGTCTGTCGCCTTCGTCGTGTTCGTCGTCGTCCCTCGTCCTCGTCACGCCGTTCCTTGTCATCGTCGTGGTCGTCGTCTGTCGAATTCGTGGTCGGCGTCCTCGTCGTTCTTCGTCGTTCCTTCCTTGTGTTCGTCGTCGCCATTCCTTGCCTTCTTCTTCTGTCACTTTCGTCGTTGTCTTCGTCGTCGCCTTTTCTCGTCATCCTTTCCGCCGTTTCTTATCTTCTTCGTGGTCGTCATCCGTCGTCTTCGTCGTGGCTGTCGTCGTTGGCATGGTTCCTCGCCGGTCCTTCCTTGTCTTCGTCGTCGCCATTTCTTGCCTTCGTCATGGTCGTCGTCTGTCGGCTTCGTCGTCGTCGTAGTGTCGTGGTCGTCGTCTGCTGTCCTCGTCGTGGTCGTCGTCTGCCGTTCGTTTCTTTGCCGTCGCCGTCGAGGGTCGTCTGAGGGTTGGAGGAGGGCGGGGGCGGGGGGCAAGGACGAGGATGAGAGGGAGTGGGGGGAGGAGGAGGGGAAGGAGGAGAATAGTGGGGGGGTCGTTGGGAAGAGATGTGGGAGAAGTTTGGTTTTTGTTTGGGGAAGTGGCTGGATGGGAAGCAGAGGTAGAGGGATGGGAGGAGAAGAGGAAGGAGGGAGGGAAGCAGGAGAGTTAGAAGGAGAGCGGTATGCAGTCGGATGCGGAAGAGGAAGGGAAAGGGACAGGTAGATGAGCAGGAGGAGGAGGAGAGGGATGCGGAGGGCGATGATGACAAGGAAGGAGTGAGACTTGTACGTAGGAGGAGGCAGATTCAGATGAGACGGGGGATTGTGGGGTGAAGGGGCGGCATGAGGCAAGGAGGATAAGCAATTGGGGGGAGCGAGGGCAGAGGAGGAACACACAGCTGTGGAGAAGAACGGTGAAGTGGAGAAGGTGGATGAGGAACCTGAGAGTGGGAGGATGAGACGGAGGAGGAGGAGGAGGAGGAGGAGGAGGAGGAGGAGCATGCAGAAGAGGAGGAGCAACGGGCGGGGAATCGCGACCACATGTTGCTGTTCAAAGAGGGGGCGGGAAGAAAAAGGAAAAGGAGACGAATGGCTTGTAAGTAATTGGATATGTTGCGAATGATGATGATAATGGAAAAGTCAATGATAAGGATGATGCGAGTGATGGTGACGAGGATACTGATGATAATTTTGGTGGAAATGATGATTCGGACGACTATGCTCATGCTGATGCCGATGATGACGATGCTCATGGTGATGACGATGGCGAGGAGGAAGACGGGGAGGGTTACGATGATGGCGGTGATGATGGTTGTGCTTATGCTTATGATGGGGTTGAGCAGGAGGCGTTGTAGGTAAGAGATGGGGAGGCGGAGGTCGGTATGGGGGAGGTGGAGGAGCGTGACGAGAAGAAGGAGGAGCAGGAGGATGAGGATAATGAAAGCATTTAGTCAATTGGTTGTGTGGACGAGGAGGATGCGCAAGGATGCAGGGGAGGGTCACAACTCCACTTGTGTGAACCAGTCTTGGATGACGGACTAGGCGGACCGCCCCATTCCCCCCCCCCTGGGACGCCTGATGCGTTCCGTATGCAAGCCGCGGCGCACAGCGGGCTCACAGGTTGAGGGGGATGACGAGCAGGGCTGGACCTAAATGCTGTTTTGCTGGGCTTCGGCTGTGTTTTGTTGTTCGTTTTGGCAGGGAGGTAAAGGAAAACAGGTAACGCAAAACGAAACACAACACGGCAGCAAAACGAACAAAACAAACGTTTAGGTCCAGCCTTGATGACGAGGTCCGCCTTTTTTTACCCCTCCTCCTTCTCCTCTTCCTGCTCCGCTTGTTCGCCCCTCTCCTTGCGCCTCGCGGGCGTCGCAGCTGCTTTCTCCCACTCCCTCGCGTGGCCTCCCCTCGGCAGGCGCCTTATGCAGGCGCTCGCTCAGGCAGCCATCGAGGGGACGGGCGAGCTGCTCGT
Source organism: Prorocentrum cordatum (assembly GCA_963575745.1). NCBI lineage: Eukaryota > Dinophyceae > Prorocentrales > Prorocentraceae > Prorocentrum > Prorocentrum cordatum. Next base: position 867,173 of record CAUYUJ010014538.1, read on the forward strand.
CCGAGGCCTACGAGCCGCGCTCTACTCAGCCTCTCCCATCGCCCGCCCTCCCCGTGCCCGCAGGCACCCCGCGTGGCCCTCCGCGCTTTGGGGCCCGCCTTCGGGGCCAGCGGGGGCGTTGCTCCCTCCAGCTGAGGCCCCCCCGTAAATGTTTGGATTTGCGGGTGAACTCCCACGCAGGGACTACGTAATGGCCGCTGTTGAGGCCCTCCGGTTTGGTTTTCCTTCGTTTGACTTTGGAGCCCCCCGCGTTTTTGTTTGTTTTGGTCTTGGTCCAGCCCCTTTCCCCCCTCTCATCCCCTCACTCCCCCCCCTTCCCACTTCGCGCCCTCCTTTTTCCCGCCCTTCCTCCGCCGCCAGCCCCAGAGGCGCGAGGATGCCCGCGGACCTCTCCGTAGCCCACTCGCCCGGCGCCCTCTGCCCGCACGACCCCGAGGCCCGGCGCCCACGCCGCCGCGCGCGGCGCCCCCGAAGGGCCCGATCGATCCTCGATCGACCGATCGGCCCTTCGGTCCTCGGTCGATGCCGGATCGACCGATCCATCCTCGATCGACCGATCCATCCTCGATCGACCGAGGGTCGATCGCTCGACCAGTCGACGGTCGATCGAGCCCGCAGGCGCCGGCCGCGGGCACGGCCGGGGGCGGCGCCGCGGCCGCGGGCGGCGAGGCGGCCGCGGCCGCGGGGCTCTGGGCGGGCTCCGTGGAGGAGTTCCTGGCCCTGGCGGCCGGCGCGGGCGCGGGCGCCGGGGTGACCCGCCGCCTGTGGGACAGCGCCGGGGTGCCGAGCGGGGAGGGCGCGGGCGCCGGCGCCGAGGACCGAGTGCCCGGAGGTGCGGCGGGCTTGCGCCGCGCGGGCGCGGTGGTGGCCCCCGCGCGGGCGTTCCCGGTGGAGCGCCGCTTTGGGGTCCCGGATCGGCCGGTGCGGGAGGAGCTGCGCTACAGTCGGGGCGCTGAAGAAGGAACCCTTTTCGTTGGGGAGGGGCTCGGTGTTCCTTGAATGTTTCAAAGTTTGCCTCGGGCTTTCCTTAGGTTTTCCACGGGAAATCCAGGTTGAACTTATGGGAAAAAGGGGCCTCGTTCCTTATTTGGGGTTCCTTAGGTCAACGCCCCGACTGTAGAACGCCCTTGGCCGAGACTCGGCCGATGGCGAGCGATCTGTGCTGTCGGGAAGCCGCGAGCGTGCAAGGTTGGGCGACCCACGCGGCATCAGGAGCCAGCGCCCGCGACGTCGCGACGCGAGCCGGCCGTACCCCAACGTCGAGCCCAAGCAAGAAGGCACGCGCCATCTGCAAGCCAGCGGCAAGGTCAGCTGCGACCGCGTCGGCAGGGCCGGCAGACGTCTCGGAGCACGCAGTCTCTTGATGGCCAGGTAAGAACCCCCTGCTTGTGCTGTAGCAGGTGCTCCGAGCGGGCTTCTTGGATCGGCGCTGGGCCCTTGGCGGCGCCTCCAGCGCCGCGCCTGGCGCGCCCCGCGTGGCAGCGAGGGAGGGCCAGCGCCGATCCAAGGAGTCCGCGCGAAGCTCCACAGTCTCCGTGTGCCCTCCCTCTGGAGGAGGCGGTGGCGGCCAGCGCGGCGGGGCCTGGGGAGAGGGTGCCCAGCCGCAGCAGGAGCCGCAGCCCGCCAGGCGGGGGCGGGGAGCAGCGCGTGCTGGAGTTCGGGAGGCACCGGGGGAGCACGTACCTTCAGGTGCTGCTGTGCGAGCCCGGCTACTGCCAGTGGGCGCTGCGGATGGAGCATCCCTCCGGTCCCCTGCGCCACTTCCAAGATTGGCTGCCGGCGGGCTGGAAAGAGGTCGGGATCGAGCGGGCTGAGTGTCGCTGTGGCTCGAGCCGAACGACAGGGGGGGGATGGGGAAAGGGGGGGAGTACGAAATCTGCTGCATGCAGCCGGTTTCGGCCCCGCCGCCGGGGCCCATTCCTCGATACATAGGCGCCTCCCGACGCCGGGGGGCGCTGGGACAATCAGCTACGTGAGCTGATTATCTGCCCTACCCTTTGCTATCCCCCCCTTTCGTTCCCCCCGAGTGGCGGGCGAGGGCCTCGGTGGCCTCCTCGTCGCCCTCATCCTCATCGCTCCGCGTGCACCCCGGCCGGGCGCGGAAGGCCGCGTGCGGAAGAATGGTCAGACGGGGGCCACGGCGAACCAGCACAGGTAAGCAGTCTCCGTATGAGAATTGATCTTGGGAATTGTTCGCCTCGCTTGTGTTTTTTGTTGTATTTGTTGTTTTTCCCATCGGCGAGGGCCCTCGCACCCCCCCTCCCCCACCCCTCCATGGAGTAGATCTTGGCTGCTGTTGGCGCCTGTTTCCAAGCAGGTGGGTGGAGTCGCCCCCCAGAGGACGTACGATTCCAAGCAGCCGCACTAAGCAGCGGTCCGGAGCCAGACACCCCCCCCTTCCCCCCCATTTCCGCCCAATGTCCAAACGCCGAATAAAAAAACGCTCACTTCGCTTCCCCCCCACACCACATGTGACAATTCCACATGCTTGCGATCATAGTCTGTTCCAGCCCCCCAAAAGAACAAGAATGTGTCTGCTTTTGCCAGCGTGGAGTCCCGCACAGGAGTGTTCTCTTGCATCCTCGAAGAGGGAACGCTGCAGCATCGTGTGGTACGATCTCTTGAACCCACTGCGGTGCAAGCTATGTGTTGCATGCTATGTGGTGGAAGTTCTGGGATGCAATCTATCTATATATAAATCTATCTATCGATCGATCTATCTATATATGGTACCCCCACAAGGTCTACCTCTTTATGCCTCTTCTTATGGAGCGCTTTCGTCCGTCAAAGGCTTCGAAAAAGAACCGGTCTCATTCCGACTCCATTTCGCTTCTCCGTTATCCCTCTCTCTCTGTCTCGTCTCTCTCAAATGCCCTTACGGGACAGAATTAAGCAAAGCCTTGCCAAGCGTTCAAAACGAGGCTCCCGCCTGAGAGGTCCCCAAAACACACACCCACAAGGAAACTTCCGCTTGAGAGGTCCCTCCAAAAAACCTCAAAACGAGGCTCCCGCCTGAGAGGCCCCCCAAAAACCAAAAGAAATCCACGAACCACCCTTCTCATCCTTGTAAGTGTTTTAAACAACCAGAAAGACCCAAAGTTTCAAATGAGAGCTCCGTTTCCCTTCCGAGGGGGGCGGGTAAGAAGAGGAGGAATGGGAGGGGGAGGGGCTCTCTTATGTTTTGTTTGTTTTTTCATAAAAAATGTTTTTTTTGGACAGTTACAAGGGTGAGCGGGGTGGCCCTTGGATTTCGTTGGGTTTGTTTGGGACCTCTCAGCGGGAGCCTCGTTTTGAGTGTTTTTTGGGGACCTCTCAGTCGGGAGCTTCCTTTGGGGTGTGTTCTTGGGGACTTCTCAGGCGTGAGCCTCGTTTTCAGTGCGTTTTTGGGACCCTCTGCTCATCCTCCAGCGAATTGGGCGGGGAGCGATCATGTGTTACTCGTATTCCTCATCCCCCGCCTCTCCTTCCCATTCCTTCACGTTCTCTTCGTTCCCCACGTTGTGCAGTGGGTTTCAAAGTTGGCCTCAGACAGTCTGCCCTTGCCTGCTTTCTTCTCGCAGCATTTCTTCTGAGCATGGGCGAGGAAGAGCGAGGAAGAGCGAGGAAGAGGAGGAGGAGGAGGAGGAGGAGGAACGGCATGTGATGGAGGCATCCATTTTTTGATGTCTCGAGAACGCCACAGCAACAAATGAGAATTCGCAGACGAACGGGGCCCGTTCCTAGGTGATCCCGCTTATCCTGCGCATTCCTCTCTCCCTTCCCCTCCGCCGTACCTGTTTCGGCTCAAGGTTTAAGTGGCTCCTCAAAGGTTTAAATGGTTCCGCGCCCCGTGCTTCGCGCCGCCATTGGAAACCCAGAGAGAGGGACCCCGGCTTATGAGAAGAAGTTGCTCAACAATCAGGCGCGCAGAGCCGCGAAGAGAGAGCAGGACTTGAGCAACGAGCCAGCAATGGCCAAACTGCTGAGGGAGACGCGCGCAGCAGCTCGCAGGACCCCTGAGGGCGCGCTGGACGCGCGTTCCCGCCGTTCAAACTACCATCGCAGGGAAAAGTGCGCCGCGAACCACAAGGCCGCCGCGGCAGAGGCGGTTGCCAACCGCCTCAAGGAGCAACTCACGGAGAAAATTGCAGCTTTCAGCGACGCGCGGGCGGAGCTGCGCGAGACGCGGGGCCCCTCGGAGAAGGCGGAGAAGGAGCTGCAGGAGGCCAAGAAGAAGACCGAGAAGGCTGAGAGAAAGACCGAGAAGATTGAGGATGCGCTCGAGAAGGCCACCGCTCCTTGGGAGAGCTGGTGGCGGACCCCCCAGGTGCACATGAAGCACCATTTGCCCTCTTGGGCGGCCAAGAAAGCGAGGCTCTTGGCGCGGCGCGGCCCGGCCCGCGGCCACGCGAACGGCTGGGGCTGACGCGCGCCGCGCGCAGCCATGCCGAGCAACTCCGCTCTGGCCACTGGAGCCGCGGCAAAACACAGCGAGCGAGAGCGAGAGAACGAGGGGGAGAGAGCAGGGCAGGCGCAGCGGGACAGGGCGCCAAACGACGGAGGAGGGGCCGCAGCAAAACACAGCGAGCGAAAGCGAGAGAACGAGGGGGAGAGAGCAGGGCAGGCGCAGCGGGGCAGAGCGCCAAGCGACGGAGGAGGGAACGAACCAACTGCGCTGCCGATGTCCTTCTAAACATCTTCGCTATCGTAGCTGTTTGGGATCAGCGGATGTCCGGGCTCATCCTGATAACCAGGGGCCTGGGGGATACGTCGCGACAACATGGATTAATCATACTTGTGGTAACAACGCAACGTTCTCATCTTCTGCCGTTTGCTCGAGTTGTGGCTCAAGGGGCGAGCCGCCCTGGCGGCGCCTGGTTCGCCGCGCCCCCGCGCGCGCCCGCCCCCCTCCAACCGCGGCGCTGCGCGACGCTGCGATGATCGCGGCGCAGCGGTCGCGAAGAACCTCGCCGCGCACGGGCCGTCTTTTCCCATCCTCTCGGAGGGCGAGCCGGGCGCCGCAAACCTGGCCGAGGATCTCCCGTTTACACCCGTTGACGCCGAGGCGGGCGGTCCAAAGAAGAAGGTCGCGCACTTCGTGGACATCGCGTCCGATCACCGCGAAAACATCGACAGGGGCGCCATCTTGGAGCACTTCCGTCGCAAGGCGTTCAAGGACCTGCCCTCGCCTTTCTGCTTGAAGGAGGAGGCCCCGAGCGATTGCACCATGCCGCTGTCCACGGTGCCGAGGCGGGAAGTACATCATCAAGCACTGCGTCGCGAAGAACAAGATCAACGCTCGCAGCCCCCAGAGCACCCGCGTTGGTCAGGCGCGTGAGATCGCGCGGGGCATTCGTGAGAAGTCAGGGACGAAGGCGCCGCAACACCTGCTCATGCACTTCCCTGGCTTGATCAGGTATCTCACGTTCGACCGCCGCGACCTCAGCCGGCAAAGATAAGTCATGGATGAGTCGAAAGTCGACCAGGGGTTCGATTCCATCGAGGAGCGCGCCCGTCTAATCCAGAATAAGAGTCGCCTTCGGTCGGCCGCCAAGGAGCTGAACGTGCCCCAACCGTGCGCGGCGTCTCATCAGAGACCGCATCCACAGGGGCGCCAACGCCAAGGCAGGAACTAAGCTGCTTGCCACCGAGATCCGCTCGGCCCAGTACGACTATAGGCACAAGGACGACAACATGTGGGTCAAGACGGGGGAGATGGTGCAGCACATCATGCGCGACCTGCTGACTTCGGCTGCGGCAGAATTTGGGCGTAGACTTGGGTACTGCGTTTGCGCTGCCTCGGGGGGCTGCAATGGGTGCTCTCCACCGCGTGCACTGCGCCTGGAGGTCTGCAGTTCAATGGGTGCTCGCATTGCATATTCTTGGAGGCAATCAGCGCGTTGACAGGAACACAACATCACATCATCGCTTCGCTTGGGCGCCGACATATAGAACGGTGGACGCCCGCGTGGGGTAGCATATATATAGATACATATTTATATATACACACATATATATATGTGTATGTATGTCTATATGTATATACTTTTATAGATGTATAAACATGTGTACACGTAGAAATTCAAACGTATACATATATGCATGTGTGTATGTCTGTATGTCTGTCTGTATGTATGTTTGTATGTATGTATGTATGTATGTCAGTATGTATGTATGTATGTGCACATGTGGTGTGATCAACGCAGTGCAATATATTCGATGCGACCGCCAGCCATGGAAGGAACAAGGCGGCCAGGAGCGGGCGCCGGGAGAAATGCCGGAACCGCAAGGCAGCGCGCGGGGCGGCAACGAGGCAGCCACGCGCGGGCACGGAACCGAGGCCGGGAACCGCCAGCCAACGCACGGAGCTGGTGCGGCTGGGCACCGGGCGAGAACCCAGCCAGCCTGCGCACGGGGGGTGGCCACGGGCTGGCGTTCGGCGAAAGCCGGGAACCGCCAGCCAGCGTTTGGGGCGGCCACGAGGCGGCCAGGGCAGGCACCGGGCAAAGGCCCAGAAACCTTTAGTCAGCCCGAGTCCTTGCAAGAGAAGGATGAACCCTGGTTCAAGCGCAGTCTGGGCAATCTTGCCGTCGATCGTCCGTTGCATAGGGAGCCCTGCATCCCAGTGGGTCTTTGTGGCAGTCGGCGAACAGAAAATACGGGTGTGTGCAGGGCTCGTACTCGCAGGTTAGTCGCTTGTTTCATGTCTCTAGTACACATGTCGCAGGAGTAACCCCAAACCAATTCCATTGCGATTTTCAGGAACGCGTGGGGATATTTGGCGCATTCGTTAAATGCGTTTTTTTTTCGTCCCGACGCATGCCTCATGTAGGCGGAAAGCGCCGCGCCAGGATCGAACATGTTTTTCTCGCCGCTATCTGGCCGCACTCGCTGGCCCGGCGTGAGGGGTGGCCTTCTACAGTCAGGGCGCCGCAAGAAGGACAATTGCGGTACCCGGAAGGGGGCTCTGGTTGTCGGGCCGCCCTTGGATGCAAGTCGGGGTGCCCATTCGTGGCCGAGGTTCGCCGTGGCCAGAAAGCCCCGCGCGTTCCTTAAAGTCGGAGCGCTGGAGAAGGAGTTCCTTTCGTTGGTGAGGGGCCCCGTGTTTCTGACTTGTTTCACAGTTTGCCCCAGGCAGTTTGCTTCAGGTTGTCCTCAGGCTTTCGAAGGGAAGTCGAAGGTTAATTTCTGGTGAAACAGCGGCCTCGTTCCTCCTTTGGGGTTTGTCAGGTCAGCGCCCCAACTGTACCTACCCAGCGTTCCTCTAGCACGGTGACAGCATGGAAGCAGGGGGGTTTGGGAAGGGGGCAACATCTGGGAGGTTATGTCTGCTGTCGTCGTCGGTGTTTTGTGTGTGTGTGTGTCTTTTCCCGGACCCAGCGCCCCCTTCGCGGCCGCGAGCGAAGCCAATCTGGAGTCTCTGATATCTGCGGCAGCTCCCCCCCGCAGCGCCGACACGGCAGCAGCAGCGCCTCCCACGCGCCCACGTACTTCCGACGCTGTGTTCTTTTCTCATCCTCACGACGTGACCCCTCGGAGAGTTCGAGCACCTTGTCAGGACCTTCTCTGAGCATCCGGCCGGCAGGGCGCAGAGCTGGAATCGGTGTATTTTTCGCGGCGCTCGGGGCGTCCAGACCCCAGACATCCAGACATCCAGCTCTTCGCCAGCTTGGGCTTCGGAGGGGCACGACGCCTGGGAGGTCTGGGACGGCAGTCGTCCGGGATTGCGTTTCCCATAATTAAGCATTTATGTGAAACGCAACTCGGGCTCATTGAGTGCGGATTTTCAAAAGAAATGGCGTTTCCCAGAATTCGCAGGGCGTCTGGGACCCCCCCAGGCCCAGTGGCGCGCTGAAGGGGGCGGTGGGAGGAGGGCGGCGGCTCTCTCAGAAGGCCAGGAGCTTTTTGGAAGCGATCCCGCCCTCTGAGAAGCCTGCCTGGGAGCCTCCAGGTTTTGCTGAATGACCAATGCATTCTCCAAAAGCCACCCCATCGCTCCACCCTGCCCTCCTCGGGACACCCTCAGGGGTCTCTGGAGGTCCCCAGAGGAAGTTCCAAGAGGTCTCTGTAAGCCGCGACATAACAGAAAGCGTACGGGCACAACGGTGCCCTTGGCATGATGAGAATTCATGCTCTACGCCTTCTCTTTCGCGCCCCCTCTTCTCATTTTATTAGATTTACTCGAGGAGGTTTCAGAGTAAAGGTTTAGGGACAGGTTGATGCGGGTTGTGGACTAGGGTTGAATAAGAGGGAGTAGCGACAGAAGAAGGAAGAGGACGAGAGAGGAACAGGAAGGTGTTGGAAACGGGTTGAGGACTTTGGTTGAGGACAGCTTAATGGGAGTATTGATGAGCACAGCTGAGTTGGAAGCATGAGAAAAAGGAGGCAGTGGGAGAAGGGAGCAGGATGAGGACGTTCGGGAAGCAGGGTTGAGGATGAGGGTCGAGGAGGAGGGTGAAGAGGAGCAGGCGGGACGATTTTAAGAAGGGTTGAGCAAGCAGGTTTAGGAAGATAGTGGAGGAGGATGAACGAGGTGGTTTGACTAGATATATTGATGGGGAGGGATGGCCTGGAGGATTCAACAATCATGTGCCTCATCCTCTCCTCCAATCTCCTCCTGTACCACCTCCCTCCCCTTCACGCCCTCACCACTCCTCTCCAACTTTCACCTCGCATCCGTCTCCCTAACACTCATTCGTAACCCCTCTCTCCACTCTAAGCCTCCGCCCCAAGGCTCTGTCTCCACTCTTGTCTTTAATCATCCTCGCCCCCCACCCCCAGCGCCACCCTTCCTCAAAAATTCTCTTGCACCCCCTCATCCACGTCATCCTTTATCCTCCTCTGGAGGAAGGTCGGCGTGTTTTGCTTAGAAGGAGGAGCGAGGATAATGATGAGGAGGGACACGGAGGAGGGATGGGTGTGAGGGTTGGGGAGACTTGTTTGTGTGTGTGTGTGGACAAGGGCTGAGTATAAGGATCACGGAGGCTTTAGCTTGTTTCAGGACGAACAGGAGGATTAGGGTGAGGTGGAGGAGGAGAAGGAGGTGAGAGGGATGGGAGGGTTGGGGAGGCGGGCTGAGGAGTACATCCAATCCTTCTCCCGATCACTGATCATTGACCATTCTCTCCACCAAACCTTCCCCAACCGTCCGGTTCAAGCCACCGCTTCAGCCCTCCGTCTCCCTCCCTCCCTCCCAAACGTTCACCATTGACCCTCTGCATCAACACCTCCTCTTCCACTTGCCTCCCTCCTCGCCAACACCTTCCCTTATCCTCCTTTCTCTTCATTTGCGCTCCTCGTGAGCCGTCCTCCTCGATCCACCTCCCCCCTCCTCCCCAATGGCCATTCACAGTCATGCCCCAGTGATCGCGCGCGCTGTCTGCGCCCTTGCCCCCCCGTGTCTTCCAGTTCCTCCCCCCCCTCTCCTCAGCTTGCGCGTCTGCGGTCGCAACTGCGCCAGCACGAGTCATCGAAAGTTTTTGCGCGAGCGGACGAACAAAAACCAAACAAACCAAAACGCAACAGACAAACAATCTGACCGAACTGCCTCCCAGTTTGGATTTGCGCAACACCATGTGTTCCCAACCATCCTGTAGTGATTGGTCTTCGCTTTGAAGAGACAGTGTCCCACTTCTCCTCCTCCCCTCTCCTCTCCTCCTTCCTCATCCCTCGCCTCCCTTCTCCCATCTCTGCCTCTGCCCCCCGCACCAGCCAACCATTTCGGCACACCCCTCACACGTTTCGTGGCCCCATGAGGAGCTCCACAAGAAGCCCCACTGGCGGCGTTCGCATGCGTCTCCGCCATCGGGTACAGCGCTTCGCGGCCCCCATAGGGAGCCCCAGCGAAGGCCCCATAGGCGGCGTTCGCATGCGTCTCTCACTCAGTGCAGCGCTTCGTCGCCCCATGGGGAGCTCCACCACAGGCCTCAGCGGCCGTGCTCGCATGCGTCTTCCCCCGCCGGGTGCGGCGCCTCGTGGCCCCCGCGGGAGCTCCAGCGAAGGCCCCAGCGGCGGTGTTCGCATGCGCCCCCCCCCCCCTGCCCAGTGCAGCGCTTCGTGGCCCCATAGGGAGCTCCACCGAAGGCCTCAGTGGCTTTGCTCGCATGCGTCCCCCCCGCCCAGGACAGCTGGAGCTCCAGCAGAGACCCATGACACGCGTCGCGCCCCCATAGTGCGTTCCATTTTAAAGCCCCAATTGCAGCGCCCACATGGCGGCCCCGCCTCGTATCGGCACACCATTCGCAAGCGTCGTGGCCCCATGCGGAAATCCCCCGGAAGCGATACCCGCAACGACGGTATTCACAATTGCATATGGTTGGGTCTTTCGCCATGATATTGTTCCCCACCCGACAGGTTGGGGCCGTTTGATTTTAAGGACAGACCTCCCGACCAGTCCATTCTGCATACCGCGGCCGCCAGATCCCCAGGTTCCCACGTAGCCCCGAAAACCCCGCCTAATAGCAACACATAACCCAACCTGTCGGAACATACGTATCATGTCATAACGTCGTGCCGCAGAGCAGAGCCTATCAGACCATATCAAATCATACAATGACAGAGGTGATCACAACAGAGCATACTTCAACAGAAGAGAAGCATACATTTGATGAAGAACCTCATAACATAATAGGCCGTACTATAACATAATCAAGCTCGACGTGCGCGCCGAAGTTAGCCCGACCACCGGTACAAACAGGCGCAGCAACGACCGATCGGGCGACATATCTAACGTGACAGGCGTCACGCCGTCACGCCGTCCCGTCGACAATTCAACATATCATATGTTTGCGTCGCAGAACAGACCTTACCAATCATAACATACTTGAACGCAGTTCAATACAGCAGCGACACATTAAGGGCGCACTGTCAAACGCAGCATCCGCGACTGGCCACAGGAAAAAGCAGGCGCGGCAACGACCGATTAATCGACATATCAAACGCGACAGGCATCACGACGTCACGCCGCCCCACCAAGAGCATATATATATATATATATATATATATATGCGCATAGACCAGAACATAATCGAACACAACGTGATATAGTAGACGTCATCGGAGACCGAGTACTGGCGGTTTCTCCTCATGCTGCTGTTGCTGCTCCTCTTCTTCCCTTCTTTGACAGGCGGCAGATCTCTCTCCGAACAAGGTGTTGCGTCTCGCAAGATTCGTTTGGGGGATTGGTTTGTCGCTCCAGAGACTTGTTTCGGTCTCTTTCCTCAGGGGCCTTCGGGTTGTTAGACTCTTAGACTCCCGGAAAACATTCACTTGCGACTTGGCTCGGCCGCCGCGCTGGCCGAGACCGCCAGGCCCCGCGCAGAACAGTAGGTACGCGTACCGTTGGGAACAAACGCCGAAGATTTCTGTGGGGATCGCTCGAAGCAAAATGACTGCACGTATCGGTTATTTGGTTGTGTTGCTCTTGAAACAGTGTTTGCACTTGGGGGTTCTTGTTTGTGTCCTCAATACTTGGAGGGGTGTGCCGAGGTTTCGCCCGGTGGCCGCTCCCCACGCCGCCTTTGCGTTCAGAGTCTCTTATTGTTGTTGATTACGGCAATTGGACGGTTTCCCAAGATTTTCGCCACGTGGCCACCGATGTCTCCACGCGAGCGCCTCGTGGGCGCCCCGTGCGCTGGATTGTTTCCCTGAGGGTGCGCCACGCTGCCGCCCGTGCCGTCCTGGGGTGCCCCGGGGATTGTCCACGTTGCCGCCCGCGCCGCCTCGTGGGCCCTCTTGGGCGCTCCGTGCGCTAAGCTTACACGCCCAGGTGGGTAGGCCGCGCGTCTGCCCCGGGGGACGTCGCGCACTTGCGAGCGGTGGCAGGTCGCTGCTGCTAGCACCTGTCTCAGTAGAGGCTCCGGGGCTCCCGCGGGAGCCTACAAACCGTGCGCCCTCTCGCATTGAGGTGGGGTGTGCGGTCAGCGTGAAACAAAATAGCTCGCACCACACAGCTTGCACCACATAGCGTACACCGCATCGTTTGCACAATAATGTCTACACCACATTTGCACCGGATAGTTTGTACCACCTAGCAACAACCTTCTGTTTCATACCGCATACATTGCACGACATAGCTGCCACCACAGACCTTACACCGCCTAGCTTCCGCCCCCGCAGCTCACATCGCATCGCTTACACGGCATAGCTGTCATCACATGGCTTAGATTGCGTAGCTTGCTTTTTTCAAGGACCAGTAACTGACCAGATGGGCGAATTTCAGTTTTTATGGGTCTGCATTATACATTGTTGCCCGACATGTCGCACCCCACCCATGGCACCGCATATTTGGCACCCCATCTTTTCACCACAATCATGGCACCCCTTGGCTTGCACCGCATATCTATTGCGCCACGTAGCTTGCACCGCAGAGTTTGCACCGCATAGTTCGCACATCCAAAGCGCATGAAGTCCTTGTTCGGGCCCCACGCTTGCCAACATTGAATTATTAGTGTTTGGTTGTCGCGCTCGAGAGAAAGGGGGAGAGAAAGAAAGAGAGAGAGTGAGTGAGTGAGTGAGTGAGAAAAAGAACACGAGAGAGAGAGAGAAACAGCAACAGAGAGCGACAAAAGGAGCGAGAGAGCGAGACAGAGAGAGAGAGAGAGAGCGCGAGAGTTAGAGTGAGAGAGACAGTGAGAGAAAAAGAGAGAAAGAAACAGCGACAGAGACAGAGAGACAGCGAGAGAGAGAGAGAGAGAGCGAGAGACAGGGAGACAAGGGGTGAACCACAGACAGAGAACAAATGGGACAGAGGGGGCGGGCGACGGGCGTCTCACGATGAGGCCGTCGGGCAGAACAGGGGCACTGACGGTGCCCGCGCGCCCCCACAGCAAACGCCCAAAAGCAGCCCTCGAGCGCCGCCCACGGGCGCACGGCCCTGCCCAGGCTGCGGCGGCGCCTGGCGCTCGGGCCGGCGGCCGCCGGCGCGGGCGGCCGGGCGGCGCCCGCGACGCCGCCGGAGGCGCTCGCGGAGGGCTGGGCGGGGCCCCCGCGCTCGCCGCTGGGGCGGCAGGCGCAGCACGAGGATCACGTTGCATCTTCCAGGGGACTCCTCCCCCTCCTCCTCCTCCTCCTCCCTCCTCCCTCCTCCTCCCTCCTCCCTCCTCCTCCTCCTCCCCTCCTCCTCCTCCTCTCTCCTCCTCCTCCTCCTCCTCCTCCTCCCTCCCCTCTCCCCTCTCCTCCTCCCTCCTCCTCCTCCCTCTTCCCTCCTCCCTCTTCCCGCCTCCCTCCTCCTCCCTCCTCCTCCTCCTCCTGCTCCTCCTTCTCCTCCTCCATTTCTTCTCCTTAGAAATAATTTCTCCCTGTCGCACCCCGAAGCCACTTTTTAGGGCGGGCTGTGCGCTTCGCCTGATACTTCCTCACCACCTATGACCCTGAAACTTAAAGAGTGGCAACAGTTTCGCAGATGAAGGGCGGGTCGTTTTCAAAATGTGGCTCTCGCCTTCGCGGCGCGCGCATTCTTTTTCAACATTAGCAAGAGCTTCACGGATTGAGGGCGGTTCCTTTTCAACATGTGGTTTTCGCCTTAGCGCCGCGCATATTCTTTTTCAAATTGTGCAAGAGCTTCACGGATTGAAGGCGGTTCCTTTTCAAACAATTTTTTCTCGCATTAGCGCCGCGCGCATCCTTTTTCAAATTTTGCAAGAGCTTCACGGATTGAGGGCGGTTCCTTTTCAAACAAATTGTTCTCGCATTAGCGCCGCGCACATATGTTCAAACTTTGCAAGAGCTTCACGGATTGAGGGCGGTTCCTTTTCAAAATGAGGCTCTCGCCTTAGCGCCGCGCACATTATTGCTGAACGTTTGCAATCGTTTCACGGATTCCAATGATCAGCTTAACAGAAGTTGTGCGTTGGACGGGTTCAGGATTATGCGGGTGCGACAGTCATGTTGTTTCGCGGTGTTGAAATCTCAAAAATGGTTTTCCGGCGCGATTCTGGATCGCCCAGACGCAGCAGTCAGGTTGATCCGTGGCGTTGAAATGCCGAAAACAATGTTTTGGCATGCGTCAGGGTCTTGAAACGGTCGTCTTCCAACGAGGCGATTCCCCCAATGGAAATGAACCTTTGTAGGGCCTATGAAGAGGGAGCTTGGAGGGAGGGTTGATTCCAACATCGTTGATGACTCTTGGGTTTGCACTGGTCCTCTTCCTCCTCCGCCTCCCCCTCCTCCTCCTCCGCCTCGCCTGTCCCCAGAGTTGGTGTCTTTTGTGGTGCCCGGCGCGGGCTCGATGCGGATTCGATTTGACGTGGATTTGACGCGGGTTCGACACGCGCTCCGGGTTCGACACGCGCTCGAGACTGATCCGATGGGTCCGGCATGGATTCGACACGGATTTGGCGCGGATAGGGCCGCGATTGGCCGCGGGGGGGAGCATAGGGAGAGGAATGAACAGGGAGGGAAGCAGGGAGGAGGGAAGGAGGGGGGAGGGAGGACGGAGGGAGGGGAGGGGAGGGGAGGATGGAGGGAGGACGGAGAGCGGGAGGGGAGACGAGGTCCCCGGAGGATGCAACAGGACGAGGAGGGAGGCGGGGACGCTGCCCCGAGGCCAGGGGTGCCCCCAGGTCACGGCTGGTCGCAGACGGAGATGCGCGCCGGGGCGACCACCGCCTGGGGCGAAGACCTCCGGGAGTTCCTGCTCAGGCGAGGAGGAGGAGGAGGAGGAGGAGGAGGAGGAGGAGGAGGAGGAGGAGGAGTTGGAGGAGGAGGAGGCGAGGAGGAGGAGGAGGAGGCGAGGAGGAGGAGGAGGAGGAGGAGGATGAAGAGGCGAGGAGGGGGGCGGAGGAGGAGGAGGAGGAAGAGGGGAGGAGGGGGGCGGAGGAGGAGGAGGAGGAGGACGCTACGAGCGCTCGCTCCCGCGGTATGCCCAAGAACGGAAGAGGCTGAGATGGAGGAGAAGGAGGAGGAGGCTGGCGGAGGAGGAGGGGGACGGAGGAGGAGGACGCTGCGAGCGCTCGCTCCCGCAGCATGCCCAAGAAAGGAATAGGCTGAGGAAGAGAGAGAGAGAGAGAGAGAGATGGCGGAGGACAAGCCAGGTCGCGCCATATCTGACATCCTACACCTCGCACCCATCCCTTCCCATTGGGTTTTTTGTTGGTCTGTATCCGCGGGCGCGTGTCATAGCGGACCCGCAACTTTCAAAGAGGCTCCTCCCCCGCCCCTCTCCCATATTATGATTCATTTCGCCGCACCAACATACGTTTCGGTGGGGCGGGCCGGGCTGTTCGCATGATCGGTCTTTACCATGTATGACACCGAAGCGCGATGTGGCTACCAGGTGTTCGCAAGGAGGGCGGATGATTTTCAGCACGCGGTTCTGGCCAAGGTGCCGCTGCAAGTGATCTGTTTACAGTTCCCGGCAGAGGCACGGACGGAGGGCGATCCGTTTTTTGAATGTGGTTCTCGGCTTCGCGCCGCGCAGACACGTTTTAAACGTTTCAAGGATTTACACGGGCGGGGCCTGCCCCTTTTCAACATGGGGTTCTCGCTCGAGACGCCATCCGACATCATGACGAACCGCTGAAATTGATGCAAGTGGCTTCACGGAAGGGGGGCGTTTTTTCACATTAGGGTTTTCGCTAAGGACTTGCACTTTGCAGGCATGCGTTGGACATGTTAAGACAGGTGCACAGATGGATGATGCTCCTGGTTGCTCAGTGGGTTTTCGCCGGTGGGCATTCCTGTACCTTTGATTGTCACACCTCTGCGAATTTCGTCCTGAGTGGCAGGCCCATGCGTCGTCGATTTTCAAAGGGGTGTTCCCTGGCACAAGAAAGGGCGCTTGTGGAGATTTTTGATGAGGGGCGGTGGGACGGGAGGCTGTATTGCAGCATCGCTGACGCCTACACGATCTATTATGACCCTCCTCCTCCTCCTCCTCGGTGGCCTCTTCCCGCTCTCGCCCCCCCTTGCCGCGCCAGCGCGGTCCGGACTATTTTTCCCCACTTTCGCCGCTGCTCCTTTGCGCGCCTCGCCTCCCCCCCCCCTTGATTTCTCTCCCTTTCGCCGCCCAGCGCCCGAGGCTGCCGCGCGTGCCCTTCTGCCCGGAGCACTTCTCCGGGTCTCCGTACCCCGACTCCTGCCCCATTTGCATGGAGTCCTGGGAGGCGCAGGGGGGCAGCTGAAGCCGCAGAGGTGGTCATGCGTACGCACATATATTTACATATAGACACATGGATGCATACACGTGGAGATACGTGCATGTGCATCTGTCTACCTATCGTTCGAGCTACTAATCTATCTTCCCATATGAGATACGTCAGCCAACGTGGACCCCAAGCAGTGCGTTCCTATCAGCACATTCTTATACATATATATTTGTATATGTGTGTGCGTATGTACAATGCAGTTTATGGGGAGCAATCCAGACAGGGCAACATGTTTCGCGCAATTCATGTTTGAGCAATATATGGTGTGCAACCTTTGTTTTGCAAGATATTTGGTGCAACCTGTATGGTACAGTCTATGAGGTGCAACCTATATGGTGCAGTCTGTGTGGTGTGCAACTAATGCGGTGCAGTGGGCATGGTGCACTCTAAATGGTGCTACATATGATGTGCTATCAATGTGGCGCAATCTATGTGGTGCAATATATGCGGTGCAACCTGCTGGTGCAATCCATGTTGTGCAACACATGTTGTGCGATATATGCTGTGCAATCGATGTGCGCGAGGCGATTCGGCACCATCAAAAGCCTCGTAACGCGTCCACCAACATCACAAGAGGAGTGGCATGGCCTACCATCAGTGGGTGCCACTCTGAATATTGTAAACTTCGTCATGCGATGTAAGACTACATTGCCGAACCCAGACCGTGCTGTACGACACTTGCGGCGAGCATGACGTGCAGGCAGGCTCATTCAAGCATTCACGCGTAATGTGCACCCATTTGTTACAGAAACACGTACGACATGTCCTGTATCTGAATCTGAGTTTGACCCAGCAGGCCACCATAATTACCCTGAGCCTGATGATCTCCGACAGCGTGTACTTACCCATCAGGGTGCGTCGCCATCTGGCTCATTTCTCAGGCCTCCAGTCAGAACCGATGCCCGTGCTCAGAGCGCCCCGTCGGTCCCCCCCCCCCTTCTGCGATCTGCCTTCCTCCGCTGTGGCCTCTCCCTGAGGAGGACGCACTGGCCACGCGATCGGCTGCTCGACGGGCCGAGGGCATGTTGGTCGGATCAGCGGCGCAGGCAGCAGCATCGCGCACGCGCAGGCCGAGGCTCCCTATGATATCGACGCCAGCAGCAACGCGGCTCGTAAGCAGTGCGGCGGTCGAACCAGTCTCGCGAGTCCGACACCCACGTACCCCACCTCCGCCTCTCCATTGAGTAGGTGGCCAAGGACAGATCTCAAGCAGCGACGGGGAAGGCCTCGGCAGCGGCGGGGGCTGGAGCAGGCGAGCGACACGACTCCTGCTCGAGCAACATGGCGCCTCTGCACCTGGGCGCCTCGAAGGACTCGGCGACCTTGGCGCCGCCTCCAAGCCAGGCGGGTTTCCGCCTCTGGCGAAGGCGGCGCGCCTGCATGCCCCCCCGCCCAGCCAGCCGCGCGCAGAGGCGGACGGGATGCGGACGCTGCCCCCCCAAGCGGCAGCGGCTTCCGCAGCGGGGGCATAGGCGCCCGCGGGCGACGGGCAGGCGCGCAGGACACGCCGAGGCGGCGGCGGCGCAAGGCGCGGCGACCACGCAAAGAAGCAGAGGCCGAGCGAGAACAGGAATCTTCGGGCATTCCTGAGATCGGTGCAGAAGCTCGTACTGCAGACAGCACGCACGATTTGCCTCAACAGCTGCATCGGCACGCGCACGTCGACCATGGCGACGGTGCGCCACATGATCGATGCTGTCTCGAATGGGCTGGAGGGGAGACGTTGGTGATGTTCGGGAAGCTGCGGAAGGGCAGCTCCGAGGACAAGCGGCGGTTGAAGGAGGTCGGCAGCCCAGCGCCCAGCCTGGACCTCGCTCGCGGCCTTGGAGGGCCCCCGCAAGTGCAAAATCGGGGGCGCGGTGACGCAGGACATTGACCAGCACCGGAAGCGCGTCCAGCCAGCCGAAGCCGCCATGGACTCCGAGATCAAGCAGGCCGGCCTCCACCTCGCCATCAGCTTCTTACGACTCCAGAGCTGCTACGCAAGGTGATGCTCATCGTTCACCACCCACCAAACCACCCCAACCCAACCCGAAGGCTCAAATTTACCCTCGATTTCCAGTGGGGGGGGGGTCGGGAAACATCGAAAAAACGCATGTGGAACCCTAACCCCCCCCAACCCGAAATTCGGGTCTTCGGGTTGGGTTGGGGTGGTCTGGTAGGTCGTCAATCGTGGGGGGCCCGCACTGAGACGAGAGGTCCCCTCTGCAGGAGGGCTTGGCGTCTGATGGCCAGAGCGCCCGCCGTCGGGGCGTGGGCCCTGCAGGCTGGCTCGGAGACGACGCAGGCCACCGTTTGGAGACGCCCGAGCGGCAAGGCCCGTGCGAAGTGGCACGGTGCCAGGCGCCACTGGCTCTGCCCTTGTATGACGAACGAACAAAAAAAAATAAAAAAAAAAAATTAAAACATATATATATATATATATATATATATATATATATAAAAAAAAAAAAAAAAAAAAAAAAAAAAAAAAAAAAAAAAAAAAAAAAAAAAAAAAAAAAAAAAAAAAAAAAAAAAAAAAAAAACACCCATGCCCATAGGGAGGTCGTTGGGAGGAGGACTGGCTACGGGTATGGTTGCGGGTTGTCGGACCCTGGGGAACGCTCCCGTTCGAGCGTGGACCCCCATCCGACAACACGCACCCATAGCCCTCTCCGATCCCCCTATGGGTATGGGTGTGTGTTGTTGGTTCGTCATTGTAAGCTGCCTCCCCTATTTGCTTCTGTACTGCGGTCCTACACAGGCTGACCCTGCTCCGTCTGCATCCTTTTTTTTCCGAGCTCCTCCCGCTCCTCTTCGCACGCGTCCGGGTCAGCGGCCGACCTTCTGCTCCGAGAGGTTGAGCCTCACCAAGCAAGCCAAAGTTGTCGATAATGAAGCAGCATACTTCGACGCGCCATGCGTAGCAACCATCGAGCGCGACCCCTGCACAGGGCAACATACGAAAGGATCCCAGCTCCCTGCGACGGCCCACTTCTCACAAACTGGTATCGACCTGAGTTGACCTCGACGTCGAGGAAATCGTTGCCTCAGAATGGGTCGGGGACCACTTTCGCGTCGTGCTTTCAGCAGGCACTCGATCTGTTTTCGAAACACCTGCAGCGCAATGTCACTGTGATTTGCGATGGCCTCGCGCATGCGTACAAACACGCCACCGACCAGAGGATGGACAAGCAGACTGTGAAGCAGATCGATGACTTCAGCCACACTCACACACTCGTGCGACACCCCACAAAAGTCAACAGCAACAAAACCTCAGCCAACTATCTGCGGACACTCGTTCGCACCTACAGCAGGCAACCTTCATCAGGCGCTGCGCCCCGTTCTCCAACTCCGTCTCCCTTCCAGTTGGTCGCTCTGGGTCCGGTGCCCTCGGAGGGTTCGCAGGTGGCGGTCGCAGGATTCGCATACATTCCCACAGTTGACACAAGTGAAGGTTTCTTGGAAGATGGTGTGTCGAACGTGTTATCGGCATCGGTAGACGGTAGACGCATCAGCGCCAAAGATCTCCAATGCTCTCCACGGAGCTGCGCCCCCAGATTGCACAGCACTCTTGAGAAACATTTTTGGCGTTTGGGCATGAGCCGCATCTTGAGCTCCTGCACTTGTGTTCATTGTGATTGCTTGAAACACGACTGTCGTTGGTTTCCGCTCCCCCCGAGTTGCAATGCTGCTCAATATTTTGTGGGGTATTTCATTGTGGCCGCAGTGTGTAGTGTGCGTGTCTGTGTGTTGGATTTGAGCAGAAGTAGCCCTCTGGGCCCACCCCTGCGCCCCCACGCGTCGCCTGTTGGCAGTGTCCCTCCTCTTACGTCATGCCTGCTTCCTTCTCCGTCTCTCCCTCTGCCCCCACCTTCCATCCCCGCTACTAGTTCTTCCCTCCCTTTGGAAAGCCCAAAGAGCAGGTTCTCAGAGCCTAGCTTGACATCTTCTGGCAATTTTGGTGTCTACGAAGGAGTCCTTAAATACGACCAGACACAGTTTATCGATGCATTCAAAAGGTACGCGTGGTGTTTTCGCACAGTCGGAAACAGAGATGTCGTTCGTGACAGCGTCGGCCTGCTCCGTGTGGTTGGTTGTGGCAGGTCCTGAACACTGCCGGTGGTTCTTCACGGGCCCTCGGAACAGGTTGCGTCGCATGCCCCAACTTCAGTGGTGGCTTTACCCAACAGGGACTTCGCAGGTGCGCTCTGATTATCCACTAGCGCCTAACGCAGGGGTCGGGTGGCTCTCACCCCTGGGCCGTGGCTAGTGCCCGCTTACAGAAAAGGGGGCAATCGCCCGGCTTAGCTGCGGTTGCGGGGGCAGCTGTTCCTCCCCTTCTTCGAAGGCCAAAACAGCAGGCTCTCAGAGCCTAGCTTAACATCTTCTGGGAAATTCTGGTGTGTACGAAGGAGTCCCTAAATACGACCAGACAGTGTATCTCTGCATTCAAGAGGTACGCGTGGTGTTTTCGCACAGTCGGAAACAAAGGTGTCGTTCGTGATAGCGTCGGCCTGTCTCGTGTGGTTGGTTGTGGCAGGTCCTGAAGAGGATAGCCAACCACACGACGAAACGCTGGAGACGGACTGGACCAATGGTGCCCGAAAGAGTGGGCAGACTCAGTCCTAGACCAGAAAGAAAACCAAAGGAAGTTGCGCAGTCAACTGCTTCTCGGCGACCCTGGCGCGGCACAGCCGTCGCCAGGCGAGCCTGAGGCGGGTGTACAAAGAATGCCTTGTATGTCGCACTAATATGGGTACGCTTGGCAAAAGATTGGCTATCAACCGAAAGTCTCTCCAGGAGCTCGTCTTCGGTGGTGCTGCAAGCGCACTGGGTATGATTAAACGATTGGACGAATCGGTCACCCTGAACACTGCCGGTGGTTCTTCGCTTCACGGGCCCTCGGAACAGGTTGCGTCGCATGCCCCAACTTCAGTGGTGGCTTTACCAAACAGGGGGCTTCGCAGGTGCGTTCTGATTATCCACCAGCGCCTAACGCAGGGATCGGGTGGCTCACACCCCTGGGCCGTGGCTAGTGTCTGCTTAAAGAAAAGGGGGCAATCGCCCGGCTTAGCTGCGGTTGCGGGGGCAGTTGTTTCCTCCCTTCTTCGAAGGCCAAAACAGCAGGCTCTCAGAGCCTAGCTTAACATCTTCTGGAAATTCTGGTGTGTACGAAGGAGTCCCTAAATACGACCAGACAGTGTATCTCTGCATTCAAGAGGTACGCGTGGTGTTTTCGCACAGTCGGAAACAAAGGTGTCGTTCGTGATAGCGTCGGCCTGCCCCGTGTGGTTGGTTGTGGCAGGTCCTGAAGAGGATAGCCAACCACACGCCGAAACTCTGGAGACGGACTGGACCAATGGTGCCCGAAAGAGTGGGCAGACTCAGTCCTAGACCAGAAAGAAGACCAAAGGAGGTTCCGCAGTCAAGTGCTTCTCGGCGACTCTGGCGCGGCACAGCCGTCGCCAGGCGAGCCTGAGGCGGGTGTACAAAGAATGCCTTGTATGTCGCACTAATATGGGTACGCTTGGCAAAAGATTGGCTATCAACCGAAAGTCTCTCCAGGAACTCGTCTTCGGTGGTGCTGCAGGCGCAATGGGTATGATTAAACGATTGGACGAACCGGTCACCCTGAACACTGCCGGTGGTTCTTCACGGGCCCTCGGAACAGGTTGCGTCGCATGCCCCAACTTCAGTGGTGGCTTTACCAAACAGGGGGCTTCGCAGGTGCGCTCTGATTATCCACTAGCGCCTAACGCAGGGGTCGGGTGGCTCACACCCCTGGGCCGTGGCTAGTGTCCGCTTAAAGAAAAGGGGACAATCGCCCGGCTTAGCTGCGGTTGCGGGGGCAGTTGTTTCCTCCCTTCTTCGAAGGCCAAAACAGCAGGCTCTCAGAGCCTAGCTTAACATCTTCTGGAAATTCTGGTGTGTACCAAGGAGTCCCTAAATACGACCAGACAGTGTATCTCTGCATTCAAGAGGTACGCGTGGTGTTTTCGCACAGTCGGAAACAAAGGTGTCGTTCGTGATAGCGTCGGCCTGCCTCGTGTGGTTGGTTGTGGCAGGTCCTGAAGAGGATAGCCAACCACACGACGAAACGCTGGAGACGGACTGGACCAATGGTGCCCGAAAGAGTGGACAGACTCAATCCTAGACCAGAAAGAAAACCAAAGGAAGTTGCGCAGTCAACTGCTTCTCGTCGACCCTGGCGCGGCACAGCCGTTTCCAGGCGAGCCTGAGGCGGGTGTACAAAGAATGCCTTGTATGTCGCACTAATATGGGTACGCTTGGCGACAGATTCAGCTCCCTCATTATTCGTGTTTCCTCGTTAGTTGCTTCTTGCTCTCCCCAGCTCATCCTCCGCTTGGGGCGCGCGCCGCGTGGCCTGCCAGGAGGCGGACCCCCAGGCGGAGATCGCGCTGACGCCCTGCTTGCACGTCTTCCACGCCCACTGCCTCGGCGGCTGGCTGGCACTCGGGAGGAGGAGGAAGGGGAGGAGGAAGAGGCGGAAGAGGTGACCAATGGCCCGCATGGCCTCGCTTAACAACGATGACAGGACACCGGCGAGTTCCGATGGTGTTCGCATGTGGGCGCGCCCACATATCATATTTGTCAAGTTGCTTGCATTTCGTTGTCATATAGTTTCGTTTGGCTGTAGATTGAAACGGTCAGACACCAGTGGCTTCGTCATGATATGGACATGCGCGCAGGAATCGCGCGCGTGTGGTCCGAATGATATGATTTGGTAGGGAGTGTTACGCAACGCACTTTCAAGATCAGAGCATGTGCAGCACCTTGTAGTATTTGACGACGACGGGGGATCGATAATGGATTGGTTGGGACGGCGTGGTCCCATGCAGGGTGAACAATCGTGCGCAACCAACATGAAAACACATCCCGGGGAGACAGTTCAGTCAGGCTTCGGCATGTGGACAAGTAGTCTACGCAGGGCAAACTGTGTTGTGTAATGTGTGGGGCGCGAGCTACGGTGGGGGCGCTGGTTAAGGAATGCGCCTGGGGGGGCTGCAGACCCTGGAGGGTTCATGGCCAAGCCTCGATGGGAGTTCCACCGGCCTCCAGACCTTGGATTCCGTGTCTAAGGCCATGATGTTCCAACATATTTTAGCCTCACCGGGAATACTTTGGAGCACCAGGAAAGTACCGAAATTTGAAGGGTTTCACGTGTCGGACCCTGGGAGGCGATACTTTTTCGACACTGTTTCGACACTTTTCGAGGTGCTCGAAATTGTTTCTGGGATGTGGTCCTTAAGTACGAGGGGAGCAACGTAAATCTAAGGGTACCTATTCAATGCCCCCACCGTATGCGCATCCAGAGACGCGGGCCGGTGCGCGAGGTGAGCACGAGGCGGGCACGAGCAGGCACCGAGCGAAAACCCAGAGGCCCCATGCAGTAGGTGCCGAATGGTGTGCAAGTTTTGCCAGGGACGCGTCGATCTATCTTCTGACGCTTTTTCGTCACCACGTGGCGCCAACAGACAGTCACATGCATGGTCGCTGGGAGCCGCCAGAGCGCCCTCCCCCGCACAGGCACGGCACCGCGAGTGCCCCTCCTGCCGCTGGGACGTCGCAGACGTCGGCGAGGCGAGGGCGCTCCAGTCGTCGGGCGCCAGGCCTTCCTTCGACGCCTCCGCGTCACCATCCTCGCCACGCCGCCCCTCGCTGTCATCCCGCACCGCTCGCCGTGGAGCACGCGTGCTCCGACGGGGCCGTACGCTCGCGATCTCCCCCCGCTTCCAGGCCCTGCTGGCCTCCCCACGGGCCCGGGGGCCGTCAAGGAGGGGCTCGAATCCTCCTCTTTCTCCTCCTCCTCCTCCTCCTCCTCCTCCTCCTCCTCTTCGTCCTCCTCCTCCTCCTCGTCCTCCTCCTCCTCATCATCAGTGGGAAGTCTCGGGGCCCAGGGCCAGCTTCCCCTCGGGACCCGTCTGCCCCGTGCCGAACCGCAATCCCGTGCGCGCGGAGGCCATGTCCGCCGCGCCCGGCCATCCTGGAGCCCATCGAGGTGTCCGACGACGAGGAGACCTGAGTGCGCGCACTCGCGGGAGCGCTCCTCGCTCCTGTCGGCGGCGCGCCCAGGGTGGAGGCAAGGGGGGCAGAGGGGGCCGGCGCCCTCGGAGGGCCTCCCCGAGACGCTCCACAGTGAGGCCTCCTGCGAAGCCGCGGAGGGCTCCCCAGAAGGCCCGAGGGCTGCCGAGAAGCCCTGCCCCCTCCCGGCGAGGCCTGCCCCCCCCCCCCCCCCCCGGGCGCGCCGCCGCTCCGCCGCGCCCTCCCCGCACAGACCTCGGGCTCCGGGGCGCCGCGAGCAAACGCCACGGCGGGCGCGGGGCCGGAGGGGGGGCCTCCTCGAAGTGCAGGCCGCCTGCAGAGCTCTCGAGCACACGATTGGATCGATCATCCTCTCGCACATCCGATCGACGAGGCAAGAGAGCTGCACGCGTGCGAATGCTCGGAAGCGCTCCGAAGAAGTGGTCGCATCCCAAGCCCGGACAGCGCAGCGCATAGTCCAAAGCGTCTTAATGCGTGCGGGGAACCCTTTACAAAAAACGCTGGAAAGCTGTACCGGCAGTCCTGGCAATGCACCGGGAGGGCGGCCACTGGCCGGCTGCGCGTGCACGGAAGGGCCCCCTCGCAGGAGTGGCCGTTGGTGCGGGGCCAGCTGGGCGCTCCCAGCATTGGCTTGCGCGCTTGGGTTCTTTCCCCCCCTCCCCTCCTCGGTGGCCTGGAGGTTAACACAAGCACCAATATCGGCGGTGGGATTCCACCGAGGGAAGATGATCCCGATTTCGGTGATGGTGGTCATAGTCGGGCTGCTAAGGTGGCCGCCATATTACCACAAGCACCGAAATCCAGGGTCATCTTCCCCCGGTGGAGGCAGACCCCTGTGTTGGTGCTGGTGCCCACTCCCAGGCCTCCAACCCCCCCCCGCGGCCCCCACGAAGCAGCGCGCCAAAGGCTCGCTCTTGCCCCGGGGCCGCTCTTGCGTGCAGCCTAGCCGCGGCGCGGCTCCCGGGAAGCGACGGTCGCGCTGGGAGATGGACCCGCGACGGGGATCTGCCCGATCGAGATCCGGGGGGTCGGGGGTCAAGGTTCGGGAGTGTTTTCCCAATCTCAGGGGGCGACGAACAGTAGAAAATAAACGTTTCCGCCGTCGGGGACGCCTGCCCCCCAGGCGGTTGCAACGGTTATGCCTCCACGTATAAACTTTCCAGCAGCCCACGGACAGGCGCCCCCGACGGCGGAACAGTTCATCTTATACCGCTCTTCGCCCGTTAACAATCAGCGCCTGCACCGAAGGGGCCCTCGCGAGGGTTGTAAGGATCTGGCGAGAACGTGCCGCAGACTTCCGGTGGGCGGGCGGGTTCCCAGGTGCGGGTTCCCTGGGCCATGGCGAGACGTTACCACAGATTCTGGCGGGAGCCCCGATTCCAGGGCTCCCAAAAAACTGAGCACAGAGAGCAGACAAATGAAGGGGATCATCAGGAGCTAAAATCGACAGAGAGGCAGAGAGACGGGCAAAGAGAAAGACAGAGACAGAGACAGAGACAGAGACGAACAGACAGACAGACAGACAGAGACACTGACAGACAGACAGACAGACAGGCAATATATATATATATATATGTATATATATAGAGAGAAGACATGAGGTGCAACATGAGATGATGGATCGCACGGTGCAGATAGAGAAGAGAACATATGGTGGAGAGCGAAGAACAATAAGTAAAACACAGGGTGTAGAGGGTAGGGAGTTGAGAGCAAACATATCCACATTCGGCCACTTCTGCTCTCGTCTACCGTCAGCGAGCTGTCCTTACGTGCTATGCGCGACCAGCCTCTTGAGGCTTCTCTGGTGCGTGATGAGCTCTGCTGCGCCCTGGCTTCTGCTTCCTGACGCTTCTTGACCCACGTCGCTCTGACCAGTCATGCTTCTGTTCAGCCTTTCTGGGTCTCATGGTGCACCCTCGTCGCCGAGGCTGGATCTGTCTTGAGATCCTGGCCAGAACGCGCACCTGGACAGGTCTGGGGTCCAATTTCGGCGGCGGTGGGCTCACGCCTGGCCTCCTGCGCCTCGAGCCAACACAGTTCGGAGGCCTTTCGCCATCCTCGACGCCTAGACGGTGCATCTGGGCCCAGGACCGCCTGGGCCCAGGGACCGTCCGCAGCACGGCTCGACGAGGAGAAGGCTGGCGCGAGGGGCCCTGGCGCGCGGGCGACGGCTCCGGGGACCGCCGACTCGACAAGAGAGTCTATAGTCGCTGGCGGTCCGAACATTCCCGAGGAGGTCCCGAGGACGTCCCGAGGAAGCCCGAGGAAGTCCCGAGGAAGTCCCGAGGAAGTCCCGAGGAAGTCCCGAGGAAGTCCCGAGGAAGTCCCGAGGAAGTCCCGAGGAAGTCCCGAGGAAGTCCCGAGGAAGGTCCCGAGGACGTCCCGAGGAAGTCCCGCCGTGGCTCGCCGGGGCGTCCCGCCCCCTCGGAGCAGGGGCGCGCGGGCCGAGCTCCGGAGGGAGCGAGCTTTTGGCGCCCCGGGAGCGCACCCCGCCCAGCAGTGTCGAGGCGGAGCCGACATCTGTGAGGAAGGCCTCTCTGCAAACCTCGGGTCGGGCGAAAGGGGGGGGGGTTTGGGAAAGGGGGGGTTACGAAATCTGCTGCATGCAGCTGGTTTCGGCCCGACCGAGGGGCCCATTCCTCGATACATGGGCGCCTCCCGGCGCCGGGAGGCGCCGGGAAAATCAGCTACGCGAGCTGATTCTCAAACCCCCCCTTTGCTACCCCCCCCTTTCGCCCGACCCGAAAACCCACGGCTCCAGCGTGGGTCCCAAAGCAGTGAGCTGACGCAGTTCTCAGCAAAGTACAAAACACACACGAGACCAGTGCAGAGCAGCAGAGAGCAACGCAGAGCGAAGACAGGCACAGCGACACGAAGCTATATATGCGCAGCAGTGCACGGCAGAGCAGAGTGGCGCAAGGTCATGCGAAGCAGGGCAAACATGTTCAGCTGTGAGACGCCGAGTCACGCAATGAAAGCGGAAAGCAAACAAGTGCAAGCAACGCAATTCGAAGCAAAGCAATGCAAGGCAAAGCAAAGAAAAGCAGAGCATAAGCAATGCGAGATCGTGGACCTCAAAGCGATGCAAAGCGATGTGTGGCAAATGCCGTAATCATCCCACTGCGCAATTAAAGGCGCAGCCTACGTCGCAACCTAAGGTGCCCCAAAGCTCAGGGATGCGCAAGGGAATTTGGGCGTAGTCCACGGCACGACCTGTGGCGCAACCAATGGCACCCCAAAGCTCCCCGATGACCGGCATGCCAATCTTCACAGGTGACCTGGGAGCAGTCCCCGACGATGCCTGCGGAGCAGCATGCGACGCCCCAGAGCAAGCCACACCTGGTTATCATGCACCCCGGGTAAGAAGCCCCGAGTGGAAGCATTGCACTGAAGGAAAATGGAGGGCAACACACATTTCCCCGCGATCGGTGAGAAGCATGTGTGTGGGTGTCCATCCACGTGTGCACGAATGTGCGTGGGGCTCGAGGGGACAAAATACGTGAGCGTTCGCAACACGAGGCTGGTCTTCCGGACCTAGTGGCCATGTTCATGTGGGCCTTGGCCGACATTCGACTATACTCCCTAACGATCAGATAGAGCGCAGAAGCAGCCAGAACACATGGCACCGCATGACCCCCAGACCCCCGAACCTGTGCATATCAGATAGAGCGCGTGTCCTCACCCGAGGACAGTCCAGAGGGACAGCACAGAGAGGAAACTTCAGATGACACGCGCTCAAGAGGAGGCAAGGCGGGGGAGGGGCATGGCGAGAGTGACCTTTGGTGCGGTACCATTGGGATCCCCCGATCGCCGCACGCGATACGCGGGTAGCTTCTCGCGTGCTTGTGGTTGGTCCCCCCGCGGCCCCCAAAAGGCCGCGTACCAAAGGTCACTCGTTGCCCAGGGTCCCTCCTGCGTGAGGCCGAGAATTGAGAATTCCGGGCCGATTCCAGTCAAGCTGAGACGCCGTGGTCGCGCTTCGGGGCACGCGCCGATCCCGCCCAGACGTGTGGCTCCGCGGGGGCGGCACCCTCATGCTCCCCAATCTCTCTCGCCCCTCCGAGCAGAGGCGGCGTGGGCGAGCGTCTGCCCAGGCGCACGCGCGTGCGAGGCGCTCCAGATTGAAGTACTCAAGTCGAGCCTGTCCCTTTCTACAGGAGGACCATTGAAAGATAGTAAAACATAGTCCTGGGACGATTCTTCTTTTTTATTTTTGAGCATTCTTGGAGTATGGATTGACAAGTCTTATTTTGTGGCGCGAAATCCGCCTGTAGGGGGGACATGCCCGACCTAACTCCAGACAGGGCCTCGCCCTCGAGGATCGCGGAAGTTCGCGTCGCTTCCCCGGATGTCACAGGCGGTGGCAGGGCGGCGGGCGCGTGCCGAAGTGCACCGAGGGCGCCTCCGCCGGCGGAAGGCCGGCGGCAGGAGCGGCAGCCGGCGGAGGTAGCGCGTGCGCCCCCAAGAGAGGCCACGATTTTGGGGGGCTCAGGCTTTTCCAGGAGCTGGCATCGCCCGGGCGCGCGCGTCTCCTGTGGGCTCCCCGGGGGGGGTGTCCACCCCGCTGCGACGGGGGGCCCACCCCGCTGCGTCAGCGCACAGGCGGCGGGCATCGGAGAGCGTCCTCCGCGCGAGGCGGCCGCCCGCGACGGGGCTCGACCTGGGGCCGCCGGCCGGGGTGGCGGCCCCCGCCGTCCTCGGCCCCGGCAGGGGGGCCGCGCGGGCCAGGCGTCTGGAGCAGTGCGCTCGGAGACAGCAGGGCGGGCAGTCCTTGCCTGCCGCCCTGCCGGGCGGCGCAAAGGAGCCGCCGCAGCCCCAGGCGTCGTCCACCTTGGCCAGGGAGGGGGGGAAGAGGAGGAGGAAGAGGAGGAGGAGGAGGAGGAGGAGGAGGAGGAGGAGGAGGAGGAGGAATAGGAGGAGGAGGAGGAGGAGGAGGAGGAGGAGGAGGAGGAGGAGGAGGAGGAGGAGGAGGAAGAGGAGGATTCGAGATTATCGCGTCATCCTACGGGGGAGGGGGAAGGCCCTGCGGGAGGGGTCGCGGCCCCGAGCCTGCCCGTCTCGGAGCACAGCAACTTCACGTACCCTCCGCGGTCGGGCCGCCGAAAGGAGGGGGGGAGGAGTGGGAAGGGGGCGCGAGCCTGGAGGCGGGGATCCATGCAAACGGGGGTCAGCCAGAGCGCCCGATCTTGCAGGCTCCTGCAGGGCCAGGGCCGCATGGGCCCGGGTCTGGGTGCAGGACCTTGCAGGATCCTGCAGGGTCCTTTCGCATGGACCCGGGCTTGGGTGCAGGATCTCGCGGGATCGTGCAGGATTTATCAATGCCTGATTGACCCGGGTCTAGATTGACCTGGGTCAGAAGATCCCCGAAAGGGGCGGGGCTGCAGCAGGCTCAGGAAGCTGCCCAGAAGGCCAGGGGCCTCCAGAGCCTTCTGAGGAGGGCCCGCCCCCCCTGCCCTCCCCCCGGGCGCCCGCCGATCCTCACTCCCCGTCGTCCTCCTCCGCCTCCGGCCCCCGCCTCCTCCTGTTCCTTCTCCTTCTCTGCCCCGTTGTCGTCGCGCTCCCCCGACGCTGTGCGACACAAATTTGCGGCATTGCGCGAGAGCGCAAGATCAGGACTGGAGCCTTGTAACTTGTCTGTCTTCCTGCCTTTTGTTCGAGACGGATCGATCTGTGATGGGCCCGGGGCCCGAAATCGGGGGCAAACGCCCGGCGTGAAGAGCTGCAGTGTCCAGATCTCAGGGTCTTCGTCCTCGCTCATTGTCGTCGTTCTCCTCCTCCTCCTCCTCCTCCTCCTCCTCCTCCTCCCTCCTCCTCCTTCCTCCTCCTCCTTCCTCCTCCTCCTCCTCCTTCCTCCTCCCGTTCCTCCGCCTCCCTGGCAGGGGGGGGTCGGGCAGGCGCACGCCATGGGCGGCGGCGGTGGCTTCGACCGCAGGCGCTCGCCCAGCAGGAGGCGATCGCGCTCGAGGGACCCGCGGCAGCCGTCTTCGCCGCCGTCGTCGTCTTCGCCGCCGCCGCCGCCGCCGCCGTCGTCGTCGTCGTCGTCGTCGTCGTCGTCGTCGTCGTCGTCGTCGTCGTTCTTCAGCGTTAGCGTCAGCGTCAGCGTCAGCGTCAGCGTCGTGGTCGTCGTCGTCGTCGTCGCCGTCGTCGTCCTGCTTCGGGTATGGTCCCAGACGTTTTCGTCGGTTCTGGGCGACTTTCCAGAATCGGGATGCTTTCCAGCAGCTGCGCCTCGCCGAGAGCGGGCCGGGGGTGCCCAGACCGTCCCGAACGGCCGCCGGAGAGTCCAGTTGTGATCCGAAAAATAGTCGTCGTCGTAGTTGTCGTCGTCGTCATCGTCGTCGTCGTCGTCATCGCCCCAGAGAGAACCTCGGGCTTGGAAATCGGAGCCAGCGACCTTTGCCAGGTCAGGTCTCAGAGGAGGAAACAGCCATTGCTGGGTTCTTCCTAGTAGAATTCTGACAAGGACGCTTCCCAGGAGAGGTCTGGGGAGTAGCAGTTTCGGTGTGATTTCGCTCCCCCCAGTCGCCCCTTCCGAGGGGGCCTCGGTCTTGGAGATCGGGGCCACTGGCCTTCGCCGGGCCCCTCACCCCTCATTCCTCCTTGTTCCTCGCCACGCGCCCCGTTTCCTGCGTCCCCCTCCTCACACGGCGTGGCCCTCTTCTGTGGTGGCATTCACCTGCTCCTTGTCTGGCCCTGTCTGGCAAGAGTGCTCCACTTCGACGACAGCGATGCCTCTCAGGGCCATGCCGGGCCGTGGACTGGCACATGCCCCGGCCTCAAGGGAATTTGTTTTTTTCGACTCAAGCAAGTTTACTTGCCCGGTGTTCGCCTCCCCCCACCCTCGCCCCTCTTCAAATGAATACTAGCGTGCAAGTGCTTTTCGACTTGCGCGATTTTCGCAAGCGCAAGTCGTTTACGGCTCGCTTCAGGTTCAGCCCCCCACGTCCATGCAAGTAAACTTGCCAGAGTCTGAAAAACAGGCTCCCAGCATCGCGAGGGAAACCACGACGGGCGTTTTCCCTTCATCTTCGGCTCCGGGGTGGGGCGTTCCAGAGCCGACCCTCAACGCACGGCCCGCGGCAGCACATCGGCCGCGGGGATGGAGGTCGAGAAGCGCGGGGGGCCCCACGTCGGGGAAAGTACGCCTGCCAGCTTAGGATCGGAGAGGAGGCGCGGGAGGGCGGGAGACAGCTGGAGTGAAGGGCGGAGCTTCCCCAACCAGACCACACGAGATAGGAGACAGGGGGGGCCAGGTTTGGCACGTGCCCATGACGTTGGATATCGATTGTGGTGGAACAAACATATGCAGCTGTCTGCGGCAAGTTCCGCCACCGTGCCAGCACAGCGCCCTGTGTGGGGACGCCCAGAGGACTACAACATGTGGGCCCCTTCGTTTCCATTACTTGAAGGTCTCCCGTGAGGCCTACGGCTTCGACAGGCCCTCTTGGGGCTGCCGTGGGCTTCGATAGGACCATATTTAGCCTGGTTTAAGACCTTGTTGGGCCGTCTGGGGGCGCTTGTGCGACGTCTTGGGTCTCTCTTGGGTTCGCTTTGGCCCGTCTCCGCCGTCTGGGGTCTGGGGGGTCTATCGGGGCTGTCT
Source organism: Prorocentrum cordatum (assembly GCA_963575745.1). Lineage (NCBI taxonomy): Eukaryota > Dinophyceae > Prorocentrales > Prorocentraceae > Prorocentrum > Prorocentrum cordatum. The sequence continues at coordinate 898,943 of CAUYUJ010014538.1, forward strand.
TGGGGTTTCTTGGGGCACTCTTGGGCGGTCCCGGGCGTTTCAGGGTCCTCGTCGGGTTATTTGGGCACCCTTCTCTCTCCTCACAGGCCCTCGTGGGACCATCTGGATTGGATCGGACGAGGGAAAGCAGTGTGTGTATATATATATACATATATGTATGTAAGTGCGCATGAATGCATGCATGCATGTGTATATGCATGTGTGTATGTATGTATGTACGTATGAACGTATGTATGTACATGTGTATTTATGTATATAGATAGAGGTGTACATGAAAGCATGTATGTGTATGTGTGCATGTATGGCTGTGTGTATGTATTGAAGTATGTATGTATGGGTTTGGGGAGGTGTGTATGTATGTCGGTGTGTGTATGTATGTATGTATGTATGTATGCATGCATGCATGCATGCATGCATGCACGTGTGTATATATTCATGCATGCATACATGTATGCATGCATGTATGTGTATGTGTGTGGTATGCATGTGTGTATGGATGTACGAATGTATGTGCGTTCGCTTGGTTGTTTGAATGTATGTATATGCATACAATACTACATGTCTGTATGCATATATGTCTGTATACATGTATGCATGTAGATGAGTAGACATGTGGGACAATAGGTATGTTTGTATGTATGTATGTATGGGTTGTTCTATGCATGTTTTGATATGCATGCATGCATCGATGTATGTATGTATGCATGTGCGCATGCACGTATGTATGCATATTCCCCAATCAGAGCTTGCCTCTGTAGGGGTCCTAGCGGATTCATATGGTTAGGTTAGGTTTGCCGCCGATTTTCGCGGCACGCCCGGGTGCCCGGGTGCCCGGGGGTGCCCGGGTGCCCGGGGGTGCCCGGGTGCCCGGGTGCCCGGGCGTGCCCGGGCGTGCCCGGGCGTGCCCGGGTGCCCGCCCGGTAGCCCCATAGCCTTATAACCCTAGAGCCTTTTTGCCCTCTTGCCCTCTAGCCCTCTAGCCCTTTTGCCCTATAGCCCCAATAGCTTTATAACCCTATAGCCCTAATAGCTCCATAGCTCTATACCCTTATAACCCTATAGCCAAATTGCCTAGCCCTATAGCTCTCTAGCTCTCTAGCCCTCTAGCCCTATAGCCCTATAGCCTTATAGCCCTATAGCCCTTTAGCCCTTTAGCCCCATAGCCCTATATTATCAAACAAGATTATGGTTGGGTTTTTTTTCTGGAACCATATGCATGCATTATATGTGTATGTTGTATGTTGGTAGGTAGGTAGGTAGGTATGTCGGCAGGTATGTATGTATGTAGGTATCCAGGTATGTAGGTATGTAGGTACGTAGGTGTGTGCGTCGGCTCCCGGGGGCGCAGTTTGGTGGCACTTCACTCTTCCCTTGTACAAGACAGGGCGCGAGCCCGGGGAGAAGCACTGTATTGGAGAAATGCAATCGTTACCAGATGGTGGGGTCAACAATATCTGTTTGTTTAGAGATCAGAATCAGCAGTTCCCGCTTGATATGTCCTTACAATGTATTTGATAATCGCGTTTTCGGGCGGAACTTCTTCACCATGAATAAAGGAATCTTGCTCTGGCATGGGACTTTCTCGCAATTTGCTCTGACGCCGCTCCCTCGACACTCAGGAGGCATGCTCCTCACGATGCACATTTGGGAATCGCGATGTCGCTCGAGACTTCCCCGCGATTGATGCAGGATGCACGCTTCAGCAACCCGCCTGCTCGACCTGGCCGCCTGGATCCGCATCCCCGACCCGCCCGTTAGGATCTGCCCGCCCGATGTCTGGTTCTGCCACGTGTTTGCTTGTTTCGAACTCCCTCTTCGTGCTCAATCGTCCCCCCTCCCCTTTGTCCCTTTCTTCCATCCGTCCTCTCTTCCCTGCCTAAGGGGCTGCACGAGATACGCGCTGCAGGTAAGGAATAGATCGCCCCATGATGGTGCGATCGAAGACGAAGAGAGCGGGTGCCAAGGGTACGGGAACAGATCTGGCGAACAGTATTTGTTGTTACGAGTCATCGTACGGAGTCCCACGTATGTGTTGTAATCGGGAGTCTCGGCTATGAGTCATCGTGTGGAGTCCCTAGTATGAGTCGTAGTCGGGAGTCTCTAATATGAGTCATTGCGCGGAGTCCCGAGTATGAGTCGCAGTCGGAAATTCCACGACGAGTCATAGTGCGGAGTCCCTATTCTGTATCGTAGCAGGGAGCTCCCACTATGAGTTGTAGTAGGGAGCTCCTATTACGAGTCGTAGCAAGGGGGGTCCCTACTACGGGTCGTAGTAGGAACCCCCCACTATGAGTCGCCGTAGGTGGCTCCTATTATGAGTCGTAGTAGGGAGTTCGCATTGTGAATCGTAGCAGGGAGCTCCCACAATGAGTAGTAGCAGGGAGCTCGTACCATAAGTCGTAGCAGGGAGCTCGCACTATGAGTCGTAGTAGGGACTGTCTAGTTTAATTTTTAGCAGGGTGCTCCTATCCTGAATGGTAGTAGGGAGTGTCTATGCTGATTCATAGTCGGGAGCTTCTATTATGTGCCATTGAGGGGGTCTTTGTGCTGACTCATAGTAAAGGAGCCCCTCTTGTATGTCGCCGTAGGGAGCTTCTATTGTGAATCAGAGAAGGGAGTCCCTATTATGAGTCGAACTGGGGAGCTCCTGTTATGAATCATAGTAGTAAGCCTCGCCTATGGCTCATGCTAGGAGGGGCCCCGACGACGACTCAATGACTCATAGTAGGGGGTTCCAGTATGAGTCAGCATAGGAAGCTTTTACTATAAGTCGACGCAGGGAGTCCCACTGTGAGTCGTAGTAAGGAGCTCACATTATGAGTCGTCGTAGAGAGCTTGTACTATGAGTCGTAGTAGCGAGCTCGTACCATCAGTCGTAGTGGGGAGCTCGTACCACGAGTCGTAGTAGGGAGCTCGTCCTAGGAGTCGTAGTAGGCAGCGCCCACTATGAGTCGTAGTAGGGAGCTTGTATTATGAGACGTAGCAGAGAGCTCCCACTATGAGTCGTAGTAGGGAGCCCCCGCCATGAGTCGCAATGTGGAGCTCGTATTATGATTCGTCGTATGCAGCCACGATTATGATTCGTAGTAGGGAGCTCGTACTATGAGTCGTAGTTAAGATTCCCTATTATGATGCATCGCACGGGGTCCCTAGTCTGAGTCCCCGCAGGGAGTCTCCACTATGAGTCATAGTACGGAGTCCCGAGTATGATTCGTAGCAGAGGGTCTCTA
>CAUYUJ010014538.1:912172-934672 GCA_963575745.1 Prorocentrum cordatum
TGGGGGCTCGGGGTGGCCTTCTGGTTCTGGGACCTGGGTCATTATCCGAGGGCGTCTCGGGCGGCCGGGGGCCTCCACAGTCCCAGACTCGCGCGGCGGCGGGCCGTGCGGCGAGTTCCTGCGGGGCTCCGAGGTCACCGTAGGGTCCGTCACCGCCACGCCTCGGGGCCGCCAAGCAGAGGGGCCCAGTAGGGGGGAGGAGGGAGCGGGGGGGGGGGAGGGGTCAGGAGTCGGGGGGTGTCCTCGGCCATTGGCCTTCTGCTGGGCCCCTGGAGGCCTCTCCACGCCACGCACAGGCTCGCATCGGAATCCTGGTTGGGGCGCGCTGGGGGGGAGGGGGGAGCGGGCGAACTCGAGGGGGGAGGGGAGGCAGAGTTAAGTCGGGCACGTCCTTCTACATGTGGTACATTCAAGAAATAATAAGAAAATGATCTGGGGACGATTTGTTTATCACCATGTTTGACAATCGTTGATGACTTGTTGCCTACTTTTATGTTTCGTCCACACTGCGCCTGTAGGAACACATGCCCGACCCAAGGCCAGAGGCAGCCAGGCGCTCGCCCGTGCGCTGGCGGAGTCGGCCGGGCGATCCGTGCTTTTCTGGCTGCTGGGATCGACGCCTCGGGAGGAGTGGAGGCCCTGGGGACGCCAAGCAGTGGATGGCCTTAAGAGGGCTTTCAGGACTCCCACGAGAGCCCCGAGAGGCGCCAAGATTGTTTAAACGGCCCCACGGTCTCAAGAGGCACCCACCAACGGCACCCAAGACGCCCCAAGGGGCTCCCGAGACCTCCACAGGGCAGGAGTGCACGGTGGGGGGGGCAGAGACCCGGCGACGTGGCCACACAGGTGCGATGCCGCCTGTCGGCTTTTCAGAGTTGGGAGAGGGTCGTTGCGGAGCGCCCTTCTTGCCGTTGTATGCATCTCTAGGCGCTGCTGGCTTGCGGCATGGTCGCGGCCCAGTATGGCTTCATGCAGATATTCGGCACGTACAGCGAAGGCCTCAGAATGCCCTGCCCCTTCGAGCTGGGCCCAATCGGGCCGTCGATCTGGCCGAGTCGTCGGTCGATCGGGATCACGGTCGTCGATCGGGATCGCAATCAGGATCGCGAAGATAACCGCTTTTCGCGGCGTGGGCTGGAGAATGGTTCTGGTCCAGGCGGCTGCGTGGGAGCGCGAACATGATCGCGCCTCGCGCTTCGCGCAGCGCCGGACGCGAAGTCGGGCGATAGATGAGAAGGACCTTTCGGCAGCAGGAGGACGACGATACCGACGGATGTCCTCGGATGTCTCTCGAGGTCCCCGCGGGGAGGCCTGTGGAGGCTCAAAGACGGGCTAGGAGCGGCCAGAACACTGTTGATCCTCGGTCCTCGGTGCCCTCGATCCTCGTTTTCCTCGATCCTCGATCCCCTGAGGCCCAAGGCGAGTCAAGCGGCCAAGACTCCTGATCCTCGGTCCTCGGTGTCCTCGATCACCTCGAGGCCTACGATCGTCCAGGGTCCCCGGCGCGCCCAGGAGGGGAAGGCAGAGGGGGCGGGCCTCCTCGGAAAGCTCAGAAGGCCTGCGGCCCCTCGAGAGGCTCCCTGGAGCCTTCTACGAGGCAACAGGGCGCGCCTCAGAAGGCCAGAGGGCTTCTCAGAAGCCCCGCCGACATCATCATCATCATCATCATCATCATCATCATCATCATCATCATCATCATCATCATCATCATCATCATCATCATCATCATCAGCATCATTATCATTATCATTATCATTATAATTATCATCATCAGCAGCAGCATCATCAGCATCATCATCATCAACAGCATCATCATCATCGTCATCGTCATCATCATCATCGTCATCGTCATCATCATCACCATCACCATCACCATCATCACCACCATCACCGTCATCACCGTCAACATCATCACCATCATCACCCTCATCATCATCCTCATCATCATCATCATCACCATCATCATCATCATCACCATCATCACCACCATCATCCTGAGAAGGCCTGCCGCCTCAAAGATCCTCGTCGCTCATTTTGCGGCCCGCAGCGCGGTCCTCCGGCCGCCGCTCGGGGCGATCCGGGCACACCCGGAGCGCTCACGACGAGGCGCAGCCGCTGGAAGGCATCCCGAGGCTGGAGAATCGCTTGAACGCATCCCGAGGCCCGACAGCCACCGAGAATGGCCCTCCCCCTCTTCCTCCTTTGTGGGGGGGAGTGGTGGGACGGGCGGGGTGGAGAGGTCGGGACGGGGAGGAGGAGGAGGAGGAGGAGGAGGAGGAGGAGGAGGAGGAGGAGGAGGAGGAGGAGGAGGAGGAGGAAGAGGAGGAGGAAGAGGAGGAGGAAGAGGAGGAGGAGGAGGAGGAGGAGGAGCCGAGAAAGGACGAACACGCCCGAAAACCTCATGTCGAGCACGAAGCTCCTAGATGTCCTCCCTCGGCGCGCCGCCGAGAGAGCGAGGAGGCCTCGGCCCCGATCGGGGCGCGGCGGACTCGGCCCGAGGCGAGGACCTCGCGGCTGCTACCGGGCTCTCGCCTGGAGCCGTGGGGGGCTTCTACGCGGCCGCCCGAGCCGTGCCCGCGCTCCCGGCCGGTGCGGGGAGAGGACCCAGAGGTCCAACGTATTGAAAAAGTCAAGACGGAAGTTTTTCTCGATTTTCAGCCTCTAGGGGCCCTCGGCGGGCCCCGGGACCGTCAAAAAACGACTCAGGATGCAAAACCAGTTCTGGGGAATGGGTCGAGACATTGGGGGACCGCGTATCGAAAAAATCACGACATCGGATCTCTGGGGAGGGGGCGAGGCAGCAGCGACGGAGGAGGCGCGCGCGCGGAGCTCCGGAGGGGCCAGCGGAGAATGGCCAGTGGAGGAGATCTGGGTAGACCCCCAAATGGTTCGGATGCAATTCCTGGGAGGTCAAATTCTGATTTTGCCCTGGTCCGAAATCCGGCTGAATCCCGTTTGATCCGGCTTAATCCCGTGTAATCCCGCTGAGTCCGGCTTAATCCTGCTTAGTCCAAGGCCCATTCCGGCGTAACAGCTCCCAAATGGGGCTTCATCCTCTTTGATTTTACCGACGAAAACCTCCCAGTAGTTGCCTCCTAAAGATGGGCAGGGCCCACCCTGCAGGTTCGGTTAAGCAGCACATCAGGGAGGGGAGGGGGCGAGGATGCAGCGACGGAGGAGGCTGGCGCGGAGCTCCGGAGTTGCCAGCGGAGAATGGCCGGTGGAGGGGATCCCACCGCCCACCAAACCACCCCAACCCGACCCGAGGGCCCCGATCCCCGATCTGCCCTCCATTTCCAGTGGGGGGGGGGTGTCGGGGAACATTGAAGAAAACACGTGTGGAGCCCGCACGCTTCCCCCCTACCCGGAGTTCGGGTCTTTGGGTTAGGTTGGGGTGGTCTGGTAGGTAGTCAAGATCGGGGTGACCCCCCCCCAAATGGAAAGGGCCCACCCTGCAGGTTCGACTAAACAGTACATCATTGAGCGGTGCTGCTGCAGCCTCCCCTGAGCGCAGGCCCCCCCCCTCAGAGCATCAGCCGGGCAAGTCGGGTTTGCACCCTGACGCCTTGCTGGGCTCTGGGCGCGTTGTCTCTCCCCCGACCTTGTCAGGGCCACCGACAAGGGTCAGGAGGGAAAAAAATACACAGACACATGTAATCGTCGATTCCCCAGAAAATGTAGGAAAATATGGGAAGTGTGGGGGGAGACAAAAGCCCAGAAAGTCTTGGAAAATATGGGGAATCCTGTCATTTGTATCTATTTATTTGTGTGTCCCAGGGCCCCTTCAAAGGGAGAGGGCGGCGGTGGCCGACGCGTCCAGGAGCTCAGCCGAAGCGACGGAGGAGGACCAGGAGGAAGAGGAGGAGGAGGACCGGTGTAAGCACAAGGCGCATCATCGATGCTGCGAGAGACCTTCCCTCCAAGTTCCCCCCTCGCAGGTCCCGAAAGCAATGCGTCTTCATTGCGGGAACTGGCCCACTAGAGGACAGCCGTTGGAGAGTCTTCCGCCGTGCCGAAGCGCCGTTCCCGGGACTCCACCGCCGCGGATCAGCGCGACGGCTGCGTCCTGACGATCCTGGGCGTGCCAGAGCGCAGTTCCTGGGATTGCAACGCCGCGAATCTACGTGACTGCTGCGTCTTGACAGTCCCAAATCGCGCCAGAACTGGGACTTCGATCGCACGAACCCTTCAATCGGCTGCAGCCGTTGAAGACGAGCGTGCGCGGTGCGCAAACGAGAGCCCCATATTGAAACGGAACCGTCCTCCATTATTGAACAACTGCTGCAAACGTTAAAGACAGAGGTGCGTGGTACTAAATCGAGAGCCAGATTTTGAAACACAGCCGCCGTCCATCAGCAACACGGCTGCCAAGTGTGTATAACGAATGTGCACCTCGCGCATGCGAGAGACACATCTTGAAAACGACCCGCCCTCCAGCAAGGTACTGCACACTGCTCCGGCAGAAGAAGCACGACGTCCAGGGGATACTCGCGTTCTGAGAATTGCCCGCCCGTCATCGGTGAAGCTGCTGCGAGCTCTCTGAGGACGAGCGTTCGCGGCGCAGCGGCGAGAGCCACATGTGGAAAAGGGGGCCCGCCCTCCACCCGTGAAGCTGCTGCAACGCGGAAGCTTCTGGAGATCACACACACACATAACGAGGAAGTCTCGGGCGACACGCCCTGGTGGCTACGGACACGCCCGAGGGTGCGACAGGGAGGGGGGCCTTTTTATCCAGATAAGGGGGTTCAGGAAGCGGAGGAGGAGGCGGAGGAGGAGGAGGACCGGTGTATGAACCCAGGAGTCGCCAACGATGTCGGAATAAACCCTCTCTCCAAGCTCCCTTTTCATGGGCCTCTACCACGGTTCATTTCCACTGAGGGAACTGCTTCGTTGGAAGAGAATCGTTTGAAGAGCCTGAAGCGTGCCAAAACATTATCCTCGGGACTCCAACGCCACGGATCAACCGGACTGTTGGGTCTTGACGACCCGGAACCGTGCCAGAACGCCGTTCTTGGGACTTCGACACCGCGAATCAGCGTAGCCGATGCGCCCTCATAATCCTGATTCTTTCCACAACGCCATTTCTGGTACGCTGTACAAGGCTACCCGAGAAATTCTTACAATTTTTAACAAGGAACACGCGCGGCGCTAAGGCGAGAACCACAGTTTGAATAAGAGCCGCCCTCCATCAGCGAAGCCCTGCTGCAATTTTTAGCAAGAGGTGCGCGCGGCGGTAAGGCGAGAGCCATATTTTGAAAACCAGCCGCCCTCAATCCGTGAAGCTTTTGTAAATGTTTAAAACGAATGTGCGCGACGCGAAGGCGAAAACCACATTTTGAAAACCACCCGCTCTCAATCGGTGAAGCTCTTGCAATGTTTTGCAAACGAATGTACGTGGCGCTAAAGCGAGAGCCACATTTTTTGAAAACGACCCACTCTCAATCCATGACGCTGTTGCCAATTTCTGAAACGAATGTGCGCGGCACTCAGGCGAGAGCCACATTTTGAAAACGATCCGCCCTCCATCTGCAAAACGGTTGTCAACGTTTAAGATTCAGGGTCATAAGCGGTGAGGACGTCTCAGGCGAAACGCCCGGCCCGCCCTTTCGACTGGCCTCGGAGTGCGACAGGGAGAAGTTGCTTGTAAAGGAAAGGAATGGAGGAGGAGGAGGCGAGGGACACACCACAATCCGTACTGTACCCAAGGGAACCACCAGTGGACCTCCAATGGGGCCTCGGTGCCCAGCTCAAGGTGTTCCTCCGTCGTTGGGCGCAGCACGGCCGTCGGTCAGAAAGGCATTCCCCAGTCGCCCGCGGAGGCGTGCGCCGTATTGGCGTGGCTGGCCAGGTCGCGCTCGGGGGCCCGGTGCCCAGTGCGGCGTGGTTCAGCTTCGTTGCTAGTGTGTGCCTCTCCGGGCCTTCTGTTATACATACCGCATAGACCACCCTTCGGGTGATAAGGAGGTGAGGGGGGGGGGAGGGACCAACGTCGCACTCGATTGATCTCACGATCGAACTCACTACCGATCTCACAATCGATCTCAATCGATAGATTTCACAATCGATCTGACTATCGATCTCACAATCAATCTCACAATCGATCCCACAATCGATCTCACATTCGGCCTCGCTATTGATTTCACAATCGATATCACAATCGATCTCGCATTCGATCTGACTATAGATCCCACGCTCAAACACTTATTATCGATCTCATTATCGATCTCACATTCGGTCTCACTATCGATCTCACTATCGATATCACAAACGATCTCACAATCGATCTCGCATTCGGCCTCACTATCGATCTCTCTATCGAACTCACTTCCGATCTCATTATCGATTTCACTATCGATTTCACGATCGATATCACAACTGAACTCACAATCGATCTCACATTCGGTCCCATCATCGATCTCACTATCGAAATCACTACTGATCTCATTACCGATAGTGATCTCACTACTAACTCAATCGATCGATATCACAATCGATCTGACTATCAATCTCGCAATATAATCCACAATCGATCTCACATTCGGTCTCACTATCGATCTCACGATCGATATCATAATCGATTTCACAATCGATATCCCATTCGGTCTCACAATCGTTCTCACTATCGATCTCACTATCGATCTCACATTCGGTATCACAATCGATCTCACAATCGATCTCACAAACGATTTGACATTCGATCTCACGTTCGATCTCACAGTCGATATCACTACCGATCTCACTATCGATCATCAAAACAAAACATCAACATCGTCCAGCGGGACACAGGCGGGACACCGCGGGGCCCCGGCCGCCCGGAAAGGAATCATTTCGTCCGGCCGCGCCTCGGCCACACGGGACACCAGCGGGACACCGGCGGGACACCGCGGGGCCCCGGCCGCCCGGAAGGGAGACATTTGGTCCGGCCGCGCCTCAGCCACACGGGACACCAGCGGGACACCGGCGGGACACCGCGGGGCCCCGGCCGCCCGGAAGTGAATCATTTGGTCCGGCCGCGCCTCAGCCACAGGAGACTTTCTCTCGCCCGCCCACGCAGCTTCGCCTCGCCCGCACGCACGGCACGCACGAACACGAAACCGATTGGAAGTGGAACGGAGAGCCCCCCCACCGGGAAATCGATTTCGGTTTCGTGTTCGTGCGTGCCGTGCGGGCGAGGCGAAGCTGCGTGGGCGGGCGAGAAAAAGTCTCCTGTGGCTGAGGCGCGGCCGGACCAAATGTCTCCCTTCCGGGCGGCCGGGGGCCCGCGGTGTCCCGCCGGTATCCCGCTGGTGTCCCGTGTGGCTGAGGCGCGGCCGGACCAAATGACTCCCTTCCGGGCGGCCGGGGGCCCGCGGTGTCCCGCCGGGGTCCCGTCGGTGCCCCGTCGGTGTCCCGATCATGATGATGTTGATGATGATCATGATGGTTGTGTTGGTGGTGATGATGATGACGATGATGGTGTCCTGGTGATGATGATGTTGATGATGATGATGATGAGATGACGATGATGTTGATGTTCTGCCCGTTGTTGTTGATGATGATGTTGGTAATGCTGATGCTGCTGATGATGATTATGGTATCCTGATAATGATGATTATGACGTTGGTGATGATGATGGTGATGGTGCTGGTGTACCGATGATGATATTGATGATGATGTTAGTGATGATACTGCTGATGATGATGGTGTCCCGATGATGTTGATGATGCTGTTGATGATGATGATAATGAGCTGATGATGATGATGGTGTCCCGATGTTGTTGATGATGTTGACGATGACAACGATGGTGACCATGATGGTGTCCCGATGATGATGATGATGCTGATGGTGATGATGACGATGGCTGTGTCCCGCTGGTGATGTTGATGATGTTGTTGATGATGATGAGATGACGATGCTGTTGATGTTTCTGCCCGTTGTTGTTGATGATGATGTTGGTAATGATGATGCTGCTGATGATTATGGTATCCCGATGATGATGATTATGACGGTGGTGATGATGATGGTGATGGTGATGGTGCACCGACGATGATATTGATGATGATGTTGGTGACGATGATGTGACTGATGATGATGGTGTCCCGATGATGGTGATGATGCTGTTGATTATGATGATGATGATTAAATGATGATGATGATGATGATGATGATGATGATGATGATGGTGTCCCGATGTTGTTGATGATGTTGACGATGACAATGATGGTGACCATGATGGTATCCCGATGATGATGATGATGCTGATGGTGATGCTGAGGAAGGCTGTGTGCCGATGATGATGATAATGATGATGTTGCTGATTATGATGAGATGATGATGGGGATGATGATGATGGCCTGATGGTGATGGCGTTGATGATGATGCTGCTGATGATGATGATGATGACGACAGTGTCCCGATGACGATGAAAATGATGGTGTTGATGATGATGATGATGATGATGATGATGAGATGATGATGACGTTGAATGTTAGATCGATTGTGATATCGGTAGTGAGATCGATAGTGAGACCGAATGTGAGATCGATTGTGAGATCGATAATCAGATCAATTGTGAGACCGAGCGAATGAGATATATCGAGTGAGATCGATTGTGAGATCGATCGAGTGAGATCGATCGAGCGAGACCGATAGTGAGATGGATAGTGTGACCGATCGAGTGAGACGCTGCATCCTCCCCCCCCCCCCTAACCTCCTTATCACCCGAAGGGTGGTCGTATAGGTATATATATATATACATATCGGAGGTTGGGGGGGTGAGATCGCAGTGAAACGGAGACCCCCCACCGGGAAATCGGTTTCGGTTTCGTGTTCGTGTCGCGGGTGCGGGCGAGGCGAAGCTGCGCGTGATCCTCTTGTAGCTAGGCCGAAGTAGGAGCGAAAGTCCTTTCCCGTCCGCCGGTGGCTGGGAGGTGTCTCAGTTGGGCCGGGCGGTGTCCTGGGTGTCCCGGGTGTCAGTAGGAGCGAAAGTCCGTTTCCCGTCCGCCGGTGGCCGGGAGGTGTCCCAGTTGGGCCGGGCTGTGTCCTGGGTGTCCCGGTGTCCCGGTGCCCCGCTGGTGCGAAAACGATAGTGAGACCGATGACGAAATCGATTGTGAGATCGATAGTGAGATCGATAGTGGGACCGATAGTGAGATCGATCGTGAGATCGATAGTGAGATCGATAGTTAGATGAAATGTGATGTCGATTGTGAGATCGAGTGATATCGATCGGGAGATCGATAGTGGGATCGATAGCGAGATCCAGAGTGAGATTGACAGTGAAATCGATCGAGTGAGATCGATAGTGAGATCGATCGAGTGAGATCGATAGTCCCAAGAGCGAGCGGCAACGCAACAATCGCCACTGTTGCCCATTGCTGGCCCCCCGCCCCCCAAACCTCCTTATCACCCGCAGGTGGTCGTATAGGTGTACATGTATGTATCTATATATATATATAGATGTATATATATTTATATATATATATATGTGTGTATGTATGTCTTTGTGTTCTGTGTATAAAACAATTACACTGAATATGAGAAGCAGCCCAACACAGTCCCCATGAGCGGCCAGACCCTCTGCGCGGCCTGCCTCCGCGGAGGGTCGCTCTGCGCGGGCTGCGCCCGCCCTCGGCCGATCCGCGCCCAGCACCTGGTTGGCCAGGAGGAGAGGCCCCCTCGTCGCCACGGCTGGGCGCGGCTCAACAACTTGTCGGGCTCAAACCCAATCAGGGGTCTGGGGGTGGATTGTGAGCGGAGTTGCCCTCACGCTCCCCCCCTCCTGCATTCTTTGCCCCATCCATGGCCTACCCCCTGGCGCCGCACCCAGGGCGAGGGAGGAGAAGTGGAGGGTCCGAGGCAACGCTAGGGTTGGATAGGGGGGAAGCTGTCGGGTTCGAGACGTCAGGTTTCCGGCCGTTCTCTTAGGCCCTCGGCGGTTTCCCAGCCCCCTCCGGGTGCTCGCCAGCAGGCTGCGCCTCGCCGATGTGCTGCCCGGGGTTGCCCAGATCGTCCCGCACGGCCGCTGGAGGCCTGGCTCATGGCCCGAGCACCACCAGGCGCCGAAGAGGTCAGGGGCAACGGTGGGGGGGGGCAGGTGCAGGGGCTTGGCATCGCTCGGACGTGTGCATTTTTCCTTCGGCGAGGACCATCGAGGAGCATCCTTGATCACTTGGTGAAACAACCACGCACGAAACCGACAAAAACACAGGGAATGGACGTCCGAGCGATGGCTGGGGCAGGTGCCAGGGGGGGGCGCACCGACGTCCAGTCGCCCACGCATCGCCGATGGGGGCCCGGTGGCCCTGTCCCGCCCAGGAGGGTGCGCCTTCGCTATCGGGGGCCTGTCGCCGACCCATCGGCGACGTATCGCCGATTTCGGATCGATGTGTCCCCGCTCAACTCGGGGGCGGAAAAGAGGGGGGTGATGACTAGGGGGGGGTGGACATCATGGCGCGGGCCATGATATCTCTCCAGGTTTCATGGCGCCTCTTCTTATTTCATTACGTCCCTGGCCCCCCCGCTGGGCCGCGCACATGCCGCCGGTCATGATTTGCACCCCCCCTTTTGGACACCCCCCTCTTTGCCGCCCCCGATCAACACTCAATCAAACCTTTCCCGAATGTTCCCCCCCTCAGAGGGGGAGGCGGAGGCGGAGGCGGAGGAGGAGGGGGTAATCATCATTCTGTGCAAAGTCCATGCGGGGGTCGCCAGGCTGAGGTAGGAGCTCCAGCGGCAGCGTTCGGTGTGGGTCCGAGGGCTGTGGAGATCACCTGGAGACGGGAAGTGAGGAGGAGGAGGAGGAGGAGGAGGAGGAGAAGGGATACGTACCATGTGTTATGGCCAGGAGCGAGAGGCGAGGGAGCAGGAGGAGGAGGAGGAGGAGGAGGAGGAGGAGGAGGAGGAAAGAACGGGCGAGAAGCGAGGGAGAGAAGCGAGAGCAGGAGGGGACAAGGAGACGATCAAGGTCTAGCATTCGACGGGACGGAAACTAGCCGAGCTGGCGAGTGAGGCCGTGCCTCGGAGACGGGGCAGTGCAGGTACGTCCCGCACACCTCCCCTTCAAGCGCGCACGGGTGCGCACGAGCCACCCCAACAACCAGTCCAGAGCAGCTCCGACGCGCAGCGTCCATGATACCCCAGACGGGCCGGTGGGCGCGGCTCACGACCAGCCAGGACCTCGTCCCTGAACCACGCTTGGCCCGAGGACGCCGCGCTCTGGCACGGAGCAAACAGCTTGCGCCAGGACAGCGCCTCGATCAGACAGTGCGCCGCACATCGGCGGCAAATAAGGTATCGACCGGAAGCCTGTACGACATGGCCCTCGTAGACGAAGGTCTCGGGGGGCTCCATCGGGGCCTCAGCGGAGGCCTCGAGCCCCAAAGTCTCGAGGGCCTCCCGGACAGCGACGCACCGCGCCCTAGGCAGGGCGCCTCCGCGCCGCCAGGCGCGCACAGACGGGAGGCAGAGGTGGAGCGTGGTCGGAGTGCAGCTCGCATGGTGCGCGAGCTCGCGACATGAAGGCGAGGGTTCGATAGCAATCCTTGAGTTTCGCGCAGCTGGGCGGTCACCAGCTCAGGGAGCTCGTGCTCTGCCGCCCCTGGCCGCGCGAAGAAATCGGCCCAGGCGTTCCCGATGCAGTCCGGGACTCTCTGGCCCGCCTCTCCGCCGTGAAACGCCTGGTCCTCAAGGACCTGCTCAACCTCCAGGTGGGCAGGGGCCCAGCGGAAGCTAGGCCGTTCCGGCCTCGACCGATCTATCTATATATATATATACACACATATATATATATGTCTGTATATATATATATATATATATATATATCGAACACCTGTTTCCACACAGAGGCGTGCCTGGCCGAGCCTGCGGCCAGCCCAGGGTCCCAGGACGCCCCCTCATTGACAGCCGACAAATTGTCCGAGACCACCTCGAGGCCCCACGGCCCTGCCTTCAGGGCGTGGAGTATGGCCTGGCGCTCGGCTCGCGGGACCGTCTGGACAGGCCCAGCGGGGGCCCCGTAGTCAGCCCGCACGGGCCAGCCCCTAGGAGAGAGGGTCACAACCGACCAGCCAGATCTGGTGGCCTCAGGGGTTCCCGACGCCAGGCCGCTCCCGTCTGTGTGCAAGCGAAAACCCCAGGGCGCGGAAGTCGCTCCCCAAGAAAAAACAGCGGTTTTATCAGCAACAGGCGGGATCACAACGGGGAGAGAAGGCAAACCGTAAACCAACTCGGGAGTGCCGAAGTCGGGAGGGATCCCATACGCCTGCTCCTTCAGCCATTTCCGATCTTCGTAGCACGCGTCAGGCATCACAGGGGCTACATCTGGGTCCTCACTGGCAGCCCAGAAGCTTTCCCACTCATAGAATTGGTGGCCATACGTGCCCTGCTGATGATCACAGAAAACGCACTTGCTGCTAGAGGCATGTCCGCGCTGAAACTTGCGCGCTGGCGGCCACATAGCACCCGCCCAGAGCGCGCGAAGACACGAGCGACGGACGGCCTCAAGTTTCTGAAACCCCAGCCGGAGAGCCCGAACCCAGACAACCTCGTGCCCTTGGGCCTCGGGAAGGCTAGAAACCATTTGAATTCCCTGGGCTCTGCCTATACCAGCACGCAAGAGCAAGCGCACATCACATGGAGACGTGCGAAACAAAAAAAGGATATGCTCTTGGTCAGTCCTGATGTGGTGAGGGCCAATCAGCTCCCATCCGACACGCTGGAGCGAGAGCATAACTGCCCCCATGGCCCCCCTGACCTTCGACCAGTGGGGCTTATCCTTCAAAGCAAGCGACGCCTGCTCCTAAGCACATCTGAGGTCCGAGTCCCGAGCGCGGCCATCCCAAATCCAACAACAGTATCTGAACACGAGCGGGACTGTGGCATCGAACACAGGATCATCTGAAGGGTCACGATGCGTGCACAAGTATGTCGTGACATGGCTCCTACTCTTGGTGCCCATAAAAAACGCAGCGAGCGACCGAAGAGAGCGGAGAGTGACGTCGGTAATGCCCGATACAGCAACTCCGTGGCTACCGCTAGGCATGAGCCCCGTCCTCCAGAGCCCCGAAACCCTTTCCCCACCCGCCGGGCGACTCAAGGCTGCAAGGCGCTGCCTTCTCATATCCAACTGCCTACGCCGTCGCGCCTCCATCACGCGCAGCACGCGCCTACCATACAGATCGTGCCCTACGTTACGCATGTGCTTCTGATGTCTGAAACCGATCGAGCGGCCAGCCGAGGCGACGTTCTTCTCAGCGGTCACGCTCGACGCGACATAGCCCGACTTATTCGGCTGCAGGAGGAGACCAATCGGGGCGACAGCACGACACAGCTCACGGGCCGCAGCAAAGACCACCTTCGCTTCGTTCTTGTGGGGGCCCTCCCATTGGAGGGTCACATCATCCATGAGCGCACGCGCTCTCACAGACGGGAAACTCGAAACAGCAGTCCGGACTGGCTGGACCAGCACCGCGAGCATCACAGCCGACGCTGCCGAGCAGCCTGCTAGCATGCCCTGAAAACTGACGTAGGCCTCCGACAGGGACCCGAAACTTTCGACCCTTCTCGGGACCATATAGCTCTGTATGAGCATCCACCCAATCCCGAGCGGAAAGCCAACCTGCCGAAAAACCTGAAACACGACCGAACACTTGATCGTGTCATAGCACGTTATCATATCGAGCAGCACAGACAGAGTGAAAGCCTCGAGCCTTCGCAATCTCTGCAGCAAGATTCAAATCAAAAGCTGAATCGCTAGAGCTCCTCCCCCTACCCGCCCCCAAAAACTCCTCCGTCCTGGTGGCGAGCTCCCACCTCTCGGTCTCTGGCCTGCGCAGTCGGCCCCAGACGCGAAGGATGGAATCGAGGCGGGCAATCAGCCTGTGGCCCCCGTCCGGTTTCCCGAGACGGACGAGACGGCTGACCAGCCGACCCGTGGGCCAAAACCCGACTCTCTCGCAGCTCGCGAGGAGGGCAGTCAAGACCGAGAGAAGGGCATCAGAAAGATATTGCAGGGAGCGCCGAGACACCCAACTGTAGTGCGAGCGGGGAACTTGGCGATCGCAGCACGCATGCCGGAAACCGTAATCGTCGGAAGCGACGGCCAATCAGCGAAATCGGGCGGCAACTCGGGCGCGCGGCATCCGTGCGTCGACCCGACGTTGGCCCACTCCGAGCAAGTCGCGTCAGCCAACTCGTACGGCTGCGCTCGCTCGGTGGACTCGATCGTCTCCTGGAGCCCTCGGATCCTGGAAAACCGATGCGCCTCCCGAGCACCGCCCAAAAAACTATCCCGAACCCAAGCCTTCCACGAAGCCTCCTTCTGGGCCAAGAAACTGTCCTGGCGGGTTTCAGCCTGGTCCAGGATTCGCTGAATCAGGTCGTCGGTCGCTGGATCGCCAAAGACCGCCGTTCCTGACATGAAAAAGTGCGCGTCAGAGGGTCCAGATCCTGGAGCACCTTCTGCTGGCGGGCCACGTTACGCATGAAGGCCTGGGCCTCGAGCAGGAGCCGTGCCACGCGCTCCAGACGCCGCTGCTGGTCCTCGCCCTCCTGGCTCAGCTTCGGGATATAGGTAGACAAGGCCTCGCTCACCCGACGAATCTGGCGAGCCCACCGCGCCGCAGAACACCATGCAGAGCATTCAGCACTCGCTCGAGGAAGCCTCGTGCGCAACACCATCTTCACCTGCTTCCAGACGACATCACGTGGGCCTGCACGCCCCTCGTACGCTGATCTCTTGGCTCCAATCACGTCGTGTCGGTCCAGCAGCTCCTGCTCGACACCAGTAATGGCTCGGTCCCAGAAAAAAGCAAGATCATCAGCCGTGCCCGCCAGCTCAACGTCGCGTAAGAAGGCGGACCAATCCCTGGGGTAGCGAGCACATCCAGGTGGCGCCACGACCAGCACCATCTTCGGCTGGCTCGCAACTTTAATCCACATGGCCGCCTCGGGCCCTAACACCTGCACGACGACGGGCCGATGAGGTGAACGATTCGCAGTCAGACATACTTCAGGAGCAGATGTACGAATGGCCATGTTCGCACTCATCACAAATAAATCGAGCACCGTGCCGGCAGACTCTGCGTGCAAGTGGGGGTGGAGGTAGAGACCACAACTCCGCCGATCGCGGCAGCCCAAGACTTCAGAAGCGCCGGCTGCATGTTGAAGTCCGCTCCCAACACCCAGTCATAGCCGAGAGCCTGGCAATCTCCGTCAGCAGCATAATATTGTTTTGCCCGAAAAGTTCGTCGACCCACAGGTAGGCTGATATGACGATGAAGCCCCCTTTCATCTTAGAGTGGACGTGGGCAGCTACATTCCGAGACTGGACGAGCACCCCAGAAGGAGAAAGAGGCGGGCATCTTACCTGCACATTGGTAGGGCACAGCACTGCCACGCCGCCTCGCGACCCGCGGCCACCTGGAGCCGCAGTCGCTTCCGCCTCCGACCACACACCATGGTAACCAGCTGATCGAAGCCGAGCCTGAAATGGCCCAAGCTTGTCACCAGTTAGGTGGTGCTCCTGGCAGCAGAGCATGCACGGCCCAGCGCCAAGCGCGGGCATCTCGTCCTCCAGCATCTCTGCCAGCGGCCCGTGAGACGAAGAGTTGACAGTCACAATCTGCATCATCAGCGCTAAGAGGAGCATCCAGGGCTTCATGATCGCGACCCTGCTTCTTGGCGAAGCTCGAGAGGGCTTCACCTGCCCTCTTGGCCGCCTCACGCAGCTGCTCGTCTGTGTCGGGCACCTGCACGTTGACAGACTCCAGGAAGGCCCGCAGCACCTCGGGGTCGCTACCAGATTTGGGGATCCAGCTCGGCGTGCCTGCAGCAGCGGCCTCCGCGGCGGCTCCAGTGGCGCCGTCGGCAGCGCCTGCGGCCGCGCCGCCTGCTCCCCCACCGGCGTCGGCGCCCCGCGCCGAGGCCTGGGCAGGCGCCTGCCGAGCGGCCTCGGCTGCCTCTGCCGCGCGGCGCTGCTGCTCGGCACGATGCGCAGCCTCCGCAGCGCGCACCTCCTCCGGGCAGCCGTGGAGCCGATTCGCCAAGTCCCCCGACCTGCCGAAAGAGGCGAGCATCTCGCCCAGCCTCCCTGCCGTGAACTCGTCGGCGACGAAGGGCAGCACCTGGGCCAACGACGGCACCCCGCCCGTCGTCGGCCTTGGCACCTGCGCCACCAGCTGGCGGCGCTCCTCCTCGAGCTCCAGGAGCTCGGCGCAGACGCGGTCGAGCTGAGTGCTGGCCTCGCTGACCGCCATCTCCGCCTGCCGCACCTTCTCGCGAAGCTCCGAGAGATGCTGCTCCTGTTATTCCTTACGCTTCTCCAACTTCTGATGCTGGAAGGAGATCTCCTTGAGCCTGGTGTCCAAGCTATTGCCCGCAACGACCCGCTTGCGCAACTCAGTGTGGCGAGAGCGGGAGGGAGTGAGGGAGGGCGGGAGGGAGATGATGAGAAGGAGGAGGATGCGTGAGGAGGGCGAAGAGGGGGGGGGAGGAGGAGGAGGAGGAGGAGGAGGAGGAGGAGGAGGAGGAGGAGGAGGAGGAGGAGGAGGAGGGGACAAAGTGCAGGAGGATGACGACTATGAGGCCGAAGAGGGATGAGAGGGAGGAGGCGGAAAGGGAGGCCGGGGGGAAAAAGGAGGACGGGGAGGATGTGGATAACGATGCAGAGTAACACATGGAGGATGGAGGAAGGCAGGAGGAGAGATGGTAGGAGGTGAATGAGGAGGAGGAGGAGGAGGAGAAGGAGGAGGAAGAGGAGGAGGAGGATGCAGAGGAGGAGGAGGCGGCGGCTGAGGAGGAGAGAGGGCCAGGGGGGGAAGGGATGGGGGCAAGGAGGAGAGGATGAGGGATGGAGGAGAGCAGGAGGAGAGAGGAGGATGAAGAGCTGGAGGAGGAGGAGGAGGAGCAGAGGCGAGGATGGGCGAGGTGGACGGACGTGGAGGTGAGGGCGGGGGGGGGCTAGGAAAAAGGAGTGGGGGGGACCGATCTGTCGACGCTCAGCGCTCACTGGTATGGATCGCCGCAGTGGAGCAATTGCACTTGAGTGCAGCCGACGGTCAGAGAGCGCCTTACTCTTCAGGGCCAACAAAAAAGGGCCGTCAAGGTGGTCAAACGCCTCGCCGGTTAAGCCGACGAAGGTATGCAAAGTCCAGCCGTTCGCTTATGTCCAACATTTTGGCGTGACGCCGCGTGTGGTGCATCCATGTCAGCCCCTTGACGTCCGTTTTGGGCGTTCTGCAGACCTGACACCCCAGCCATATTCAAAACTGCACACTTCCTCCTCATTCTCATCGTCATCCTCATCTGCCTCGCCATCGTCGTCTTAGGCCTGCGGTTGAGGAATTGCTGCGCCTCCCTGCCCGTTCAAATGTAGTCTCATCGTCGTCGGTGTTATCATTGCCGACGGCGCTGGCGGCGAACCACCGCCGCCCCCTGCCTTTTGGAAACGCATGTATGGTCACACGTTGTGCCAAAGCTTGGCCAAGTGATTCGACCATGTGATCTCCCAGGCTCTGTGGAAACCCTTTGGGAGCTACTTGGGGGTGAGAGGAGTAAGAGAAAGAAGAGAAAGAGGAGGAGTAAGAGAAAGAAGAGAAAGACGAGGAGGAGGAGGCCGTTGTGGACCCTCTTGGGGCACCACTCCAAATTCGGCTTCAGGGGGAGCTCCAGAACCCTGAGGTCGCCCCTTCTGCAGTCGGACCCAGGCCGCCTCCCCCTCTCACCTCGGAGGTGCGCCTTCATGCGCGCGTCGCTCTGCCCGGGACTTCGTTTGTTCGCGTGCCGCGGCCACCACCCCACACATCTTCGTCGCGGCGCTGGCGATCGCTCAGCGCGGGAAGGCTCAGGCCAGCCTGCGAGGCGGCAAGTGAGCGCCGGGGGGCGGGTGGAGGCGAGGACAGCCGCGGAGCGGGGACTGCGGGCGGGCGAGGCGCTCAGGACACCAGACCTCCTATTTCCGTGATGTGGGCCCCCTGGGCCCTCGACCCCTTCGCCCAGGGCCCAGGGCCTGTTTTTCATCCCGGGCGGCTCCGTGGAGCGCGTCTCGATCTTGCTTGGGGCATGACGGGCGTCATGGCCCCCGGTTCCCCGCCCCCCCCCCTATGACGTAACGCTCCCCCCACCACAGTGCGTTCCGGGCACTGCCGCCGTGCGCATCGTGATCCGCATAGGTGTCCGCATAGGAGTCTGGTCCGCAGTCGTCGCCGTCGTCGTCGTCGTCGTCGTCGCCGCCGTCGTCTTCTTCGTCGTCGTCGTCGTTATCGCTCGTCGCTCGTCGCTCGTCGTCGTCGTGCGCGCGGACGCAGCTGGAGCCTTTTTTTGTGTAAGAGATAAGAAAGAGAGTGTGTGTGTGCATATATATATATATATGTTCCAGGCCGATGACGGCAATCATCTGGGGAGGGGGGGGCCGATGACGTCTCGTTTCGCGCCGGCGGCGTTTGGGAATGCATGACCGAGGTCGGGTCGCAGCAGCATGTCGGTGGCGATCTGCACCACAACCCCTGTGTACACCACAGTGCCTGCTGGCACCACAGCGCTTGTGTACACCACAACGCCTGCGTACACCACATCAGCCGTGCGCAACACAGCACCAGTGTACACCACAATGCCTGCATGCACTACAGCGCCTGTGTACACCACGGCGCTTGTGTGCAACACAGCATCCGTGTGCAACAAAGCACCAGTGTTGTACATACATATATATGTATACATAAATTTTATGACAAAATGGAGCGCTTGCGGATTCAACAGGGAACAAGTGTTTTCTATAGGATTTGGCAAAGGAGCGCCGCTGGAATCTACGAGTCCTCCAGGGTCCGCCCGCATCATTCTGACTCCTCCCATTTGCGTCCAGGAGGCTCCACCGAAATTGGCCGTCCAAGAACCAAGTGGACGTGATTCAATCGATCATTCTGCGGTGCACGTTGAGATGCGCACGTGCGCTGTAGCGCCCACCCGCACGACAGGGGGGAAGGGTGAGGGAGGAGGAGGAGGACGAGGAGGAGGAGGAGGACGAGGAGGAGGCGGCGGAAGTGGAGGAGGCAGGAGGGAAAGACGTCGCATATTATTATCAGAAGTTCCCTGGCGTGGCGTCTAGCTGTCCGCAGCATGTCCTCACCGACATACTCCTTGTACCTGTCTTGTGCACGCAGGCGCTCTGGTGTACACCAGCGCTGCATTGCACGCGGATGTTGTGGTGTTGACAGGCGCTGTGGTGTACACAGGCGCTACGGTGCGCGTAAGCATTTTGGTGTAGACAGGCGCTGTGTTGCACATGGCTGCTGCGGTGTACACATTCGCTGTGGTGTACACCAGCGCTGTTGTGCACGGAAGCACTGTGGTGCACACACTGGCGCTGCGTTGCTCACGGTTGTTGCAATGTACGCAGGCGCGGTGGTGTACACAAGCGTTGTGTTACACGCGAGCACTATGGTGTACACAGGCGTTGTATGGCAGATCACCACCTACATGCTGCTCGCGTCGTCGTTGCTCGTCGGTCGTCGCTCGTCGCTCGTCGGTGATCGTTGTCGTGCGCGCGGGCGCGGCTGTGGTGCCGGAGCCACACGGCGGAAGGGGGGAGGAGCGTTACGTCACCCCCCTCGCCCCCCCCCCCATGACGGCAGTCATCGCCGACAATATAGAAGCGCGCTCGTGGTGTCCCAGGGCTCGAAGCGGACTGCTTCAAATTTTCGTGACGCCAGGGTTCTTGGGCCCTTTGTTTGCGTTGCCCCGAGCTGCCAGAAGTTCGCAGCGGATCCGGCTGTGCTGTCCGGGAGGCCCGAACACATGCACAGTAAAGGCACTTTTGCGAGAGAAGGCCTCAAACAGTGTCCCACAATAGCCTAGCAGTCCACCTTCTGGCCCTTAATATAATGGCGGCTTCGATTACGATTACATGAAGTATTATTACGACTACTACTACGACACTCACGACTACCATTACTACTACTACGGCTACTACGACAAGTATTACTACTAAAACTACGACTACTACTACTACTACTACTACTACTACTACTACTACTACTACTTCTACTAGTACTAGTATTACTACTATTACTACTACTACTACAACTACTACAACTACTACTACTACTACTACTACTTCTACTACTACTACGACGACGACTACTATTATTATTACAACTATTGCTACTACTACTACTACTATTACTACTACTACTACTACTACTACTACTACTACTACTACCACTACTAATACTACTTGTACGACTGCTTCTACTACTACCACCACTACTACAATTACGACTACTACTACTAGTACTACTACTAATACTACTACTAATACTACTACTACTAACACTTCTACTACTTCTTCTTCTTCTACTACTACTACTATGCTATCACTACAAATACTACTACTACTACTTTTACTACTACTACTACTACTACTACTCCTACCACTATTATTACCTTGATGTTGATTTTCACTGCTCCTAGTACTGCTTTATTACTACTACTACTACGATTACGACTACTAGTTATATTATTATTGTTTGCCCATTAGCGACTACGATTACGACTACGACGACTATTATTTCGAATTCTACAAGGATGACTACTACTACGACTGTTTCTACTACTACGATAACTACTTCTACTACTACTACTACCACGACTACTACTATTACCAGTTCTACTGATATTTTTACAACTACTACTTCCACTACTACAACTAGTATTACGATTCTGATGGCTACTATTACTATTACTATTACTATCACTACTACTACTACTAATACTACTACTACTACCACTACTACTACTACGGCTACTACTACTACTACTACTATTAACGCTCGTATTGGTATTATCACCAGTACATCTATCAGGATTACGACTACTATTACTGCCATCGTTACTATTCCACCACTTTTACTATTACTACTACCACTACTACTACTACTACTACTACTACTACTACTACTACTACTACTACTACTACTGCTGCCACTACTACTAATCGTACTACCACGACTACGACTGGGAGCACGACGCCTATTAATACTATTACTACTGTTACTACGACTGCTATTACTATTGCTTTTACGACTACTACTACTACTACTACTACTACTACTACTACCACTACGACTACGGCGATTGCTACGACTACAACGAATACGATCACTACCACTAGTACGACAACTACTCGGCTACCAGTATTTATACTATTACCACTACTTCTACTACTACTACTCCTACTACTACTACTACCCCTACTACGACTACTAATAATACTACTTCTACGACTGCTACGACTGCTACCATTACTACTACTACTACCACCGCCAATAATATTTTGAGGTTCATATTTATTACTCTTGGTACTACCACTCCTACTACTACGACTACGGCTACTGCTACGTCTACTACTATTACGACTACTCTAACTACTATGGCTACTACTACTACTGCTACGTCTACTATTAATACTACTTCTACGACCGCTTCTACGACTACTACTACTACTACCACCACCACTACTACTACTGCTACTACTACTACTACTACCACTACTACTTTGATGTTCATTCTTACTGCCCTCAGTCAGACTACTACTCCGACGACGGCTACTAATTCTACCATTATCATGTGTCCATTAGCGACTACGGCTACGACTACGACTACGCGGGCGTTTCTTTCGAACACTAATACTATGACTACTACTACGACTGCTTCTGCTACTACGATAACTACTACCACTACGGCCACGACTACTACTATTACTAGTTCCACTGCTATGATTACCACTACTATTATTATTTCCACTACGACAACTACTACCGC
Organism: Prorocentrum cordatum; assembly: GCA_963575745.1. Lineage (NCBI taxonomy): Eukaryota > Dinophyceae > Prorocentrales > Prorocentraceae > Prorocentrum > Prorocentrum cordatum. The sequence continues at coordinate 933,966 of CAUYUJ010014538.1, forward strand.
GATTGCGACGACTACTACCACTACTAGTAGTACCACTACTACTACTACTACTACTACTACTACTACTACTACTGCTTCTGCTGCAGCTACTACTTCTGGTACTGGTACTTTCATCAGTACTGCTATCAAGATTACGGCTACTATCACTGTCATCATGATTATTCCATTACTAGTGCCACTTCTGTTGCTACTCCTACTACGACTACGACTACTGCTACTATTACTACTAGTACGACTACTATTACGACTACTATTACTACTACCGCTACTATTACTACTACTACTACTACTACTACTATTACTACGACTACTACGACTACTACGACTACTACGACTACTATACTACTACTACTACTACTTATCACTACTATTACTACTACTACTACTACTACTACTACCACTAATACTATTTACTACTACTACTACTTACTACTACTACTACTACTCCTACTCCTACTCCTACTCCTACTCCTACTCCTACTCCTACTACTACTACTACTACTACTACTACTATTACTACTACTACTACTACTACTACTACTACTACTACGACTACTACTACTACTACTACTACTACTACTACTCTCACTACGACTACGCTTGTTGAAGAGACAGCGCCCCGCGTCCCACCTTCCTCCTCCTTCCTCATCCTTCCTCCTTCCTCCTTCCTCCCCCTCCTTGCCTCTGCTCCCGGCACACCTCTCACA
>CAUYUJ010014538.1:937172-939672 GCA_963575745.1 Prorocentrum cordatum
TACTTATTTGTATGTTGGCGACGTGCTACATTTACTCTAACTATTCATACGGCTACGACCACGATTACAACGTTTTTTGAATTATTATGTTACGCTACGACCTACGACCCACGACCGACTACTGACCACGACCTGCTAATCTCCAGATACCAGGATCAGCCGTACGCTGAAGACCCTTGATTTTTTCAAATCTGATTGCGAAAACGGTTGCTGATGATACCGGCTACGAATACTTTTGCGATAATTCCTATTATTACCACTACTCAGAGTACGACGACGATTGCGACAACCTCCAGTGATACGACTAGTCGTAAATATCATTCTGCAGTTTGTAGCAGTACTCCACTATGGGAGGCCACCGGGGGCCACGAGAGACCACGGGAGACCAAGGTGCCCGACCAATTCTAGACCCGGTGATCCCAGTACGTACCCAGCTTCTCAGAACAATTATGTAAGACCCTTACAGATAAGCTGTCTCTCTCTATACATATATATATATATATAACCTCGACTTGGCATCGCAAAACCATACTTGCACTATGTGCGAGTCGGCCCATCAAGGGCGACGCGCGCTATCAGGCATCGTCTAGTCGATTCCTGTTGGCGGCCGATTTGTGGCCACACCTCTGGTTACGTGTTTCATGTTTGTGCTTCATGTTTTGTTCGGACGTGCGCCTACAAGGGGGGCGCATAGTATGAGTATTTCTTATTGCGTCAGAGACCTCGGTAATGAGTGTAAGTGTCAGCAGCGCGAGCCCCGGCGTCTCTTCGAAGGCAGGTCATCTAAGTGAGCCCCTCTGAGGCGTCCCGACATCGTCGCCTTGGGATAATCCCTGGGTAATTCCCCCCCTCCCCTCGCCCCACCACCTGAGGTCGTCGCGAACTGGGGCGCGTGCCTGATGGCCTTCGTGCCTGGGCTCGTCTTCGACCTGTGCGGGGCGGCCCCTGGGCTGGCAAAGCGCCCGCGCGCGTTCCGCGCGCGCAGCCAGCCGGGCACGGCCCGGTTCCCAGCGACAGTGTTTTGCGCCTCGCAGTCGGAGGAGGAGGAGGAGGGGGAGGAGGAGGAGGAGGAGGAGGCCTGTTCCCTCCCCTCTCGCCCCCCGCACGGACCGAGCCCTCCGGCTGCGGCGGGGGAGTCCGCCTCGGGCGGCCCCCTCGCCTGAGCCGGGCATGGCGGCCGGGCCTTGGGCGACACCACTTCGCAGACGAAGACACCCGCGTTTCGGGGCCGTGGGGCCCGGCGAGGCGAGGCTGATGGATCAATCTTCCACCACCGCTAGCGTAGGTGGGACGGGGGAGAACGGAGGATGGGGAGGTCCTCCCTCTCCTCCTCCTCCTCCTCTTCCTCCTCCTCCTCCTCCTCGTCCTCCTCCTCCTCCTCCTCCTCCTTCTCCTCGTCATAAGTTTTCGTAGGTGCGCGCGGATTCCTTGGTTCTGCGCTGGGCCCCTTTTGGCGGCGCCTCTGGCGCCGACCTTGGCGCGCTCCGCGCGCCGGGGAGGGGGGATCCAGCGCCGATCCAACGAATCCGCGCGGAGCCCCGAAAGTTTATGTTTATGCAGTTGCTTGCTCCTGGAAGCAGGGGTGCCACCCCCACCACCATCCCTGGCAAGAGCCTTCCGGTGCAGGGATGGTGGTGGTGTTTAGAGCTGCCGTTCCCGAGCGCGCTTCTTCCCTCGCGGAGTCCCCAAGTAACCGCACGGAGAACGTGGACGAGGACAAGGACGCGGGATGAGGAGCATGATGAGGACGAGGCACAGGATGTAATGAGGGCGAGCGACTGGAGGGAGGAAGAAGTTCAGTACGCAAAGATCGGCAGTGATCATGCCGAGAGGGGCGTCGAAAGGGCGTTGGATTCGCGAGCACCCTCGCTTGCTTTGTCTCTGCGACCTCTTGGGGGCAACCAATAACTTGCTTCTCCTTTGTTCCCAAGCAGGGGCGCATTAGAGTGTCCAAGCGTCTCTGGATCACCCAATCGACTGCCAGAATGGCCGAGAAGGGTCCCCGAGGCTTCAAAATGATGTCAGTTTGGGTCCAGCATGGCCACAAAAGAGCCCCGCCCCCAGCTGACCAATCGAATCAAACACCTGAGGTCATCCCGAGCGCCCCCCCCAGCCGAAAACAAATATCTTCCCTGGTGCACTGGGAGATTCTCTCGTGAGCTCATACATTGCCTGGTGAAGCATCCGAGGAGCTTCTGAGAGGCTTCCCAGGAGAGAAGCCTCTGAGGGACTTCGGAAAGGCTTTCGAGACGTCTCTGGGGAGCCCCGTACGAGGCTTCTGGCAAGACTATGAGACGCCGCTGAGGAGTCCCTGAAAGCTTCTAAGCAGCCTTTGAAGAGCCCCTGAGAGTCATCTGGGAACAACTTTTGAGAAGCCTTCGACGGGCCTCTGAGAGGGTCATGAGAGGCCCATGGTGACCTTTGAGAAGCCTCTGAGAGCTCTGGTCAGCTTCTGAGAATATTTTGGAGGCTTTTGAGAGGCTTCTGAGAGGCCCCATGC
>CAUYUJ010014538.1:947172-949672 GCA_963575745.1 Prorocentrum cordatum
TTACGACGAGTCATGTTCGGAAGCCACGCCGCAAGCACACCGCGGGCACACAACCAGCACACCGGGCACAAAAGAGTACCGACACGCACGAACACGCGGAAACACATACGCTACTTTCTGCGATATGTCAGCATGTTTTGTTGGTGTGTTGGTGGGACTCGTTTTGCAGGCTGACTTGGGGGAACAAGCGTTCTTCTCTTGAAAGGAATCGATACACATTCCCCCGCGCAAGACTGCGAAACGAATCCCGCCAGCACACCAAAAACACGCAGACGTTTCGTTCAAATCACGTAAGTGGTTTCACGTGTACATGCGTGTCAGTTCGTTGTTGTTGCTCAGCGTGCTGGCCGTGTGCCCGTGGTCTGCCTGCGGCGTGCCGCGCCAGCGTGCATTTCCATAGGCAACGTCCTTGCATAAGCAAGTATTCTGCAACGCGATACGAATACTCTAACCTCAAGCAACTCAGAGTGTTCCCCAGCGTCAGTCTCCAGATTGGAAAACAAGTAACTGTTTCAACATTTTGACAGCGCTTCCCCTTTCTAGAACACGAATTTACAAAGCACGCGCCTCTCCCAGCCTTGCTCTCTCGCTGGTCCCCAGCGTTAATATCCAGAATCTGCAAAACATGTTTTGAACATTATGACAGCGCTTCCCCGTTTAAAACACGAACTTAAAAAGCACGCGCCACTCCCAGTTTTTCATTCGCATCCCCTATCAGATCCTTTGTCTACCTACCCGGGCCTCCATGGAACCTGCGTATGAGCTTATTAAAACGTTTTTGCTTCAAAGAGCAAGGATGAAATATTGGTTGCCGTAATCCGTAGCCATTTTGGATCAAGTTTTCAGCATCGCAGCGCGCACCTCCTCAGCCTTTAACGTTCTGCAGCCAAGTCCGCCGGAATGGCGTCGCCCCGCTCCGCCGTCCTGACCGCGTCCGTGCTGCTCGCGTGCACCGCCCTGATGGCCGCCTTCGTGCCCTCGCCCGTGGCGTCCCGCCCCGCGGCGCAGACCGTGCCGGCGGCGGCGCTCAGCGCGGCGGCGATCGCGGCGCCCACCGCGGCCTACGCGGAGGAGGGCTCGAGCGTGTGGATCCCGGCGCTGTCTGCCGTGGGCGCGGGGTTCGCCATCGGCCTCGCCGCCATCGGGTCGGGCGTCGGCCAGGGCATCGCCTCCGGCCGCTGCATCGACGGGATCAGCCGCCAGCCCGAGGTCGCCGACGATCTCCGCGGCGTTCTGCTCCTGTCCCTCGCCTTCATGGAGTCGCTGACGATCTACGGGCTCGTCATTGCGCTGGTGCTGCTCTTCGCCAACCCGCTGATCAAGTAGACCGAGGTTCAGAATCAGAGGTGAGTCGGATGCCTCCCTGAGGACGGGACAGTTTGATAAGACTCCGCGGATATGGGAGAAAAAATGGTTGCCGTAACGCAGCAAAAAAACATTACGTCGACCAGGCGTGCTTTGATAAGTGGACTCGGGCGAGGTTCCGTTCCACATCACAAGACACGTTCGAAGCGCGTCCAACCGTGGCGACGAGGATTGTCCCGAGGGCAACCAAAACATATATGTCTGTCTGGCAGTGACACGAATGCGCATAACACCGCTCCTACATCACCCCGTTGCTCCTCCCCCCCTTCCTCGTCCGGCTGCACCTCCTCCCCCTCCGCCTCGGGAGCTCTCGCAGGCCGCCAGCCGAAACTCAAAAGAAAGGAACAACCAAATGAATACAATGTTGTTTTTCCTTGTGAGGAGTCCAAAACACAAAAAAAAAAAGAAGTTCGCAACTTAGTCGGTCTGGGGCTCGTGGGGCTGGAAGTCACAGGTAATTGTGACAAAAACAAACGAAAACTACTAACATGAAAAATGTTGTCCTTGTGAGGGTTCAGACAGTAAGCAACAAATAGTTCGCAACTTTGTCGACCCGGGGCTCGTGGGGCCGGAGATTCGACAAAGTTGTGAAACATTTTTTGGGGGAATCCTCACAAGGATAGATTTGTGTTTTTGGGATTGTAGTGTTTTTTCTTTGTTTTTTACAAGTATTTAGGATATCCAGCCCCACGAGCCCCAGACCGATTAAGTTGCGGAATAATGTTCTTGTTGTTCTGATTTGAACCTCACAAGGATCAATTGGTTCTTTGTTGGATTTCATTGGTTGTTTCACTTGCTTTTCCATGCTTTTGAATTCCCAGCCCCCGCGAGGAGGAGGAGGATCAGGAGGAGGACCCTTGCTCAGGATGTGGGGAACAACCGACGGCAACCACCAGACGCGCAACAACGCAGCAGACACGTAAAGCACGGCAACGCAACAACACAAAGGGGCTACCAAGCAACTCCTTAGCTGCTACTACTACTAATAATAATACGACGACGACCACGACTACTACTACTACTACTACTACTACTACTACCACTACTACTACTATTACTACTACTACTACTACTACTACCACCACTGTTGCTACTCTTATGGCTACTGCTACGGCCTACGACTCCTAGTACTGCT
>CAUYUJ010014538.1:954672-959672 GCA_963575745.1 Prorocentrum cordatum
TACACCTACATACACACATGCCTGTCAGCCGAAATACACACGTATGATATACATGTACATACAAAACGCACATGCCAGGCACGACTGCTGTTACATGTGATACGCATACACAAAACTAGTGGCACGTCCAGGTGAATAGCACATACACTTGTGTGTATGTATACATGTGTGTACCTACTGACATTCACTTACGCGCAAATCCGTTTAATGGGAATAGGTATGTATGCCCCTAGGTGCTTCCACTCGTGAGTTGTATAGTGCCTCCAATGCAAAGCAAATATGCTGCCAATGCGTTCCAATGTAATCCAATGTGCAATCCGATGTACCCCCGACAGCAAAAGTCCTTACCACTGAAATGTTGGTCTTGTCTGTGAAAAGAGCACAGAGAGAGAAGGAGAGGAAGAGAGAGGGAGAGACACAGAGATAGGGAGAGACTGAAGGAGAAAGAGAGAGAAGAGAGAGAGAGAGAGAGGTAAAGAGAGAGAGAGAGAGAGACAGATGGATGGATGGAGGGAGGGTGGGAGGGAGGGAGGGAGAAAGAGAGAGAGAGAGAGACAGAGAGACATTCCTCAACCATACGGGGGCAAGTCACGTGAGGTCCACTCACTCCTGTTCCCAGTATTACACTCGCTTCTCACCCTACCGATCGGCCCTTCCTCGAAAGGAGGATTGGCCGCGATGTCACGCCTGGCCCTTGGCGCCAGCCTCACGCTCGTCGGCGCCTCGGCGCTGAACTTCGGGGCGGAAGGGCTGAGAGTCGAGAGAAGCGCCGCCGGGCAGACGCCAGAGGAGCTGGGCTTTTCCGACGACGGTAACGAAGACGACGGGAACATCTATGCCAAGGCTCAGTTCAGCAAGGATTTCTGCATTGACCTCGGCGCAAAGGGCTTCCCGATCCCCACAGAGAGGATGCTCGAGGCCGCTCGTTGGGACGCGGCGACGTACTTTTCCCAGCTGCAGGGGGCAGGGTACGATGAGGACGCTTTGCAGATGACCGGGCCGGACGCCGCTATGCTGAAGTCGGACTGCATGAAGGAGCGCTTCCACGGCAGGACGAAGCACATCTTTGTGGGCGACTCGCAGATGATGGCCCTCCGGAATGCGTTCCACCGCCTCAACAAGTGCCCTGAGATCTGGTGGTCCAATCACACCTCGGAATTCATTGATGACATGATGGCATCGGTGCGGAGGCACGAGAAGGGCATGGAAAAGGTGAAGAGCAAGGCCCGCTTCTACTCCCGTTCCCAGCAGACCCCGGCGGAGTTGCCCCACGGCTGCACAGAGGACGGCATTGGATCATTTATCCACTGGGACGGCTGGGTCAGCCACTCGCTGCCCGTTAAGGATATCAAAAAGGAAATAGAGGTTGTCGGTGTGGACCCTGCTGGGGGGGACACCGTTATCGTTTGGGTTGGCTCGAACTTCATTCCTGCGCGTCACAGGATGTCCGCCCTGCTCGACTCCATCAACCTACTCCACGAGATGAAGGTGAAGATGGTCTGGGACTCGCCGACCTTCCACGACGAGGCCCTGATGGCCGCGACGACGACCCAGAACGCAGGGCGGGACCCGCACACTAAGATGCCCATCGTTTTCAACTCCATCTTCCAGCGGAAGCTCACTGGGCAGATGGGCTCCGGCGAGTACAGGACCGAAAAGCAGCTCTTTGACCAGGGCATCGAGGTGCCCACCACGAAGCGGTGGCAGATCACCAACCGCTACCGTGGGCTCCAGTGCGACGGCATCCACTCGGACATGCGCGCCAGGGACCCCCTGTTCTACGACATGCCGTGCCCCATGGGCCAGCAGAGGTATGGCCAGAGCACCTACTGCACATGGGTGGAGCCCTTCAGGAAGGAGCTGAGCGGCGCCTGCACGCTTGCCACCGGGCTGGACGACATGGTGCTCCAGAGCGGGCTCTATGCCATGTGCGCTGCGCACGAGGAGCCCTTCTGCTACAGGTACACCGAGAACATCCGCTGAGGGCCGCGGCATCGTTAAACACGAGCAGGGGCGGAGGTCGAGAAAGACGCCGGTGTGCCTCGCGCATGAGCACCACCATCAGTCTAGGCGCGCAGAGGCACAAGCAATCGCATGAAAAGAGGATCATGCTTCTCACTCAACCATCGGTGGCCTAGAGGTTGGCAGCACACCCAACATCAGCGTTTGCGTCCACCCAGGGAAGATGATCCCGATCCTGGTGATGGTGGTGAAGTTCGGCCTTCGTAGGCGGCCGTTCTCACACCCCCCGCACCAGAATCTAGGATCACCTTTCCCCGTTAGAGCATTACCCCCCTGCGTTGACGCTGGTGGCAAGCCTCCAGCTTCCGGAACCATGCAGGAGCGGGCCGCCCTCCAGCTGGAGCGAGCACGAGCAACTCCTCCATCCCCCCCCGTCAGGCTCCGGGCCCCTCTCCCCGCCCTCCACCTCTGACGCTCGTCTCCTCCTCCCCCCTGCCTCCCAGCTCGGGGAGGGACCCCCAGAACTTCCCAAGGCCTACCAGAACCCCCGCGGCCATCAAGCCACCGGGAGCCTTCCTCCTCCCTCCTTACCCGCCCTCCTCTCTCTCCCTCCCGCTCTCTCTCTCTCTCTCTCTTCCATCTCCTGCCTCTTTCACTTTATCCGGAAGCCCACCAACAAACCTCGGGATTCCGCGAAATCTTCCCACATCTTGAGAGACCTCCATAACCGCCCCCGTTTTCCGCGAGCACCCGCAACAGAGTGAGATCACGAGCGCGAGACGCTGGTATTCAGACATTCATGAAGCGCCGCCTCCGAGGACGAGGGCGAGGACTTGGGATGATGGCGAGGACGATGGGGGGAGGACGGCGACGAAGGCGAGGAGAAGGAGAGGGGCGGAGGGAGGACGCGGACGAGAACGGCGAACGGGTGGACGGCGAGAAGAAGGAGCAGCAGCACCAGCAGGATCGGCAGGAGCGGGAGCAGGAGGAGGGGGGGAGGGTCGGAGCAGGAGGGGAACAAGACGTCACACGAGCCAACCGTTCGACGTCTTGCTGGGCGAGCTCTCCGTGGCCGATTCCGACATCGAGCCAATCTGAATCTGGAAATTGGGTCTTTGACACGCTGCAGAGGCGCCTACCAGCGGCTCCGCTGGGGGACTTCCTCTGGCCCGAATAGGGGCCGCACCTTGGAAGAAGAGCCTCTACTTGGCCGTCCAGACCTCCAGGCCGTTTCAAAAGGGTCCCAGGGACGTTCAACGTCCCGAGGATGATCCTAGTGCGTCCTCACCCCCCTCCCCAGGAGGACGAGGACCCATGCGTACATATCTCCACTGTGAATGGTTTTGGGCGCGGCGGTGGACCCCAGAGCTCTTGACACATCCTTGGGGCCAGTTTTTACAGCGGGTTCTGCTTCGGACAGTCCTGAAGCCCGACAACGGCGGCGAACACCTAAATCGCTCAAGAAGTAGTCACCAGGCGTGCTTGTTTTGCCTGTCCGCTGGAGGTCCAGGGAAACCGACGTCCGACGCGACCAACCCCGTCTTGGCACGCAAGTGTAGTGCTTCGAGCCAGATCGATCCAAGGGGTCCTAGGGCCAGCAACGGGTTCAGAACGGCCGCCGCTAATTTCACGCGTCGCCCAAATGTCGGCGCCGTTGTTTGTTTGTATCCGCTCAAAGCCTCCGAGGTCACCTCCCCGGCACTCCCCATCGCTCTGCGAGTCGCGCCCAGACGTGGTGAAGAGAGCACGCCGAAGAGCCTCCCAGGGGCTCCGAGGAGCCCCCCGAGATCTCCGAAGCGCCTCCGAGAAGGCACCAGAGACGTCCCCGAGGCCTCCGAGGAGCATCCGAGAGGCATCCGAAGACTTCCGAGAAGTCTCCGAAGGCCCCCGAACATTGCCGAGATGCATCCAAATATGCCTTCGCAGACCTCCCGAGACGTCCGAAAGCTCTCTCCGAGGGCATCCGAGGGGGGAGCCTTGGGAAAGCTTCCAAAGCATCCAGATGCCTCCGCGAAGCATCCAAGGAGCTTCCGGAGACCTCTCCATATCTGGTGGCTTTCGGCCCATCTCGCCATGGTGCCTGGGTTCTGGGTTCGGGCCCGCTCGTCCCCTGAAGAGTCACGCGACAAGCCGCGACGGGCAGCGGGAAGCCCCAGCGGAACAGCGCCAAGACCGTGGAGATTTGAGAATTTGGGGTCCCGTAGAGGACTGAGGCTCAGGGGATTGGGCAAGGGACCCGAGGACACGCCCATTCCGCGCCCAGCGGCACGGTGGCGGATCTCCGATGTTTTTTTTCCCAACCCTCCTGCGTTGGGTACTCGTTTTGAATAGAGCACTGCGGTCTCCACCTTCCTTCCTTCCCGCCTCCTCCTCCTCTCTTCCCTCTTCCTCTCCTCTCTTGCTTCCCTTCTCCGCCTCTCTTCGCTCCTCCTCTTCTCTCTTGCATCCCTTCTCCTCTCTTCGCTCCTCCTCTCTTGCTTCCCTTCTCCTCCTCTCTTCGCTCCTCCTCTTCTCTCTTGCCTTTTACGTCATCCCTTTGGGGCTGCGATCTGTGAAACTGTCGCCACTTTCGAGGGCTGCTGGTGGGTCCAGCGGAGTGAGGCACCACGCAGATTCAGATTAGACCTCGCCATCCCTGGGGGGCTGCGATCTGCGAAACGGTCACCACTTTCGAGGGCTGCTGGTGGGTCCAGCGGAGTGAGGCACCACGCAGATTCAGATTAGACCTCGACTTTCGAGGGCTGCTGGTGGGTCCAGCGGAGTGAGGCACCACGCAGATTCAGATTAGACCTCGCCATCCCTGGGGGGCTGCGATCTGCGAAATTGTCGTCACTTTCGAGGGCTGCTGGTGGGTCCAGCGGAGTGAGGCACCACGCAGATTCAGATTAGACCTCGCCGTCCCTGGGGGGCTGCGATCTGCGAAACTGTCGTCACTTTCGAGGGCTGCTGGTGGGTCCAGCGGAGTGAGGCACCACGCAGATTCAGATTAGACCTCGCCATCCCTGGGGGGCTGCGATCTGCGACACTGACGCCACATT
>CAUYUJ010014538.1:964672-1004672 GCA_963575745.1 Prorocentrum cordatum
CGCGACTGCGGCGTCGCCAGGGCGGGCGCGGCGCGCGACGCAGCCGCGGGGTTTGCGCGCGACGCCCCGCGGGAGACCCGCGGTGGCATGGAGATCGCGGTGGGAAGCAGTGGCGCCTGGTAGCGCAGCTACAAAAAGACCCTGAACGCGCCGCCGACCACTGGCAGACCGAAGCGCGTCGCGGACCCCAACGGCAAAGGTCCAAGGCAGGGGCCAAGGACGCGGTGAGCCGCGAGGGACATTTACCTCGGCATCTACAAGGCGAGATCGACCGCATCATAGAGGGCGGCGCCCAGAGGGTGGCCAACAAGCACCAGTTCTACGCCGCGGCGGACCAGTGGTGCAGGGCCAAGGAGGTAGTTAGCAACTGCCCCCCTCCGTCAGCAACCGTCAGCCACACTCCCACACGGATGCTGAAGCAAACACACGCGCGAACATACATTCCGACCACTCTCCAGTGTGTGCCACAGTCAGAACATGGCTCAAAGCAATGCGCCAACCCAGACGAGCGCGAGTGAAATATGCAGAGTGTTCTGACGCGCGTCGGCGGCAGCTGCGAGCGGCCGTCGTCGACAACAGCTACGCGATGTGGATCACTGCAGGAGATCGCCATCCTGGATGCCCGCGGCACCCCGCGAGAGGGCAGGCAGCAGCGCGTGAACATGGCGTCGGGAAGGAGGCGTCCGTAGCTCCGCCAGACAGAACGCACTCCGAGGATCCAGAGGCCGCACTTTGGCGGGACGTCGCCCCCACCCCCCCGTTCCGCCATGCAGCGCGGGCCAAAAACCACAGGGAGAAGATGGCGCGAGAAGAAGCGCGCGCGCCGCGTCATCGGAAATGTTGACGAGATCGCCAAGGGCGATACCAACAGCAACCACATCGGATCCAAGACCGCCTCTGGGGTGATTGAGGAGTGGAAGACCAGCGCAATGGCCCTTGGGTCCTGCGACCTCGAGGACTCCAGCGGGCCCTCGGGACCAGTCAGCACAGCTACGGGCTTTGCGACGGCAGGTACAGATGCACCACATGCGAAAGAGCGTTAGACAAGGCCATCACCCTCGCAGCCGCTCTCACACCATGCGCTCCCATCGAGCGAGCGGCAGCCGACAGCGAGACAAGCGCCGCTGTCCTCGACGCTGCTTCCGTGTGCGGTTGGAAATTTCACGACTCCCACCGCTTGTTCTAGACGTCCAAGTCTAAGATGTATGTTTGCCGTTGCTGCGGGAAGACAGCCGCGCGGGACCCTCGCCACCTCGCTGCCCAATGTGTGGGCATCACGCGCAAAGGCAGGGATATTCGTGCCAAGATCGATCGAGGTGGCTTCCCCGAAGCCCCGAGTATCACCACGCATGTGCGCGATGTGTGCGTTGCTGACGTTGCTGCGCCCCCTCGTGGGGCGAGTCGCGGCGGGGTGGCTGGGTGGGTTGGGCGGCCTTTCGCCAGTCGACGAATACTTGACAAGTTCGGCAGCGCGCGCCCCGCCGAAGGTTGCAGCTGCCATGTCCCTCCCATCATGCAGCCGAAGCCTGTGCGCGGTCCGCCAGAGCCATCAGCAGCAGCTTCTCGAGGAGACCTTCTTGACCGTAGTCGCTGATTAGTTGCACCCTTGGGGAAACGCGGTCGAACAACCCCTTGCGTCCATCAGATGGACCCGCAGCACCGCTTCTGACGACACCGATTAGCAGTAGCTGTGTACAGCTCGGCCACCTTGAAGGGGTTTGAAGAGGTCCGCTCGCAAGCTCCGACCCAGTTGTTCCTCCACTTCCTGTGCCTCCCCTCTCCCGCTCCCATCCTTTTTCTTCCCTGGCGCCATCCCCCCCGTCATGATCCCCCTCTCTCGCTTCCCATTCCCCTCCCATCCATCCCATCTCCTCTCCCATTCCCTCCTTCCCTCTGCTGCTTCTCCTGCTGCTTCTGCTGCTGCTGCTGCTGCTGCTGCTGCTGCTGCCAGCTGCTGCCAGCTGCGGGCACTCCGTTGCCGGGCGCGGGCCTCAGATGCCCAAGCCGCAATGCACCAGGGGGGGGGGAGGGCGGCAGCAGCGGCAAGCGACCAGCGGAGGCCCCGAGAAGGGATCCCCCGAGGCGCCGCCCCGCGCACGGTGCAGGCGCCGCCGGGAGGGCTGCCCGGGATGGCCGCGGCGATCCGCACGGGGCCCGTGCTCCCCGCCGCCCGCGCGTGAAGCCCCCCCCCACCCCGGCGCGCGACGGGGGCCTCCGACATCCGACAGCCCAGCCCCCCCAAGGCCAGGAACCAGGAAGCTCGCCAGGGGGGGGCGTCGGAGAGCGGCGTCATGGTGGAGATAATCCCGCCGTCGCGCACGGCGCCCAGCCAGCCTAACTCCTCGAAGGTGCTGAGGCACCCTCCCGTTGTCCTGTGCAGGTGTTGTCTACCCGATCTGCGCTCTAGTCCTGCATCTCTATAGGTCTCGCTCTCATCGCTCACCTGCTGCCGATCTGCCGCCACTCCTCCTCCGCCTCTCGCTTGTCATCCGCCTCCCCTCCTCTTGCTCCCCCGTCCTCCCCCTCCTCCGTCCCTTCGCCGCCATCCCCCCCCCGTCCTTTGTGGGCCCCGGAAACGGCAGGGCGTTTTTTCACCGTTTCCAAAAAAATGTCCTTTGAAAATGGAAGCGGCAACAAAAAAACGGCGACCGGAAACGGCAAAAAACGGCTCCTGGATTGGAACCGGAGCCGGAACCAGTCAAACAACGGCGACGGAACCGGTAAAACAACGGCGTCGGAACCGGCAAAAAACTGCAAAACGGAACCGGTTAAAACACGGCCTTGTCGTTTCCAGGGCCCACTAAGCCCCCGTCCCCTTCTCAGTTCCTTCCCCCTCATCCCCCTCCGTCGTGTTCCCCCCCCATACAGTCGGGGCCCTGAAGAAGGAACCCTTTTCGTTGGGGAGGGGCTCCGCGTTCCTTAAGTGTTTCACAGCTTGCCTCAGGCTTCCCTTCTAGGTTTTCGACAGGAGATCGAAAGCTAACTTATGGAAAAATGGGGCCCCGTTCCCTATCTGGGGTTCCTTAGGTCAACGCCCCGACGGTACTCGCCCCGCCCCCCCTCTCCAAGGCTACCTAGCCCTCGGCCTGGGCTCCAGCTTCCTGAACACCGTCTCCGTCCTCGGAGCGGCGCGCCCGCGGGGGGGGGGGAGCAGCGAGCAACGGAGGCCAGGGGCGAGGGAGATGAGGGCGAGGAGGAGGAGGAGGAGGAGGAGGAGGAGGAGGAGGACGAGGACGAGGAGGACGAGGAGGACGAGGAGGACGAGGAGGACGAGGAGGAGGAGGACGAGTAGGACGAGGAGGAGGAGGAGGGGGAGGACGAGGAGGAGGACGAGGACGAGGAGGAGGACGAGGAGGACGAGGTGGGGGAGGACGAGGAGGGGGAGGACGAGGAGGGGGAGGACGAGGACGAGGAGGAGGAGGACGAGGAGGACGAGGAGGACGAGCAGCTGAGACCAGGGGTGAGGGAGATGAGGGCGAGGAGGGGGAGGAGGAGGAGGAGGAGGACGAGGAGGAGGAGGAGGAGGAGGAGGAGGACCAGAGCAATTCAGCCAAGCATGCAAAAGTGATGCTGCAACGCCCCCTTTCCGTCCCAAAGTCCCCTCCTCGAGCGCCCGTGCACTTGTTTTTCTTTTTCGTTTTCTCATTACGAGAAGCGCACACACTTGAAAGTTCTCCACACATTGGCTTGCCATGTTGGCCAGGGTCCCGCTTTGAAAGCGAACTGCCTTGCATTCTACTGGCGCGGAATCCGGAACGCGAAGAACAGTGGCCATACAGTTCATCGAGACGTCCACTGAGATACCCTTTTCGAAAAAGGACAGCCCCACATTCATGCACACTTGTGGCAATTAACTTCGAGGAAGTCTCAAGCGACAGCTTCATTTCGAAACAGAGCCGCCATTGATCCGTGCAGCGCTACGTGGGTTCAAATGTCTTGCTGTTCAACTTAGAGACACCTCAGGTGATAACCCCATTTTGAAAAAGAGTGCGGTCGTCCTCCATCCTGCCAGACGTTGCATTGAAAAATCGAATGCGCGCGGCTCCGGGACGAGAGCCACATTTCGAAAAGTCTCAATGCCCAATCTTTGAAACTGTTGCAGCATTTGAAGACATGCTCGCGGCGCTAAGTCGAGAGAGCCTCACTTTGAAAAGGAGCCGCCCTCCATCAGTGGAGCTAGCGCGAACGTTTAGGACGAGTGTGCGCGGCACTATGGCGAGAGCACCCTTTTGAAAGCAACCCGATCCATCCTTGAAATTGCTGCAAACGCTTAAGACGAAAGCGCGCGGCGCTAAGGCGAGAGCCACATTTCGAAAATGAGCCGCCTTCCATCCACGAATCTCTTGCGAACTCTTAAAACGAATGTGCGCGGCATTTGGGCGAACCTACCAGTTTGAAAACGACCTGTGCCCAGTTCTTGAAACCATTGCTAACGTGTGAAGACTAATGCTCGCGGCGCTTCGGCGAGAGCTCCATTTAAAACATGAACCGCCCACGATCAGCGAAGATGTTGCAAAGTGTTCAGACAAAAGCGCGCGGCGCTAACTCGAGAGCCAAAGTTTGAACAAGGAGCACCCTCCATCAGCGAAGCTGTTGCGAACTTTTAGGGCGACTGTGCGCGGCGCTATGGCGAGAGCACCATGTTGACAACGGCTTCATCCACTGTTTTAACTGTTGCAAGCGTTGAAGACGGATGCGCGCGTCGCGAAGTCGAGGACCATCCGTGAAGCTGTTGCAAATTTCAAGCTTCAGGGTTCCACATGTTGAGGAAGTCTGAGGCGAAACGCCCAGTCCGCCCTTCCGACACTTCTGGGTGGGGCGACACTGAGGCATTGCTTATGCACGGGGAAGAGATGGAGACGGAGGAGGAGGAGGAGGAGGGACAGAGAGGAGCACGAGGAGGAAGAGGGGGACGAGGATCGCACGCCACTGAGGGAGAACAGAAGAGAGAGGTTCAGGCGGTCAGCCACGAACACACTAGTGGAGGCCCTTCAGGAAGGACCTTTTTGCACCACGGTGCGGATTTGCCGTGGCCCCACAAAGAGCCTCACCGAAGGCCCCAGTTGAAGTGTCCGCATGCTTCCCCCCGCGCATGGCAGCATACATACGTACCCTCACGCTCTGTGGCCCAATAGGGGGCTCCACCGAATACACCAGTGGCAGGGTCCGCATGCGTGCCCCCGCTCATTTCGGCGCACCCCTCGCACGGCTCGTGGCCCCTATAGGGGGCCCCACCGAAGGTCCCAGTGGCATGGTCCGCATGCGTCCCCCTTCCCACGCAGGCACACCCCTCACACGGTTCGTGGCCCCATAAGGGGGCTCCACCGAGGGCCCCAGAGGCAGGGTCCGCATGCGTCCCCCCGCTGGCCACATGGGGGGCTCCACCAGATGTCCCAATGGCAGGGTCCACACGCGTTCCCAAGCCCATTTCGGCACACCCCTCACACGCTTCGTGGCCCAATAGGGAGCTCCACTGAGGGTCCGCATGCGTCCCCCCGCCCATTTCGGCGCACCCCTCACACGCTTCGAGGCCCCATAAGGGGGCTCCACCGAATGTCCAAGTGGCAGGGTCCGCATGCGCCCCCCCGCCCATGTAGGCACACCCCTCACACGCTTTGTGGCACCATCGGGGTCTCCACCGAAGGCCCCAGTGGCTGTGATCACATGCGTCCCCGCCACCCACTTCGGCACGTCCCTCACACGTTTCGTGGCCCCATAGGGAGCTCCACCGAAGAGGATGCGCACCACTGCGGGACCCACAACTGCATGTGCTGGGGTCCTCCGCCAGGATGATTTGTTTCTCGGATCGTGAGCCCCCGGAGATGTCGACCCCTTCCTGGGGAGAACAGAAGAGAGAGGTTCGGGCGGTCAGCCACGAACACACTAGTGGAGGCCCTTCGGGAAGGACCTTTTTGCACCACGGTGCGGATTTGCCGTGGCCCCACGGAGAGCCTCACCGAAGGCCCCAGTTAAAGTGTCCGCATGCGTCCCCCCGCGCATGTCGACCCCTTCCTGGGGACCCGTTTCTCATCTCGAGTGGTTGTTTGATGGTCATGGGGCCGGGGACGGGCCCCCGGAGGCCGAAAACGGCCGCAAACCTCCCCGCGGCGTGTCCTGTCACGACTCGCGGGGTCTGGGCAGTGGTCAGCTCTGCTCCATGTGCCCTCCAGGAGGAGGAGGAGGAGGAGGAGGAGGAGGAGGAGGAGGACCAGGAGGACCACTGCCCTCCTGGATCTCGAACTCCCGTTGCGTGTTCTGTCACGACTCGAGGGGTCTGCGGCGGCGGTGGGCTGCGGCGGCGGCGACGGCGACGTCCGAGGTGCGCCTAGTGCCCGAGCGGCACGCGGGGAAGGCGTCGGCGTTCGTGCTGTGCTGTCTCGCGCTGGGCATGAGCGCGCACTCGATGGTGTACACGAGGCGTTTCTTCTCGCTGCAGTCGTCGTCGTAGTACCCTGAGGTCCAGGCTTGACATGCGTGTTTCGCACCGGGAGTTTGGGCCCAGCGCCAGGTCCCGGGGCCAGCATGGGTCGATGCGGCGAAACATGCAGCAGAAAGAGATATGTCTAGGGTTCCAGTTCTAATTTTCGCGACGTTGCAATTGCTTCGCAACGTCGAAGTTCAGAGGAGGGGGAGGAGGGGGAGGAGGAGGAGGAAGAGAAGGAGGAGGAGGAAAAGGAGGAGGAACTGGAGGAGGAGGGGAGGAGGAGGAGGAGGAGGAGGAGGAGGAGGAGGAGGAGGAGAGGAAAAGGAGGAGGAGGAGAGGAGGAGGAGGAGGAGGAGGAGGGAGGAGGAGAGAGGTGTGGCTGGCACCGAGGAATCGCAAGCAGTTATTGATTGAGGCGCGCGGATTTCGCGACGGGCCCCGCTTCCATGCGAAATATGCGCGCTGCGCCGCCCAGTGAGGCGGCACTTGCCGCGTGTTTCGTCGTGTACTTTCCCCGATCCGTGGATCTGGCGCTCTCGCGCCAGATCCACGGATCCCTAATCCACGTCAGCGTGTGCCCGAAGGCAGGAGGCAGAAAGGGGGGGAGGAGGAGGAGGAGGAGGAGGAGGGAGGAGGGGAGGAGGAGGAGGAGGAGGAGGAGGAGGAGGAAGAGGAGGAGGAGGAGGAGGAGGAGGAGGAGTGGAGGAGGAGGAGGAGGAGGAGGAGGAGGATGGTGGAGGATGAGGAGGAGGTGGATGGTGGAGCGAGGGGGAGGTATCCCTTGGCCTCCAGGCGCTGCGACCGCAGATCGTGACTTGCGGTCTGTCCAAGACGCCGGCGGCACGGGGCCGCGCTTGGGCCCCAAAGCAGGCCAACGATTGCCCGTGGGGATGGGGTCGAGGGATCCGGTGGCCTCCGCTGTGAAAAAAACACGGCGCCAGAGGTCTGGCCGGCTACCCGTGAGAGCGACCGTTCGCCAGAGTGGCCGTCCGCTGCGGGCCCACAGGAGCCTCCTCAGCACTTGCTTGCGAGCTTGGATCTGCCCCCCCCCCCCCCCGCGGCCCCCCTGAAGCTGCACACCACATCGGAAACTGGAACCGATGCATTACCCGTGTCGGGCTGTTCTTCAATCCCAAGACTTGTTGAGGGTCAGGGACGACGTCGGGGTTGTGTGGTGTACATTTGTTTCCCCGTTCTCCCGGGGCAACAACGAAACATGCATACACCAGGATTCCGTATGCACCAGGACCCGCTTCCCTGTGCCAGTGCCAGTGCAGGGCTGGAAGAAGCGTCGGCGTGTAAAGTGTGTTTCCCTGCAGCGGTCACTCCTGCATGGGGCCATTCTGGCGCACAGCCGATCTCCTCATCTCTGTCCAGGCCTGCGGGGGCCGCCCTCGCTGCCACGGCTGGCTCGGAGCACAAGTCAGCACGCCGCTGGGAGCTAGAGCGGGTGCAGCAAACTCGCTTGGAAGGACCACGACAGACAGTGAGGTACGGTAAGTCTCACGGCGAGGCGGAGCTTCGTGGCACGATGGCCCGCCCGAGCCAGCAGCGTCGGGCCGAGGCCTCTGCTCCAGCGCGGGCGCGCTTCGCCGACGTCGACTCGCAGGCTGCTGCGCGGCGCGCAGGCATGGTTGCATCAGGCTCACGCCACGGGCTGGAAAGGGGAGCCCCTAGACGCCAAGCCGTTCTGGCGATACCACCCTCTCGTGCTGCGCGGGTCTCATGGCCCGCGCCTGCACGCGCCACGTCAGCCTTAACCTCGAAAGCTTCTCCTCTCTCCTCCGACCTCCCCTCGACCTCGGAGGATTCGGAGGATGCTCGCACGTTTCGTGCGCCCAACGCGCTAGAACACGGAGAGAGCAGTGGAATGCTGGCGGGTTCACTGTGGCTGGCGGCTCTGTGGCGCATTACACCCTGCGGGCTAAGGCACCAGAGAGGTGCCCAATGAAGATAACCGCACCCAGGACATGCTCTGAACCCCTAGGCACGACAGAGCTTGGCTTGAGTATGCCAGGCCATCCATGATTCCTGTGCCAGGGCACGTCAGGCCACAACCCCCGGCGCTATTTTCGAGGCCACGTCAGGCCAAAACCCCCGGAGTGGTCTCCTAGGCCTCGTCAGGTCGCACCCCCCGGCGGTGTCACGAGGCCTCTTCAGGCCAAAATCGCCAGCGGGATTGCCAAAGGAACCGTGTGTAGAAAGTTGTCAGAACGCTTGGGAACCAGGACAAATCGCGCCCCCCACTCTCGCACCTTCAGAACACCGGTTAGCTGGACAGCTCACCGGTGCGCTGCGGCAGCGACCCGTGGGGCGAACAAATCGTGCCCCCCCAGGGCACCCGCAGGACACCGACTAGCTGGACAGCTCACTGGTGCACTGCGGCTGCGCCCCGTGGGGCGGACAATTCGCGCCCCCTTTGGGGCTCCTGCAGAACACCGGTTAGCTGGACAGCTCACCGGTGTCCTGCTGTAGCTTCGACCTCGTGGCAGCAAAGAGCGACTCGGACTCTGCCACTCGCCCGCTGCCGCACGCTCTGGTTCTAGGTTGTGGCGACCAGCTGGGCGGACAAATCGTGCCCCCGAGTCTGCGTCTGACGCTATTCTGGGGGATGCCAGTTCATCCTCCGACCAGGCGATGTGACGCGCTCATAAATTGCTGGGTAGGCGGCGACGTGACCTGTCGCGAAGCCCCCACCGCCTAACCGAATGCGTCGAACAGAGGTGGCTGTCTCGGGTATGTCGACCACACGTACCCACCATTACACGGTGCCTTCAACGGTCCCCGCCAAGGCTCTGGGACCACAAGGGTTGTCACCCCAACCTTCACGAGTTCTCTTGGAGTGTGGATGGGGACTTGGTCAACGGGCACGCTACCTTGCGTGCCCACGACCGCTCTACTCCCCCGCGATCCTGAGAGCCACTCTCCTCCCCTCAGGCCCCCTCGTTCGGGTTGGCATGGGGCACCCCAAGCGGCTCAACAATCCAGAACGCTTCCCGAGGCGGCCAGCAGAGTGGTCCGCTCATGTAGGCGACGCAAAAGAGAGGAGAGGGGGGGGGGGGGGGGGGGCGATTACGCGGACATTCGCGCGTACGACCGCACGCAAGGCCCTACAGGACGGGTCGCGTTCGCGGCCAGCGTGAGTCACCGCGTGTGGTCGCTATGCCCTCGTGCGCAACACGCGTTCGTCCATTTTGTCGCCCATGCCACTTTTGTGTGTGTGTGGATCCTCCGCAGCTCCCGCGCCTGCCAGCACAATGCGCCACTGCTGCTCAGGGCCCTGGCGCTCCGAGGCTCCAGCGCCGCTCGCTCCCCAAGCAGGGCCACGATTGTCCAGCCGACGAGCCCGCTCCCAACCGCTGTCGCTCCTCGCCTGCCTATTCCCCTCCCCCTTCCCAGGCTCCCCGCCGCTCGCTGGGAAGCAGGGGGGGGCTGCGGGCAAGCGCGCCGCGAGGCCGCCGCGCACAGCTGCGTACCCGCCGCACCGCCGCCGCTCGCTGCGCTTGTCGCCGCCTGCTCCTGTTCCTGCGCCTGCTGCTGCTGATGCTGCTGCTGCTGTTCCCTCCCCTTCCTGCTTGTGGTGTTCGGCAAACTTAGATCGACTGGGATCGTACTGTCATGCATCCTCCTGCTGCTCCTCCTTCTCCTCCTCCTCCTCCTCCTCCTCCTCCTCTGGCCGCTCTGTCCTCCCCCTGCTTCCTCCCTCCAGTCTTCTCGAGGAGGAGGGAGGAGGAGGAGGAGGTGGAGGAGGGAGGAGGAGGAGGAGGAGGAGGAGGAGGAGGAGGAGGAGGAGGAGGAGGAGGAGGAGGAGGGAGGTATGCCCCTTTCCTGCCCAGGTGGTTCCCCGGAGACCCTGTGGGCTTCCTCGTGTATCAGGGCGCCTACAGCCTCGCCGCCGGCCTTCTGGGCCTCGCGCTCTTCGCTGCGCTTGGCAAGCCGCCAGTTGAAAAGGCGGCGCAGGGCGGCGGCGACGGCGCGGCGGCCGTGTGCGCGCGGCCCCGCAGCGTGCTGGACCGCGTGCGGGACTGCTGCCGCAACGCCCAGATGCCCTGGCTGGCAGCCATCTTCCTGGTGCCGCTCTCCTACTCCTTCGCGCTGCTGGGCCTTCGGGAGTGCAAAGATGGGGTCCTGAGGGACGGGGCCGTAAGACGAGAACCTCAAACAGTTAAGGTTCAGCTTGTCGTCGCTTTTTATTCATTGTGTTGCTGCCCTCGCACCCCCCCTTGGAGTAGATCCTGGCGGCTTCCAGGACGCACTGCTGCAACCGGTCGCACCACGCAGAGGTCCAGAGCCAGATCCCCCCCCCTGCCGCCCATTGCCGAAACGCCGAACAAGAGAACGCTCACCTTGTGATCCACCCGGACTGGAGGACCTAACCGGTGTTTTGGCGATTTCGTGGGCCGTCTGCGTTTTCGACTCCGTTTTGCGGCAAGGGCGGATGGAAGACACAGCGAGGGAAGACGAGAGCGAAAACGAGAACGAGAGACGCCGCGTTCGGTTCAGCCCTGTGGTCCACTTCCAGTGGGCCCCGCCTTCGCGCCGCCGAGGCATGTGGTCCACCTGCGCGGCGCGGGTCGGCATGGAGGCGGGCCTGCGGGCGCGGCTCGCCGTCGGCCTGGGCGCGTGCAGCGCGCTCGGCCGCATCCTGCTGGGCGGCCTCTCGGACGTGGCGCCCGCTGGGCGGGAGCGGCTGTCGGAGGGCACCAACTGTAGGCAAGTCGGGCGTGTCCCTCCACAGGAGGGTCGTTCAGGAGTGGTGAACAATATCATGATTTCAGGACTGCTCGTGCATGTTCGATCTGTCTGGAGTGCGTTTGGGTTACTTGTTGCGCTCCCTCCAAAAGCCGCCCGCAGGAGGACACGCCCGACCTAAAACTGGATTCAGAGGAAGGCCAGGTTGGCCCTCGAATGGGGCCCTCGCCGCTACGGCTGGACGCAGCTTGGAAAATTGGTGCGCTTGGACCCCGGAGGGGTCGGGGGGCCGAGTTTGAGCTGCCGCTGCCTCGCCCTGCTCCGAACCAGCTGTGCACCTACTACACCCATCCTGGCCAGGCCGATATCCTGTGCCCAGGATCGGTGTGCAGGCCTTCCTGACCAGGATCGGTGCAGGTACAGTCGGGGCGCTAAACAAGGAACCCTTTTCGTTGGGGAGGGGCTCCGTGTTCCTTCATTGTTTCGCAGCTTGCCTTAGGTTGTCCTTGGGTTTTCGATGGGGAATCGAAGTTTAATTTATTAAAAAAGGGGCCTCATTCCTTATTTAGGGTTCCTTAGGTCAACGCCCCGACTGTATACAGTTGGCCTCCTGGCTCGGGCGGGCGCTAATGCGGGGTGACCCAAATAGGGGGTGAAGAAAAGGGCCCCTGATGGGCCTTTTTCTTCACCCCCCATTTGGATCACCCCCCAGTGGCGCTCGCCCAACTAGGCTGGGGCGCGAGCTCTGCCTCGCCACCGGGCTCCTCGCCTTCCAGCTCGGCTTCGCGTGCCTGGAGTGGGACCAGGGGGCGATGCTGGAGCCCGCCCTTCTGCTGCAGGCCTTCGGCTACGGGGGCGTATTGGCGCTCGTGCCCGCCGCGCTGAGGGCCAGCTTCCCCGCGGAGGACCTGGGCGTGGTGTATGGCCTGCTGTACCAGCTGCTGGCGGTCTCCTTCACGCTCTTCAACAGGCCGGACCCAGATCTCCGACGATCCCGTCTCCTCCATGTGGGCGGTGCTCGTGGGAAAAAACACACAAGACGTGTGTGTGTGTTGTGTGTGTGTCTTTCCCACAGACGTGTGGTTTTGTGTGTGTGTGTTTCCCAAAGACTGTGTGTTTTTTTTTCCCACGGATTTCGGCCTCGGATACCCGCTGTCGGGCCCTGGGGCCATCAAGCAAGTATCCAGGGAGAAACGCCGGCCCCGGGTGAGGGGTCGGGACTTCCGGTTGCGCGGATGGGAGAGACACGGATCGGCGGTCGGATCTTTCCAACATCGTGCGTTCGACCCCTGATCCCAGCCCCTCGGCAGCGAGGAGGCGATTGGGAGGCATCCTGACAATGTACGGCGTGCTGCCCTGGCCATTGTAGAGTTTTCCAGGGCGCCCTCCTAGGCCTTGTCTGACCCGTGCGGGCCCCTTTTGGGTACGAATGACAGATCCGCGGGTGTCACGGGGGGCTTCAAGAGGTGGCCCCGGCCCAGGGCGCCTCCAGGTTTCGACAGCACGCAGCCCAGGAGCGAGGAGGAGGAGGCGAGGAGCGAGGAGCGAGGAGGAGGGGGAGGAAGAGGAGGAAGAGGAGGAAGAGGAGGAACAGGAGGAGGAGGAGGAGGAGGAGGAGGGGGAGGAGCGAGGAAGGGGAGGAGGAGGAGGAGGAGGAGGAGGAGTAGGAGGAGGAGGAGGAAGAAGAGGAGGAGGAGGGGCCTTCCACCCCACGAGGCCCCCATCGGCTGCCCACTCGGCCCCGCGAAGGGTGCTCTGGAGTCCCTGGAGCCTTTGGGGCACCCCGCGGGCCATATTGGGGCGAGCTTTGGGGCCTCGAGGCGATTGTGCAGAATGTGCTCCCTCTCCTTCACTCCCTCGCTGTCTTCTTCTCTCTATCTCTCTCTTTCTCTCTCTCTCTCTCTCTCTTTCTGTCTCTCTCTCTCTCTCTCTCTTGTTGTGTTCTCTCTCTCTCTCTCTATCTCTCTCTCTCTCTATTTCTCTCTCTCCCTCTATCCCTCTCCTTTTTTTGTATGTATACATATAATAACGGGTTCCGGGCCCGGGGGCCCCGGGGCCGCAGCCTCGACCGCAAATGGGGGGACGTCGGACCCAGCCCGCTCCCCGGCGGGCCCCAGGTCGGCCCCCGGAGCGCCCAGACGGCCGTCCAGCGGCCCCAGGCCACCCAGAGCCACCCTGAAGACAACCTCCAGCGGTCTCCGGCGGCTCAAGAGGCGTCTCGAACCGCCCCAGACGCCTCCAAGACGCTCGAAGACCCCTCCAAGAGATCCCCCCAGACGGCCCCCGGAAGCAAAAATAGCCCCCTTCCCTTCGTAAAACGTGCATGTTTACCATATTCGATGTTTGTCCTTCGTACTGGCCTTTACGACCTCGGACTCTCCCTAGTAGACCGCCCCAAGACGGCCCACGAAGCCCACAAGAGAGCCCCAAGACGGCCCCAGAGTGGCCCAGGACAGTCCAAGAGGCGCCCAGGACGGCCCGAACGCGTCCCCGAATGGCCCCAAGAGGGGCCCAAGACGGGAAACCCAACTGAACCTTGCAGCCCCCCCGCCCCAGGAGGCCCCCAAGAGGCCCCTGAGAGACCCCCAAGAGGCCCCAAGAGGCCCCCAAGACGCCCGCGGCAGGCCCCAAAGGGCCTCCAGAGGCCCCCCAAGAGGCTTCCAAGAGGCCCCGCAAGGTTCCCAGGAAGCCCCCAGGAGATCCCCAAGAGGGCCCCAACGGGCTTCTGAGAGGCTTCCCCAGAAACCTTCATGTATGTCTACATGCGGCCTCCGGTCCAAAAGCCTGAGACCGTTCCTGGGACGCCGCCGGGGCCGCCAGGCTCCAACAGCCAATTGAGGAAGCACGGAGATACCCCCAGAAGCCCTTCAGATGCCCCCACGAAGACCCAAGAGGTTCCCAAGACGCCCTCAGGAAACACGACTATGTCACGCGCCTGTGCTTGATAGCGCTGTCCAAGATCTTCTAGCGCGCCCCCGGCCCGGGCTAGAACCATCGCGCGCGCGAAGCGCGCGCGATGGTTCTTGTGTATATATATATGTATATATATGTATATATATGTACCCTCTCTCTCTCTCTCTTCTTTCTTTCTTTTTTACTTATCTATGTCATGATGGTTGGTATTGGTTGGTGGTGCCTTTTTCATATGTGTCGTGTTCTCTTTCTCTGTGCTTACAGATCTACATATACATACATATATATATATATGTGTAAATGTATATACAGATGCGCCCGTTTTCATTAAACCAGCTTGCCATCTTCCGTGGGCAGTCACAGACCCGCACGCCGAAACCGACCCAATTTGAATGACATAGGTTCGTTTTCTATGTTTGAGATTCCGCCACACAACGGGGCTTCTTGTCAATGGCCCGTGGGCATTTCGCTCAAGCTCTTTTTGGACGACCGCCCGTGTCGCCTGTATGGGGCGGATTTCAGACCGCCGCGAACGCTGCGGGCGCTGTGATTCCTGGGTTGCAGTCGGTCGCCGATCAGGCCGAAGATTTCGTTGCAGCGGACTGGGTAGTTCGGCTGTCGGTGCTGACCCCGTTGCTGTTATGCATCGGCGGCTTCATCAGTGGCGTGGTGCTTTGCGTTGCCTATGGCGTCTGCCCTCCTTCGCGCTGGGAGACGCGTCGACCTCCAGTGGGGGGCGCGTGGCAGCTGGCGCGCCCGCGCCCAGGCCGGCGAGTTCGACGCGAAGGTCCTCGAGGAGGTCACGGGGGCGAAGGCAACCGACGCCGCCCTCAAAGCGAAACGTATATGGTTCTGCATGAGCCCTGACTTCGACGTGTACCCCATCGCGAAGGACCAGGCGATGATCACCGGCGTCGAAGAGTTCGACAGTTCGAACACCGTGATGGAGACTCCTCGGGGCGAAGCGACGGGACAACAGGTCTATGGTTGAGAATGGTTGCCCTCTTCGCCAGAGGTCGCGGAGGGGATCAATTTCTTCGGGGTGTCGAAGGCGCCGGGGCGGCGAATGCGAGGGAAGCAGCCACCATCAGCAGTGGCAGCGGGAGTTCCAGCACTTGATCAGGGAAGCGGGGACCTGCCCAACCTGAAACCGCCGTTGAAGGGGCACGTGGTGTCAGCATCTGGCGACTCGTCTGTTGGTCAGCAGCTGGCCGCGACGGACTTGGACCAGTTCTTTTGCTCAGGTGAATTATTCTTGGCGTTGCTGGGCGACGAGATGCTGGACGACGAGATGCTACTCCTGCGGGCCGTCGACCCCGTGAGCGGGGACGCGCGGCTAGAGATGGACGTTCGGATCATGCCGATCAAGTGTTCGTCCAACGGCGAACGCTAGCGCAGCTTCAATGAGGCCGTGCCGCTTCTGAGCGAAACGAAGTGGGACAACTAGCCCCTGTTGAGGCCCATGACGCTCGCCTGGCGTCTCCGGTTCATAGTGGGCCAAAACAGCCAGTCACGGCCCCGTCGGATCAAGTGGTTTACGAGACGGGGTTGGCGGTGGCGGACCCGGAGGTGGCTGATTGCCAGGTGGCGATGCGAGCATTCGAGTTCGGGTTGCGTTGCGACCAGGGCAGCATCAGCGAGATGGCCTCCTTCGAGGCGTTGGCCCGGCTGGCGCAGATTGCGAAGTGAAGGTATCGCGATCGGCTGGCGCCTCGCTGGGCCGACGAGACCTCGGAGGGCGAGCGTCTCTGCGCGGGGGCCGGGGAGACGCGCGGGCTGATCATGGCGCCGCCCTCGCTCGCGGGGCATGCGTCGAGCGAGTTGCGAGCGAGTTGCATCGTGAGAGCGCCATCATGAAGAATAAGAGTGCTCTTCGCGAGAAGCGTCAGCTCTCGCGAGGCAGCGGCGGCGTGGGCAGTGGCGCCATCGAGGCCTTGCAGCCGAAGATCGAGTCCCAGGCCGCGCAGCTTCGCCTGCAACGGGCCCGCCAGGGCGCCGGCGGCGACCCTGGCAGCGGAGGCGGCCTCTGTGGCGGTCGCGGCGGCAGGTGGCGGCGGGGCGCCAGTTCCCTGGGACTTGCTGCCTGCTTCCGTCCCGGGGTGTCTCGGCGTCAAGGGCTCTTCCTCGCGCTGCCGGGCGGTGCGCTCCTTCGCGCGTCACTTGTCGTTCGTCGACTCCTTGACAGTCGAGGTCTTCGCGGCGCTGGGCTGCTTCTACGGACGCGGAGACGGGCCTGATTTTGGCGCCCAGGGCAGCGGGCGTGATTTTGGGCGACGCGCACGTTCGGAGTGCAGTCTAAAGGATCGGCAGTCCTCACATCCTCTCGAGTGCTGCGCGCGCCCGCCCCCGGCCACCTCTCCGAGCTCGGAGGTCCGCCGCCTTCGAGCCCGGCCAGGTCACGCCGCCTACCCCGGGCCAGAAGTGCCATGGCGCTCAACTGCTGCAGGGCGAGGCTTCGATCGCTGGGAGGGCTGGCGGGGGCGGGCGTCGCGGCCTCGACCCGCGGGCGAGCCTGCGATGCTCCGCCGCGGCCCCATTCTCATGCGCGGCGACATCTCGCGCGCGCGGTTCGCCGGGGACTTGGGCGGCGTTGGCGCGGCGCCCCTGGGCCCGCTAAGCGAGGCCGCGCCGGGGGCATCCTTCGCGCCGAAGCGCGCGACGGAGCGCCGGCCGATCCTCGGCGTGCGGCGGGTGGGCATTTCCCTTCTTAGGGGCCCGCGCGCGCCTCGCCCCCCGCCGCCAGCTGCCGGCGGGGCGCGCGCCCCCCCCCCTGGGCGAGGAGCTGGACCTTGCCCAGGAGGGAGTCGAGGGGTGCTTCCACTGCGCGGCCGCCCCAGAAGGCCCCCCCGACTTCTTCGCCCTCCCAGCGGCGGGCCCCCTCGCCCCGCGGCGGGCCCGACCTGCCGCGGCAAGCCCCGGCGGTTAAATTGGCATCGCCCCGACTCGCGGCGCCGCCCGCGGGCAAGAGCGGGTCGCGGCATTTCGGCCGGGAGATCCGCGCCCGGCGCGAGCTGCGCGGCGGCTTCTCGACTGGTTCGCCGATCGAGGATTGGAGGGCGGCCCCGAGCCTACAGGGCGCCGCGGCCGCCGCGACCCGCGTCGACGAGGTCGCCGCAATGGGCGAGGGCGCCGCGCAGCGCGCTGGCGGCAGCCGCGCCGAAGCAACGTGATCGCGGCTTCACATCTCTGCATGTTTCCTCATGGCGCCAAGCGGTTTCCTGTCGTGCGCCCTCTATGGCCCTCGAGAGGGAGAACCGCCATTGGCCGGTCAAGCTCGCTAAGTCTCTAAGCGCTGCGAGATTCGAGTCTAGATGCGCGCGCCCTGTCGAGCCCGCTGGGCATCTCACTCGAGCCCCTGAGGTTGAAGATCGCGCGCAAGGGTCGTCACCGCTCGGACTCAATGCCCACGCCGTTTCTTATTCCGTACCATTCAGTATTTTTCCCCAGTCTCACATTTTCCCACATCCTTGCTCTGCAGTTTGCGATTGGAGCCGCAGCTCATGAGTTGGATTTCGAGGTTGTCCGGCGGCAGCAAGAGCTTCTTGACATCTCAAATCCCCTCGCCGTCGTCTGTTGGGCGGCTTTAGTGCAACGTATGTTGCGAAATCTTAATGTTGCAACTGGCGTGGTGCAATGTCTGAGGTGGAACCTATGTGCTGCGCAGTCGATGCAGTGCAATCGACGCGGCGTAATCTGCGCGGTGCAATGGATTTCTGTTCGCAGTAAGTTGCCCACTCTATCGCTCGCGCAATCGCCCCGCCAGCCCGCCCGCAGCTTGGTTTGCAAGGCCCATGCGGCGGCGATTGCGATGAGTGCCTGGCGCAGGCTGGCGTGCGTCTGCGGCCGCGCTAGCCCGCGCGCGCCCGCGCGCGCAGCGGCCGGATAGTTTGGCGCCGCCGACGCGGCCGCGGCGGCGCCTACCGCCGGGCGCCCCCCCCAGTGCGAGTCGGCGACAGGGGCGGGCGCGGCGTCATGGCAACGTCGACAACCGTAGACGCGATGATGATGGTGGCGATGCTGGCGGCGACGGCCACAACGACGCGGGCAGGGCCAGCGACGGCGCCAACGCTGACCGCGCCGGCGGCGATGACGGCAACCTCGCTTCGGCGGTGAAGGTTGTGGAGGGAGTTCGACGCGCGGCGCAGCCGGCGCGCGAGAATCGCCCGCGCGGCGCTATTGCACAGATCTCGCCCCCCCGCCCCCCCCCCCTCCCCAGCGCGCAAGCAGAGGCGTTCGCAGGATCTCGACGCGCGGCGCGAGTGGCCCGTCTGTCCGACATTAATGCAAGTTTTGACAAACCCCTGGTTTTCTTGAGGATTCGCAGGAGCGCGAGCGCAGGCATCTCTCCAGAACTGACGTTGCCAAACGATATGTTTGTCTTTAATGTTGTCGGGCGCTCGATTTTGAAATCCACGCGCAACTCAAGGTTCCTGAAGGATTCCGGCACGCGCGCGCGACGACGCCACGCGTGCACTTCGCTCATTGTTTCGCAGGGGGTTCTTCCGACAGCACGCGCGCAAGGGCGTTCGAGCGGTTCCGGCATGCGCGCGAGATGTATGCGAGAATCCGCATGCCCGAGCGCGTTTTTCGTTGCTGTGGAAATTGTTGCGGCGAAGCTATGTGTGTGTTTTTATATGTTTCGGGGCGTTCTACTTTGATGTCCGAAAGAACACTTGTTTGAAGGATTTCGGCACGCGCGTGCGACGACGCGCGCGCGTGCACTTTTTTTCCAACGTTTGCGAAGGATCCTCGGGAACTTGTGTCCTTTGATAAACGAATGCGCGCTTATGATTTTTCTCCCAAGGACGGAGGGGGGGCGGATGCCAGCCTGCCTGAGATGGTGCGAGCTTATGTTTATGATGGACAGCGGGGCAGAAACATTTGCAAACTTCTATGCGAAAGGGGGGGTGGGCGATAATTCCGGGAGGGGGAAGGCGGGTGGGTAGGGGAAGGCGGGTAGATCCGAATATTTTGGAGAAGGGAATCTACGCGGTGCAATTAATTTGCTGAACTTGAAGTTGTCTTCTCCATTGCTCGAGCAAACATCCCACCCTCCCACCCGCAACTTGGTCAGCAAAACTCACCAGACCGTGGCTGCAAGTACCCAGCGAAGCTTCCTAGCGAGTACCTGACGCCGACGTCGTCGTCGTCGTCGTCGTCGTCGTCGTCGTCGACGCCGTCGCCGAAGCCGTCGTCGTCGTCGTCGTCGTCGTCGTCGTCGTCGTCGTCGTCGTCTTCCCCGCCGTCGTCGTCGTCGTCGTCGTCGTCGTCGTCGTCTGCCGTGGTCGTCGTCGTCTTGCGGACATCGCTCGGTATCGGCCGACTTCGGGACCCTGGGATCGTTCAACCTTGAAACTGCAGTGGGGTAGCCGCCGCGTCGACGCGGCGACGACGACGACGACGACGACGACGGCGCGCGCGCATGTGTCCCGCATGGTATTATTTGACACGGACAGTGGCCCTGGCAGGCGCGCGAACGTCGTTGAAGGAGCGCGCGAAAGTAGCTCGCACGAGCTCGTGCGACCGAGATGTTGAAAAAAACAATGGTTCTTTAAGGTTCGGACAGCGCGACCGGGCAAAATTGTGAAAATCCGTGCAGGTTTGTTCCGAGGACCTACGGTGCGATTCGTGTGTTTTAATGATACCCAGTGCTGGAATACTCAAGAAACCCAATGGTTTTTTGAAGATTTCGGCGCGCGCGCGAAGAAAAAAACGAATGTGTCCCGCATGGCATCATTTGACAAGGATTATGCCCCTGGCAGGCGCGCAACCGTTGTTGAAGAAGTTCGAAGCGCAGGAAAAAATTGCTCGCAAAAACCCTTTTGACAGAAATATTGCAAAAGTATTGGGTTCCCTAGGAATCCGCAAGAGCGCGCGGGGTGAATGTTTGAATTTTTTTTGTTGAAAAACCATTGGGTTTTTGATGTTTTTATGTTAAAATCGCTACGAACACTAAGGTTTTGGAAGGATTTCGTCTTGCGCGCGCGAATGTGTCCCGCATGGTATTATTTGACAGGGATTCGTGAAAAAGTGTTATGTTAGAAAGAAAAATGTCCCCGCATAGTGTTATTTGACAGGGAACCGCAGGGGGGGGATACCGGCTTGGCTGGGATGGTACGAGTTCATATTTAGGATGGACATGTGGTCAGAATCATATGTGATGTGCAGCACGCGCGGGGGAAACGATAAGTCCGGGGGGGGGGGAGAATCTATTACTCTTTTAGAAAGGAGAATGCACGCGGTGCAATATAATGTGTGCGTATATGTATATATGTAGGGATATACTGACATATGTACGCCATGTAGCCTATGTTGTGTAATTGATTTTAACAAACGAGTTGACACATCCCGCACTCTTGCAAACATCCCACCCACCCACCCGCAACTTGGTTTGCAAAACCCACGACGACGCCGACGACGACGACGACAACGACGACACCGACGACGACGACGACGTCAACGACGCCGACGACAACGACGACGACGACGACGACGACGACGACGGAAACGACGACGCAACGCCGACGTCGGCGACGACGAAGACGACGACGACGCCGACGACGACGACGACGAAGACGACGACGACGTCGCCAACGAAAACGACGACGAGGGAGGAGGGAGGACGACGACGGCGACAACGACGACAACGATGACAACGACGAGGGAGGAGGGAGGACGGCGACGACGCGAACGACGAAGAAGGAGGAAGGACGGCGACGCCGACGACGACAACGACGAGGGAGGAGGGAAGACGACGACGACGACAACGACGAGGACGACGACGACGACGGCGCGATAGGAGGGACGACGACGAGACGCCGACGACGGACGACGACGACGACGATGAGGAGGAGGAAGGACGACCACGGCGACAACGACGACGGAAACGACCACGACGCCAAAGAGGACGACGACGACGAACACGAGGAAAGACAGAGGACGACGTAGGCGACGACGACGACGACGACGCGGGAAGAAGGAGGACGGCGACGACGACGACGACGACGCAAGAGCGCGCGCGCACGCTTTTGTTGAAAATCCGTGTTGCGAAACCTTCAGAGTTTGTAGGTTTTCTGGACACACGATTTTGAAATCCTTCCGAAACCAATGGGTTTTGAAGGTTTTCGGCATACGCGCGCGACGACGCGCGCGTCTGCACTTCGTCCCCTTTTTTGCAGAGGATTCTCGCGACGGCACACACGCAAGGGCGTTCGACAGATTACGACATGCGCGCGCGAAGCCCGTTTGGTAGGATTTTGTGAAAATCTTGAAAAACAAAAACTATGGTTTTCTGAAGATTTCGCAAGAGCTCGCGCGGAAGCTGTTTTAGCAAACCAGCGTTGCGAAACCATGGAAGCTCCATTGCGAAATCCAGTGTTGCGAAACCAGATGTTTTTTTTGGAAGCTCTATTGCGAAATCCTTCCGGCACCCAAGATTTTCGAAGGATTTCGGCATGCGCGCGCGACGACGCGCGCGTGCGCACTTCGTCCCATTTGTTGCCAGGTATTCGTGGAACACTGATATGTTAGAACAAAATTTAGGATGGACATGTGGTCATAGTCATACATGGTTTACACACCCGAAAGGAAGCGATCACCCCGGGGGGGCTGATCCTATTCTGTTTCTAAAAGGAGAATTCACCGATGGTTTCTGTGAGGTGTCAACCTCACTGCTCGCGCAAACATCCCACCCGCCCACCCGCAACTTGGCTTGCAAGGCCCATGCGGCGGCGATTGCGATGAGTGCTTGGCGTTGGCTGGTGCATCTCTGTGGCCACGCTAGTCCGCGCATGCTCGCGCGCGAAGTGGCCAGCTAGCGCGGCGCCGCCGACGCGGCCGCGGTGGCGCTGACCGTCCGGCACTTCCCAGCGGGCACTTCAGTGCGAGTCGGTGACGTCAGCGGGCGCGGTCTCATGGTGACGCCGACAACGGTAGACGCGATGGTGAGACTAGCGATGGCGGTGGCGATACTGACGATGACGGCGGCACGGCCAATAACGGCGCCGATGTTGATCACGCGGGCCGATGACGATTATTATGTCCTCGCGTTTGTGATGAAGGTTTCCAAATAAGGTCGACATGCGCGCGCGGCCGACGTTCGCGAGTGGCCCGCGCAGTCTTATTTGACACGGATCGTGCCCCCCAACAACACGCGCGCAAGGGGGTTCGAATGAGTTTGACATGCGGCGCGAGGGGCCCGTTTGGCACGTTGGAAAACAATGTTTTTGCTTTCAAGAATTAGCAGGAACGCAAACGCAAACTTGTTTGAACATTAAGATTTCAAAGCCACGTGTTGTTTATATGTTTTTGGGGCGCTCGGTTTTGAAATCAGATTTTTTGGGGCTACCCTCTTGGCTCGTCCGATCGGAAGCGCCGCATCCACCTCTCCCACCCACGCACGCGCACGCGTACACACGCACGCAGACACGCCCACGTGCACACCCAAATTCACGCGCCACCAGGTAACATTGCGAAGGTCCGACCGGATGCCTTGGGTCGGCGCTGGCATCTTCGGGCGGCTCTTCCGCCTCGTCCTTCTCGCCCTCATCCTCCCCCTCCCCATCTTACCTGTTCTTCTTCATTGCTCCTCATCCTTTTCCTTCTCCCACTCGTCGTCGTCGCCGTCCTCCTCGTATTCTCCTCCTCCTCCTCCTCCTCCTCCTCCTCCTCCTCCTCCTCCTCCTCCTCGTGGTGGAGGGAGGGGGGGGGGGCTCAACTCTTCCGCCTCCCCCCCCGCCTTCCACCACGACGAGCTGTACGTGCTTCTGCGTCTTTTCAGGGCGCCGGGCAGCTGGCTTCCGCTCCGCGCCTTCTGGGGCTTGCCAGTCCTCGGAGGCCCCCTGGTGCCAAGTGTCGAGGCTCTGGCAGCAGCCTGCCGTGCCAGGGCGGCAACTGAAACTTTATCTTGCTGGCGGGGTGCGGTGCGTAGGCTTCTCGAAGCTGCGCGGCGATACCTGCCGATACTGAGGTTCATAGATGCACGCAGTGCCGCTCCGTGGCCAGAGTTCTGGCAGTCGCCAGCGATCTCCTGGGAGCTTCGGGATGCTGCTGGGGAAGGCCTTTCGCTAGGTCAGACCTGGCTCCCTCATGTTTTGTCGGGACTGGCTCGAGTGGCTCGGGACAGGGAGTCGGTCCGGCAGAGGTCAGCAGAGCTAGGCACGTCTCGTGCGGTGCGCGTGCGCACGCAGAGATCCTTTGCGGCAGGATATATAATGTCACGCTTCAGGCCTGCAGGGTCGCTCATCGCAGTCCTCGGCCGCAGACTCCAAACTTGGTTTGGATTTGAGAGGGGGGATCTGGCTTGTGTCGAGTGGGCGCGTGTCCAGGCGGAATTTCTGAGATCCCCCCCCTCATGGAGGATGGCGGCTTTAAAGACTTGGAGTGGGGGGTGGGTTTCCTCGACGAGGTTGAGGAACCCCGACGCCCGCTGCCGCGTATGTGGAGTGGGGCCGGATTCGCTTAAGAATTATTTATGCTGTGAGGTGTTCCTCGGCATGGTCTCGGAGGTCTGCCGATCTCCATTCCCAGAGGCGCCCCTCCACAAACTCGCCCTCGGCCTCGCGGACCAGGAGAGTCTTCGTAGAGTGGTGGTGGCCTTCCATTTTTATCGCAAGCTGGCGCACGCCAAATCTATAACGGCGGTTTTCCCCAACAGGGAAGCGCTTGCCGCTGCTCGCGCAGCGAGGCATACCCCGATTTGCCGAGGGGCGGTCGGCGGTGATGACGATACGAACCTTCCCTCTCGACGCTCTGCCTCCTCCTCCTCCTCCTCCTCCTCCTCCTCCTCCTCCTCCTCCTCCTCCTCCTCCTCCCCCTCCTCCTTTTCATCCTCCTTGTCCCTCCATCTTATATCACAATAGTTTCTTCTTCTTCTTCTTATATTTGTTCATCCGCCTCAGCCATTTGGTTTCAGCGCATCCGCCCGCGCCGCCACCCCTCGGTTAGGTCCGAACTTACATAAGATGGCGGGCGCGCCTCCTGCTGTCACGTGGATCAAAGAGGGCAAGCTTTCCTCCTATTGGCCCACGCTGATGCCGCCCGCCGTGACCCTGCTTCTCCAGACAATCGCGTTGCCGCACCTCCAAGCACGCCAGCGAACGCTCGAGCGGATCATGCTCGCCCGCGTCGGTGCCTCGGGCCTCCCTCCATCGAAGGCGGCCCTTAGTGGCCCCGCAAGTCGAGCCCTCGTGGCTCGTGGCTGCGCCGACAACTGGACGAAGTCGAAGTTGGTCTCCGTTCGCGAAGCTGCATTCGTTCCGGCCAATCCATTCCCTCAGGACTTTTCAACTACGCCCGCACAGGGCCGAATGGTTCCGAAGGCCGACCGCAACGTCGGCGCTTCTTTCGGAGTCTACAATCTCTATTCCCTCAACGTGGAGTACCTTTTCGCCATGCACCTCAACAGCTCCGTCATCCCGAAACCCGCGCATTTCCGCGCCGAGCTCGAACACGACGTGATCCGTTTGTGTGGCCAGCCAGGCACCCCGTTGATCCCTGTCGTCAAGGACCAGACTCTCGACAGCATGAGCTTGTCAGCCGCCTGCCGGATCGACGACCAACCGCAAGCACCAGCTGCAGTTCCTCGACCGCTCGCATATAACTGACGTGCGGTATACGCTTTTGACGCAGAGATGCCCCTCGACGATATCATTTGCGCCTCGGTGCTCACCACTGAGCGCTTACCCATGCTGACGCAAGCGCAGCGGCCTATCTACGCGTCTGCTGTGGACGAACCACGCCAAGATACGGTCGATCCTCCTTGTCCCTCCCCCCATGCATCACATCAGTCCTTATCATCCTCCCCCGTCCTCCTTTTCCTCCTCCTTCTTCTCCCCCTTCCTCCTCTTCCTCCCCCTCCTCTTCCTCTTCTTCCGCCTCCTCCTCTTAGTCCTTAGTCCTCGTCCTCGTCCTCGTCCTCATCCTCCTCCCCCATAATCATTTTCTTGTTTTTTCATTCTTTTCCCCCACCCTCTTCTCCTTCTCATCTTCCCCCTCCTCTTCCCCCCCCTCCTCCTCTCCCTCTTCCTTTTCATCCTGTTGCTCCCCCATCCTCCTCCTCCTCCTGTTCCTCCTCCTTCTCCTCTCTCTTCCCTGATCCGCGTGGTTGTCCGTCTTTTCGCCTCCCCGTTTGCTCCCATCGCCCTCCTTATCGCCCCCTCCACTGCGTCATCCTCGTTCGCGTCCTTCTCTCCTTCACCATCATCAGCATCATCCGCATCGTCATCATTGCCAGCAGCATCAGCATCATCGTCATCAACATCAGCAACATCATCATTATCGTCATCGCCATCATCGTCGTCATCGTCGTCACCATCAGCACCATCGTCATCGTCATCATCCTTATCATCATCAGCAGCAGCATCATCACCCCCGCGTTCCCCTCGCCGGTCCCGGCCGCGATGCAACCGAGTAGGCAAGAAGCTTCGGGCCCGCGGCCCAGGCGCGGTGGAGGGGTGAGCCGATCTCCAGCAGATAGAGCTCCGAAGTTCAGAGCGGATGTCTTGGATCGGTGCTGGCATGCCCAGGCGGTTCGTCCTCGTCCTCCCCCTCCTCCTCCTCCTCCTCCTCCTCCTCCTCCTCCTCATCCCCCATTAGTCTCTTCGTTTTTCCTCCATTTCTTCGCCCGCGTTCTGCAGCGAGCTTCGCGCCCGCTGCCAAGGCGCGGCGGCGGGATGGACATGACGGCGCCGCATATTTTTTCCGATGGCCCAATCCAGGACAAAGCGGGTGGAGGAGGGAGGAGGAGGAGGAGGAAGGTGAAAAAAAGGAGGAAAGACGAGGACGTGGAAGAGCAGGATGGAAGACCGGCAGATATGAGCCAAAGATGAGCCACATGCGGGGAGACGCGGTAGCATTTGCGCGCGCACGGCCGATTGCACTGCGCGCGAAAGGAAATGGCGTTCTCGCGCATCGAGGCGAATGTTCTCCCATCACCAACCAAATTGCCCCACCGGCGCACCCGAGTGCCTTTGCGCCCGCCTGCGCGATCTGCATTCCTCCTCATCCATGTGCAGGTCGAACTCCGCCTGGCTATCGCCCATGGAATTGCGGGGGGCCTCGACGTTGTCGACTTTGCACAGGAAAAAGGAACTTGCGCTTCGTTGCTCGCGGCGGCCCAGTAGGCGAGGGCACGGGGGGCTCGCCAGGGTCGGGGGCTTCGCCCGGCGCGCGCTTCATCCAAGCAATCTCCCAAGTGGCCGCCTCAGCCCAGCGCGACGGCTTGATGGTCTCATCGCCCTCCTTGAACCTGCCGTAGGAAGGCTTCCATGCATCGACGGTCCAATCTTTTTTCTGACCTGCCATGCGCAAGCGGGGCACGTCGAGCTCCTCTATCCGTGCTACCCTGTTGTACAGGCATTTGTTGGTGGGCATCATCACGTGGGCCCTTTTTCAAGTTGGCCAAGCAATGTGAAAGAGTAGCGTCCGCGTGGAAGGCGACGGCCACCACGCGCATGAACTCCCCGTAGGTGATCGTATCAGGGCACGCTGTCGGTGGACGACTGACGCGCGGCTCCGCCTCCAGGGTAGCCGCGTTGTCGACGGATTGTGAGAAATATCCAGTTGCGAATTTGCACCCGCCCCATCTCGCCCAAGTCGCCCTGTCCTCGGCCGCGACGCCCAAAAACACCTCCGTCGCCTTCGCGGGGGCCGAGGAACAAGAATGACGGGGCATTTGGGCGTCGATGCGACCTGGCGAAAGAAGTCCATCTCAGACGCAGCGATGCAGGGCGGTTCCCCTCCCAACTCTCGTTTGCGCGCCAAGGCGACGGTGATGGGAGCGGGCGTCTTGCCCACGCATGGCGCGCCGAACCGCATGATGGGCGCGCCGTCGAGGCTGCCCCGCAACGTCTTCAGGATCCGCGGCAGCGAAAGCTCGAGCGCGGCGAGCGTCATGGGCCAATTGTTCAAGACTTTGGCCAAAGATCCATCGGCCGCGATGGCGTTCAAGGCTTTCTCGATGGCGCCTCGCGGCCAGCTGGAGATCGGAGAGGCCTCGACCTGCGTCTCCATGTGGATCCACCGCATGATGCCCAGCTGCCGTCGGTCGGACAATACTTCTTGCGCCTTCGCCACGATATAATCGAAACCCTAATCAGTGTAAACCGTTTGCTCGCGCCCGCGGCCCCGCCCCATCTGAGGCTCCTACAGGGCGAAAGCCTCGATGAAGAAACCCTGGATGGAGTCCCGCACTGCCTCTGCGCGCCGCCCACTTGTGCGAGGGGGGGGCGCCGAGATTCTCCAGGCGAGCTGTCATGGGCGTGCCAGAGCAGAGGTCCGTTGCCGCATCTCTGCCCACCGTGTCCGGAAATAACAGGTGCTGGGCGACGATGTGCTTTGAGTTTTCGCAAGGTACAACAAGGGGCGACAACGACATCGGAGTCGCGCCCGACTCATTTTTCAAGCCGTAGGTTTCAGCGACGGCGAAGGCCCCCCCCCCCCCCCCCGCGCAGAATGCTTGAGCAATCTCGCCGACAGGGATTGCGCAGTCCACGGTGGCGACGTCCACCGCGCGAGAGACATTGGACGTTGGGCCGTTGATGTTTTTGAACGCGTCAGTCAATTCAATGTTGTGATCCGTTCCAGGGTTGTGGCCGACCGTGGCGGGCGCGTTTGACATATTCTTGCACTTGGCCGCCCGCTGCTTAATGTCGTCGAGCCACTCAGCTGGGGGCGCCATGGCAAAGGAGCAGCAAATTAAAGCGGTCAGCCGATATAGTGACCGAATTATTCTGGTTGACGTTGGATGAGCGATGGGACAGAGACGCAGCCGAGTGTGATTCAATAGGATTGAACCGCTCACTGCCAAGTGCATTCGCAAACGCACGTGCAAGGGCATGGCCGGTTACATTGCTGGCTGCTCTACGAGAGTTGCACGATCAGCGCGTTGCAGGACGCGCTGGCGAGGGAGGGGAGAGGGGGGAGGAGGAGGAGGAGGTGGAGGAGGAGGGGGAGGAAGAGGAGGAGGGGGGGGGAGGAGGAGGGGGCGGAGGAGGAGGAGGAGGGGGAGGGGGGGGAGGAGGAGGAGGAGGAGGAGGAGGAGGGCGAGGATGAGGAGGAGGAGGAGGAGGAGGAGGAGGAGGAGGAGGAGGAGGAGGAGGAGGAGGAGGAGATGGGGGGGGGGAGGGACCCCCCCCCCCTGCGCCCCTTCTGCTCCTGGATATGGGTGTCGGAACGGTGGCTTCTCAGCCGCTTCGGAGGCCCCCCCCGCGAGGGCCCGTCTCGGCAGGCTTCGCGAGCGAAGGCGGGGTCCCTACGAGTCTGCCGCGGGCTCGCGCCGCGGCGTCTGCGCGCGCGGCTTCCCACGAGGGATGGGAGGGGAGGAGGGGGAGGGGGAGGGGGGGGGGGAGGAGGAGGAGGAGGAGAAGGAGAGGAGGAGGAGGGGGAGGAGGAGGAGGGGGGGAGTGGGAGGAGGAGGAGGAGGAGGAGGACAAGGATGAGGAGGAGGAGGAGGAGGAGGGGGAGGAGGAGGAGGAGGAGGAGGAGGAGGAGGAGGAGGAGGAGGAGGGGGGGAGTGGGGGGAGGAGGAGGTGGAGGAGGAGGAGGAGGAAGGGCAAGGATAACCAGGACGGCGATGAGGAGAGGAAAAGGAGGAGGGGAAGGGCGGAGGAGGAAAAGGGGGAAGTATTTCAGGAAAGCGCTGACAATTTGAAAAAAAAAAAAAAGTGAAGCAAGACCTGGCATGGCTAAAAACAAAATCAACAAACAACCAAGGCTCTGGCGAATGCTCTTGGGCGGGCATCCGTGGGCCAGCATGTGTTCTTAAAGCGTGTTTTGTACGTTCAGAACTCCAGCATCGTTGTTTGTTTTATGCTAAGTTCTGCTGCTTTTAGAATTGTTGCTACTTTCGATCCATCCGGCTCAATTTGATTCAATCAGGTTGCCCATCCCAGCGCGCAGACGCAGCCTCGCGACCATGGGCGCTGGCCATCACGCGCAGGCGCCTGGAGTGATGGGCAACCACACGCGAAGCAGAAATAGAGAGAAAGGGAGAAAGAGACATATATATATATATATAGCGGCTTCACATCTCTGCATGTTTCCTCATGGCGCCAAGCGGTTTCCTGTCGTGCGCCCTCTATGGCCCTCGAGAGGGAGAACCGCCATTGGCCGGTCAAGCTCGCTAAGTCTCTAAGCGCTGCGAGATTCGAGTCTAGATGCGCGCGCCCTGTCGAGCCCGCTGGGCATCTCACTCGAGCCCCTGAGCTTGAAGATCGCGCGCAAGTGTCGTGACCGCTCGGACTCAATGCCCACGCCGTTTCTTATTCCGTACCATTCAGTTTTTTTCCCCAGTCTCACATTTTCCCACATCCTTGCTCTGCAGTTTGCGATTGGAGCCGCAGCTCATGAGTTGGATTTCGAGGTTGTCCGGCGGCAGCAAGAGCTTTTTGACATCTCAAATCCCCTCGCCGTCGTCTGTTGGGCGGCTCTAGTGCAACGTATGTTGCGAAATCTTAATGTTGCAACCGGCGTGGTGCAATGTCTGAGGTGGAACCTATGTGCTGCGCAGTCGATGCAGTGCAATCGACGCGGCGTAATCTGCGCGGTGCAATGGATTTTTCTGTTCGCAGTAAGTTGCCCACTCTATCGCTCGCGCAATCGCCCCGCCAGCCCGCCCGCAGCTTGGTTTGCAAGGCCCATGCGGCGGCGATTGCGATGAGTGCCTGGCGCAGGCTGGCGCGCGTCTGCGGCCGCGCTAGCCCCCGCGCGCCCGCGCGCGCAGCGGCCGGATAGTTGGGCGCCGCCGACGCGGCCGCGGTGGCGCCTACCGCCGGGCGCCCCCCCCAGTGCGAGTCGGCGACAGGGGCGGGCGCGGCGTCGTGGCAACGTCGACAACCGTAGACGCGATGATGACGGTGGCGATGCTGGCGGCGACGGCCACAACGACGCGGGCAGGGCAAGCGACGGCGCCAACGCTGACCGCGCCGGCGGCGATGACGGCAACCTCGCTTCGGCGGTGAAGGTTGTGGAGGGAGTTCGACGCGCGGCGCAGCCGGCGCGCGAGAGTCGCCCGCGCGGCGCCATTGCACAGATCTCGCCCCCCCCTCCCCCCCCCCCCCCAGCGCGCAAGCAGAGGCGTTCGCAGGATCTCGACGCGCGGCGCGAGTGGCCCGTCTGTCCGCCATTAATGCAAGTTTTGACAAACCCATGGTTTTCTTAAGAATTCGCAGGAGCGCGAGCGCGGGCATCTCTTGAGAACTGACGCTGCCAAACGCTATGTTGTCTTTAATGTTGTCGGGCGCTCGATTTTGAAATCCCCGCTCAACTCGAGGTTCCCGAAGGATTCCGGCGCGCGCGGGCGACGACGCCA
The DNA here is from genome assembly GCA_963575745.1 of Prorocentrum cordatum. Taxonomy (NCBI): domain Eukaryota; class Dinophyceae; order Prorocentrales; family Prorocentraceae; genus Prorocentrum; species Prorocentrum cordatum. The sequence continues at coordinate 995,011 of CAUYUJ010014538.1, forward strand.
CGCGTGCACTTCGCTCATTGTTTCGCAGGGGGTTCTCCCGACAGCACGCGCGCAAGGGCGTTCGAGCGGTTCCGGCATGCGCGCGAGATGTATGCGAGAATCCGCATGCCCGAGCGCGTTTTTCGTTGCTGTGGAAATTGCTGCGGCGAAGCTATGTGTGTGTCTTTATATGTTTCGGGGCGTTCTAATTTGATGTCCGAAAGGACACTTGTTTGAAGGATTTCGGCACGCGCGTGCGACGACGCGCGCGCGTGCACTTTTTTCCAACGTTTGCGAAGGATCCTCGGGAACTTGTGTCCTTTGATAAACGAATGCGCGCTTAGGATTTTTCTCCGAAGGACGGAGGGGGGGCGGATGCCAGCCTGCCTGAGATGGTGCGAGCTAATGTTTATGATGGACAGCGGGGCAGAATCATTTGCAAACTTCTATGCGAAAGGGGGGGGCGGGCGATAATTCTGGGAGGGGGAAGGGGGGTGGGTAGGGGAAGGCGGGTAGATCCGAATATTTTGGAGAAGGGAATCTACGCAATTTGCTGAACTTGAAGTTGTCTTCCCCATTGCCCGAGCAAACATCCCGCCCTCCCACCCGCAACTTGGTCAGCAAAACTCACCAGACCGTGGCTGCAAGTACCCAGCGAAGCTTCCTAGCGAGTACCTGACGCCGACGTCGTCGTCGTCGTCGTCGCCGTCGACGCCGTCGCCGAAGCCGTCGTCGTCGTCGTCGTCGTCGTCGTCGTCGTCGGCGTCGTCGTCGTCTTCCCCGCCGTCGACGTCGTCGTCGTCGTCTGTCGCGGTCGTCGTCGCCTTGCGCGCATCGCTCGGCATCGGCCGACTTCGGGGCCCTGCGATCGTTCAACCTTGAAACTGCAGTGGGGTAGCCGCCGCGTCGACGCGGCGACGACGACGACGACGACGGCGCGCGCGCATGTGTCCCGCATGGTTTTATTTGACACGGACAGTGGCCCTGGCAGGCGCGCGAACGTCGTTGAAGGAGCGCGCGAAAGTAGCTCGCACGAGCTCGTGCGACCCAAATGTTGAACAAAATAGTGGTTGTTTAAGGTTTGGACAGCGCGAGCGGGCAAAATGTTGAAAATCCGTGCAGGTTTTTTTGAGGACCTACGGTGCGATTCGTGTGTTTTTATGATACCCAGTGCTGAAATGGTCAAGAAACCCAATGGTTTTTGAAGATTTCGGCGCGCGCGCGCGAAGGAAAAACGAATGTGTCCCGCATGGCATTATTTGACAAGGATCATGCCCCTGGCAGGCGCGCAGCCGTTGTTGAAGAAGTTTGAAGCGCAGGAAAAAGTTGCTCGCAAGAGTCCTTTTGACAGAAAGATTGAAAACAGCTGTGGGTTTCCTAGGAATCCGCAAAAGCGCGCGGGGTGAATGTTTGAAACTTTTTTTTGGGGAAAAACCATTGGGTTTTTGATGTTTTTATGTTAAAATCGCTACGAACACTAAGGTTTTGGAAGGATTTCGTCTTGCGCGCGCGAATGTGTCCCGCATGGTATTATTTGACAGGGATTCGTGAAAAAAGTGTCATGTTAGAAAGAAAAATGCCCCCGCATAGTGTTATTTGACAGGGGGCCGCAGGGGGGGGATACTGCCTTGGCTGGGATGGTACGAGTTCATATTTAGGATGGACATGTGGTCAGAATCATATGTGATTTACAGCACGCGCGGGGGAAGCGATAAGTCCAGGGGGGGGGGTGTAGAATCTATTATTCTTTTAGAAAGGAGAATACACGCGGTGCAATATAATGTGTGTATATATGTATATATGTAGGGATATACTGACATATGTACGCCACGTAGCCTATGTTGTGTAATTGATTTTAACAAACGAGTTGACGCATCCCGCGCTCTTGCAAACGTCCCACCCACCCACCCGCAACTTGGTTTGCAAAACCCACGACGACGACGACGACAACGACGACACCGACGACGACGACGACGTCAACGACGCCGACGACAACGACGACGACGACGACGACGGAAGCGACGACGCAACGCCGACGTCGGCGACGACGAAGACGACGACGACGCCGACGACGACGACGAAGACGACGACGACGTCGCCAACGAAAACGACGACGAGGGAGGAGGGAGGACGACGACGGCGACAACGACGACAACGATGACAACGACGAGGGAGGAGGGAGGACGGCGACGACGCGAACGACGAAGAAGGAGGAAGGACTGCGACGCCGACGACGACAACGACGAGGGAGGAGGGTAGACGACGACGACGACAACGACGAGGACGACGACGACGACGGCGCGATAGGAGGGGCGACGACGAGACGCCGACGACGGACGACGACGACGACGAATGAGGAGGAGGAAGGACGACCACGGCGACAACGACGACGGAAACGACCGCGACGCCAAAGAGGACGACGACGACGAACACGAGGAAAGACAGAGGACGACGTAGGCGACGACGATGACGACGACGCGGGAGGAAGGAGGACGGCGACGACGACGACGACGACGACGCAAGAGCGCGCGCGCACGCTTTTGTTGAAAATCCGTGTTGCGAAACCTTGGGTGTTTGTAGGTTTTCTGGACACGCGATTTTGAAATCCTTCCGAAACCAATGGGTTTTGAAGGTTTTCGGCGCACGCGCGCGACGACGCGCGCGTCTGCACTTCGCCCCCTTTTTTGCAGAGGATTCTCGCGACGGCACACACGCAAGGGCGTTCGACAGATTTCGACATGCGCGCGCGAAGCCCGCTTGGTAGCATGTTGTGAAAATCTCGAAAACAAAAACTATTGTTTTCTCAAGATTTCGCAAGAGCTCGCGCGGAAGCTGTTGTAGCAAACCAGTGTTGCGAAACCTTGTGTTTTATATGTTTTTCTTTGGAAGCTCGATTGCGAAATCCTTCCGGCACGCAAGATTTCGAAGGATTTCGGCATGCGCGCGCGACGACGCGCGCGTGCGCACTTCGTCCCATTTGTTGCCAGGTATTCGTGGAACACTGATATGTTAGAACAAAATTTAGGATGGAGATGTGGTCATAATCATACATGGTTTACACACCCGAAAAGAAGCGATAACCCCGGGGGGGCTGATCCTATTCTGTTTCTAAAAAGGAGAATTCACCGATGGTCTCTGTGAGGCGTCAACTTCACTGCTCGCGCAAACATCCCACCCGCCCACCCGCAACTTGGCTTGCAAGGCCCATGCGGCGGCGATTGCGATGAGTGCTTGGCGTTGGCTGGTGCATCTCTGTGACCGCGCTAGTCCGCGCATGCTCGCGCGCGAAGTGGCCAGCTAGCGCGGCGCCGCCGACGCGGCCGCGGTGGCGCTGACCGTCCGGCACTTCCCAGCGGGCACTTCAGTGCGAGTCGGTGACGTCAGCGGGCGCGGTCTCATGGTGACGCCGACAACGGTAGACGCGATGGTGAGACTAGCGATGGCGGTGGCGATACTGGCGATGACGGCGGCACGGCCAATAACGGCGCCGATGTTGATCACGCGCGCCGATGCCGATTATTATGTCCTCGCGTTTGCGATGAAGGTTTCCGAAGAAGTTCGACATGCGCGCGCGGCCGACGTTCGCGAGTGGCCCGCGCAGTCTTATGTGACACGGATCGTGCCCCCCAGCAACACGCGCGCAAGGGGGTTCGAATGAGTTTGACATGCGGCGCGAGGGGCCCGTTTTTGGCACGTTGGAAAACAATGCTTTTGCTTTCAAGAATTAGCAGGAACGCAAACGCAAACTTGTTTGAACATTAAGATTTCAAAGCCACTTGTTGTTTATATGTTTTTGGGGCGCTCGATTTTGAAATCAGATTTTTGGGGGCTGCCCTCTTGGCTCGTCCGATCGGAAGCGCCGCCTCCACCTCTCCCGCCCACGCGCGCGCACGCGTACACACGCACGCAGACACGCCCACGCGCACGCCCAAATTCACGCGCCACCAGGTAACATTGCGAAGGTCCGACCGGATGCCTTGGGTCGGCGCTGGCATCTTCGGGCGGCTCTTCCGCCTCGTCCTCCTCGCCCTCATCCTCCCCCTCCCCATCTTACCTGTTCTTCTTCATTGCTCCTCATCCTTTTCCTTCCCCCACTCGTCGTCGTCGCCGTCCTCCTCGTATTTTCCTCCTCCTCCTCCTCCTCCTCCTCCTCCTCCTCCCCCTCCTCGTGGTGGAGGGAGGGGGGGGGGCGCAACTCTTCCGCCTCCCCCCCGGCCCTCCACCACGACGAGCTGCGCGTACTTCTGCGTCTTTTCAGGGCGCCGGGCAGCTGGCTTCCGCTCCGCGCCTTCTGGGGCTTGCCAGTCTTCGGAGGCCCCCTGGCGCCAAGTGTCGAGGCTCTGGCAGCAGCCTGCCGTGCCAGGGCGGCAACTGAAACTTCGTCTTGCTGGCGGGGTGCGGTGCGTAGGCTTCTCGAGGCTGCGCGGCGATACCTGCCGATAGTGAGGTTCATAGATGCACGCAGTGCCGCTCCGTGGCCAGAGTTCTGGCAGTCGCCAGCGATCTCCTGGGAGCTTCGGGATGCTGCTGGGGAAGGCCTTTCGCTAGGTCAGACCTGGCTCCCTCATGTTTTGTCGTGACTGGCTCGACCGGCTCGGGACAGGGAGTCGGTCCGGCAGAGGCCAGCAGAGCTCGAGCTCGGCACGCCCCGTGCGGTGCGCGTGCGCACGCAGAGATCCTTTGTGGCAGGATATGTAATGTCACGCTTCAGGCCTGCAGGGTCGCTCATCGCAGTCCTCGGCCGCAGACTCCAAACTTGGTTTGGATTTGAGAGGGGGGATCTGGCTTGTGTCGAGCGGGGGCGTGTCCAGGCGGAATTTCTGAGATCCCCCCCCTCATGGAGGATGGCGGCTTTAAAGACTTGGAATGGGGGGTGGGTTTCCTCGACGAGGTTGAGGAACCCCGACGCCCGCTGCCGCGCATGTGGAGTGGGGCCGGATTCGCTTAAGCATTATTTCTGCTGTGAGGTGTTCCTCGGCATGGTCTCGGAGGTCCGCCGATCTCCATTCCCAGAGGCGCCCCTCCACAAACTCGCCCTCGGCCTCACGGACCGGGAGAGTCTTCGTAGAGCGGTGGTGGCCTTCCATTTTTATCGCAAGCTGGCGCGCGCCAAATCTATAACGGCGGTTTTCCCCAACGGCGAAGCGCTTGCCATTGCTCGCGCAGCGAGGCATGCCCCGATCTGCCGAGGGGCGGTCGGCGGTGATGACGAGACGAACCTTCCCTCTCGACGCTCTGCCTCCTCCTCCTCCTCCTCCTCCCCCTCCTCCTCCTCCTCCTCCTCCTCCTCCGCCTCCTCCTCCCCCCCCCCCTTATTTTCATCCTCCTTGTCCCTCCATCTTATATCACAATCTTTTATTCTTCTTCTTCTTATCTTTGTTCATCCGCCTCAGCCATTTTGTTTCAGCGCATCCGCCCGCGCCGCCACCCCTCGGTTAGGTCCGAACTTACATAAGATGGCGGGCGCGCCTCCTCCTGTCACGTGGATCAAAGAGGGCAAGCTTTCCTCCGATTGGCCCGCGCTGATGCCGCCCGCCGTGACCCTGCTTCTCCAGACTATCGCGCTGCCGCACCTCCAAGCACGCCAGCGAACGCTCGAGCGGATCATGCTCGCCCGCGTTGGTACCTTGGGCCTCCCTCCATCGAAGGCGGCCCTTAGTGGCCCCGTAAGTCGAGCCCTCGTGGCTCGTGGCTGCGCCGACAACTGGACGAAGTCGAAGTTGGTCTCCGTTCGCGAAGCTGCATTCGTTCCGGCCAATCCATTCCCTCAGGACTTTTCAACTACGCCCGCGCAGGGCCGAATGGTTCCGAAGGCAGACCGCAACGTCAGCGCTTCTTTCGGAGTCTACAATCTCTATTCCCTCAACGTGAAGTACCTGTTCGCCATGCACCTCAACAACTCCGTCATCCCGAACCCCGCGCATTTCCGCGCCGAGCTCGAACGCGACGTGATCCGTTTGCGTGGCCAGCCAGGCATCCCGTTGATCCCTGTCGTCAACGACCAGACTCTCGACAGCACGAGCTTGTCAGCCGCCTGCCGGATCGACGACCATCCGCAAGTGCCAGCTGCAGTTCCTCGACCACTCGAATATAACTGACGTGCGGTATACGCTTTTGACGCAGAGATGCCCCTCGACGATATCATTTGCGCCTCGGTGCTCACCGCTGAGCGCTTACCCACGCTGACGCAAGCGCAGCAGCCTATCTACGCGTCTGCTGTGGACGAACCACGCCAAGATACGGTCGATCCTCCTTGTCCCTCCCCCCATGCATCACACCAGTCCTTATCATCCTCCCCCGTCCTCCTTTTCCTCCTCCTTCTTCTCCCCCTTCCTCCTCTTCCTCCTCCTCCTCCTCTTCCTCTTCTTCCGCCTCCTCCTCTTACTCTTCGTCCTCGTCCTCATCCTCCTCCCCCATAATCCTTTTCTTGTTTTTTCTTTCTTTTCCTACACCCTCTTCTCCTTCTCATGTGTTCCCTCCTCTTCCTCCCCCTCCTCCTCTTCCTCTTCCTTTTCATCCTGCTGCTCCCCCATCCTCCTCCTCCTCCTGTTCCTCCTCCTTCTCCTCTCTCTTCCCTGATCCGCGTGGTTGTCCGTCTTTTCGCCTCCCCGTTTGCTCCCATCGCCCTCCTTATCGCCCCCTCCACTGCGTCATCCTCGTTCGCGCCCTTCTCTCTTTCACCATCATCAGCATCATCAGCATCATCATCATTGCCAGCAGCATCAGCATCATCGTCATCAACATCAGCAACATCATCATTATCGCCATCGCCATCATCATCGCCATCGTCGTCACCATCGGCACCATCGTCATCGCCATCATCCTCATCATCAGCAGCATTATCACCCCCGCGTTCCCCTCGCCGCCCCCGGCCGCGATGCAACCGAGTAGGCAAGAAGCTTCGGGCCCGCAGCCCAGGCGCGGTGGAGGGGCGAGCCGATCGCCAGCAGATAGAGCTCCGAAGTTCAGAGCGGATGTCTTGGATCGGTGCTGGCATGCCCAGGCGGTTCGTCCTCGTCCTCCGTGTCCCCCTCCTCCTCCTCCTCCTCCTCCTCCTCCTCCTCCCCCATTAGTCCCCTCGTTTTTCCTCCACTTCTTCGCCCCCCCCCCAATCCTCCATCTCAGCGCCAGCGCCCGCGTTCTGCAATGAGCTTCATGCCCGCAGCCAAGGCGCGGCGGCGGGATGGACAGAACGGCGCCACATATTTTTCCGAGGGCCCAATCCAGGACAAAGCGGGTGGAGGGAGGAGGAGGAGGAAGGTGAAAAAAAGGAGGAAAGACGAGGACGTGGAAGAGCAGGATGGAAGACCGGCAAATATGAGCCAAAGATGAGCCACATGCGGGGAGACGCGGTAGCATTTGCGCGCGCACGGCCGATTGCACTGCGCGTGAAAGGAAATGGCGTTCTCGTGCATCGAGGCGAATGTTCTCCCATCACCAACCAAATTGCCCCACCGGCGCACCCGAGTGCCTTTGCGCCCGCCTGCGCGATCTGCATTCCTCCTTATCCATGTGCAGGTCGAACTCCGCCTGGCTATCGCCCATGGAATTGCGGGGGGCATCGACGTTGTCGACTTTGCGCAGGAAAAAGGAACTTGCGCTTCGTTGCTCGCGGCGGCTCAGTAGGCGAGGGCACGGGGGGCTCGCCAGGGTCGGGGGCTTCGCCCGGCGCGCGCTTCATCCAAGCAATCTCCCAAGTGGCCGCCTCAGCCCAGCACGACGGCTTGATGGTCTCATCGCCCTCCTTGAACCTGCCGTAGGAAGGCTTCCATGCATCGACGCTCCAATCTTTTTTCTGACCTGCCATGCGCAAGCGGGGCGCGTCGAGTTCCTCAATCCGTGCTACCCTGTAGTACAGGCGTTTGTTGGTGGGCATCATCACGCGGGCCCTGTTTCAAGTTGGCCAAGCAATGTGAAAGAGTAGCGTCCGCGTGGGAGGCGACGGCCACCATGCGCATGAACTCCCCGTAGGTGATCGTATCAGGGCACGCTGTCGGTGGACGACTGACGCGTGGCTCCGCCTCCAGGGTAGCCGTGTTGTCGATGGATTGTGAGAAATATCCAGTTGCGAATTTGCACCCGCCCCATCTCGTCCAAGTCGCCCCGTCCTCGGCCGCGACGTCCAAAAACACCTCCGTCGCCCTCGCGGGAACCGAGGAACAAGAATGACGGGGCATTTGGGCGTCGATGCGACCTGGCGAAAGAAGTCCATCTCAGACGCAGCGATATAGGGCGGTTCCCCTCCCAACTCTCGTTTGCGCGCCAAGGCGACGGTGATGGGGGCGGCCGTCTTGCCCGCGCATGGCGCGCCGAACCACACGATGGGGGCGCCATCGAGGCTGCCCCGCAACATCTTCAGGATCCGCAGCAGCGAAAGCTCGAGCGCGGCGAGTGTCATGGGCCAATTGTTCAAGACTTTGGCCAAAGATCCATCGGCCGCGATGGCGTTCAAGGCTTTCTCGACGGCGCCTCGCGGCCAGCTGAAGATCGGAGAGGCCTCGACCTGCGTCTCCATGTGGATCCACCGCATTATGCCCGGCTGCCGTCGGTCGGGCAATGCCTCTTGTGCCTTCGCCACGATATAATCGAAACCCGAATCAGTGTAAACCGTTTGCTCGCGCCCGCGGCCCCGCCCCCTCTGAGGCTCTTACAGGGCGAAAGCCTCGATGAAGAAACCCTGGAAGGAGCCCCGCACTGCCTCCGCGCGCCGCCCACTTGTGCGAGGGGGGGCGCCGAGATTCCCCAAGCGAGCTGTCATGGGCGTGCCAGAGCAGAGGTTCGCTGCCACATCTCAGCCCACCGTGTCTGGAAATAACAGGTGCTGGGCGACGATGTGCTTTGAGTTTTCGCACGGTACAACAAGGGGCGACAACGACATCGGAGTCGTGCCCAACTCGCCCTTCAAGCCGTAGGTTTCAGCGACGGCGAAGGCCCCCCCCCGCGCGGAATGCCAGAGCAATCTCGCCGACAGGGATTGCGCAGTCCACGGTGGCGACGTCCACCACGCGAGAGACATTGGACGTTCGGCCGTTGGTGTTTTTGAACGCGTCAGTCAACTCAATGTTGTAATCCGTTCCAGGGTTGTGGCCGACCGTGGCGGGCGCGTTTGACATATTCTTGCACTTGGCCGCCCGCTGCTCAATGTCGTCGAGCCACTCAGCTGGGGGCGCCATGGCAAAGGAGCAGCAACTTAAAGCGGTCAGCCGATATAGTGGCCGAATTATTCTGGCTGACGTTGGATGGGCGATGGGACAGAGACGCAGCCGAGTGTGATTCAATAGGATTGAACCGCTTACTTCCAAGTGCATTCGCAAACACACGTGCAAGAGCATGGCGGGTTACATTGCTGGCTGCTCTACGAGAGTTACACGAACAGCGCGTTGCAGGACGCGCTGGCGAGGAGGAAGAGGAGGAGGAGGAGGAGGAGGAGGAGGAGGAGGAGGAGGAGGAGGAGGAGGAGGGAGGAGGAGGGGGGTGGAGGAGGAGGAGGAGGGGGGGGGGGGGGGGGAGGGGGGGGAGGGGGGGGAGGAGGACAATGAGGAGAAGGAGGAGGAGGAGGAGGAGGAGGAGGAGGAGGAGGAGGAGGAGGAGGGGGGGGAGGAGGTGGAGGAGGAGGAGGAGGAAGAGGGGGGGGGGGAGGCCCCCCCCTCCTGCGCCCCCTCTGCTCCTGGATATGAGTGTCG
>CAUYUJ010014538.1:1007172-1062172 GCA_963575745.1 Prorocentrum cordatum
GAGGAGCATGTATCTTCAGGACGACTTCCGACAGGTGTTACTTTCGCTATGCCATGCCAAGCGAGATGCCAACGTACTGGATAGACGTGGAACTTGCTAACAACCGGGCCAGCGCGTTTAAACTGAGACACGTCACGCCAGGCCCACAGAGCCTTCCGCTGTTTACGCGCCCCGAGCTTTCCGACCCGAAGCGGGTGACTATGCGCTTGCAACGCACTCCAATGTTCGCTTGTCAAGCGGACGAGCCGCCGCCCCATTCAGATGGTTGGTGAGTTTAACGCTACAAATGAAAATGTACGCATTGGGATCACGACAGCAGCGCGGTAGGGCCTCACACTTTTAACGCTACCTCGGCAGACCCATCTAACATGCCGCCAGAGGAATGGCAGAATTATCGACTTCAGAATTCTGTGTCACCTGCGACTGGTTCAAACATGCTTTCGCAAACCCGATTGGAAAACATTGCCACGTACAGGGCACTATGAACGCAGCGGGGCTCGCCGTTTCAACGCCACGGTTACGAGGAAGTGGACCCCATTATCACCCCGCGCTGGTGGCCACACTCACGCACGAATGCTTAAGCAAACACGCGCGAACATGAATTCCAACCACTCTCCAGCGTGTGCCACAGTCAGGACATGGCTCAAAGCAATGCGCCAATCCAGACGAGCGCGAGTGAAATATGCAGAGTGTTCTGACTCAGGCAACGACGCCACCAATCGGGAGGTCGCTTTACAGTGGCCCGAGGGGCCTGGTCACTTTCGCCGCCGACTGTGCAAATCGAACACAAAAGAAAATGTCGCGAACGCCGGCGCGAATGAAAAACATAGCTTTATCCGACCACACTACACCGTTCTTCGCCTTGAGGGGGGCTGCGGCGCGCTCACAGGATGCCCTGGAGTTTGATAGTTGGAGAACGAGTTTCGCAAAAGCAGAAGAAAGGACGAACGTAATGCAGCATTCCCTGCACTTTCGAGAGATCTAGACATCCGCGACATATTGATTGGGACCCGCAACCTCCTAAACTCGGAGCGCCGCCTTTGGGCAGCATGCAAAGGCAACCGCCGAGCACTTGGCTCAGCAGCAGTGGGGCTCAATCCGCCCCCCCCCCCCGCCCTTCCCCCTCCCCCTCCACCTCCTTTCTTCGTCCCTCTTCCTTGTTCCCCCCCCTTCCCGCCCCCGGTTCCCCCCCCCCTGCCGCGTCGCATTGATGTCGCTCATGCCCACCGATTGAGATTCAACGAGGGAGACCACGAGCTAGCAGAAGTCAGAGTGGTCTTCAGTCCCCAGGAAGTTGAACGAATGTCCACGGAAGGTTTCAAGGACATGAAGGTTGATCATCGATCAGCGCTGCTACAAATTCTGAGAACAGATCGGCGACAAGAGCACGCCCTTCCCGAAATGCCCCGAGCTCGAGCCGTGCTGATACACAAATTGGCAGGCAAGATCAAGTGGGAGAACTACCGGCGCATTTCGCTGCGCAGCAGCACCTACAAAGTGCATGTGGACATTGCGCACGAGAGAGTGGCCGCTGCTTGTGACGCAGACCTTCGACCCACGCAGCACGGTTTGGATGGTGCACGGGCGCGGTTCAGGCAACGCACTGCGTGCGCAGGACGGCGTAACACACGGCGGTCGGACATACAAGAGCCATGATGGTGTTGCTTGATTGGGTAGAGTCAGTCGAAAAGAGCCACCGGACCCTGCCTCATCAACGCGTTCCAGCGGACCGATGTATCCACAAAGCTAGTCTCCGTCATCGCGTCCCTATGCTCGCACACAAAATTCCAAGTGGAGCGGGGAGGATCATCCTTGGCATGGACCGACAGATGGGAATCAGACGAACGCATCATGTCACCACCATCATCATCATAATCATCGTCAGCATCTTCATCAGCATCACCATTATCATTTATGTGTCTACATATATATATATACATATATATACATATATATATATATATATATATATATATTTATATGAACGAGCGTGTTCTACCGCTGCTGGCGGAAAACCGTGGGGGGTCACTACGGGTTCGAACCCCTCCCCCCCCCTCTGGAAAACCGGCGGGGGTCACTACCGGTTCGAGCCCCTCCCCCCCCCCAGCTCATCATGAAAAGGGGGGGGGGTCACTACCGGTTCGAGCCCCCCCCCTCCTCGAGCTCGAAAACCGGGGGGGGTCACTACCGGTTCGAACCCCCCCCCCCTTCGAAAACCGAGGAGGGGTGCGGACAGTGGTGGGGGGGCGGGTGGTGGTGGGGACAGTGGTGAGGGGACAGCGGGACAGTGGTGGGGACAGTGGGACAGTGGTGGGGACGGTAGTGGTGGGGACAATGGTGAGGACAATGGTGGGGACAGTGGGGACAGTGGGACAGTGGTGGGGACGGTGGTGGTGGGGACAGTGGTGTGGGGACAGTGGGAATGTGGTGGAAACAGTAGGACAGTGGAGGGTACAGTGGTGGTGGGGACAGTGGTGAAGGCGGTGGCGAGGACGGCGGTGGGACAATGGGACAGAGGTACAGTGGGGACAGTGGTAGGGACAGGGGGGACAGTGGTTGGAACAGTGGGACAGCTCAGTGGTTCGAACCGGTAGTGACCCCCCCCCTCCGGTTTTCGAAGGGGGGGGGGGTTCGAACCGGTAGTGACCCCCCCCGGTTTTCGAGTTCGAGGGGGGGGTGGTAGGGGAGGGGGGGGGGGGTTGCCGGGGGAAGGGGGGGGGGGGGAAGGGGTTCCAGCAGGGGGAGGGGATTTTCGGAGGGGGGGGGGGGGCCGGGTTCCAGAGGAAAATGGCGGCAATTTTCCACAGTAAAGCGGCGGTGGATCACGCTCGTTTTTTTTTTGTCTCTCTCTCTCTCTCATTTATATACATATATATACATATACATATACATGTACATATACATATACATATACATATACATATACATATACATACACATATACACATATATATATATATATATATATATATATATATACACACGCGCCCCTCGTCGTAATGACGCTCATGTTCTCCGGCATACGCGTTGAACTGGTCGAGGGACCGGCCACGAACAGAAAAGGCGGGGTGGACATTGACGAGGTTCTCTATGCCGACGACACCATCTGCGCGAACACGGATACCCGCGCTACGAGCGCGTTTCTTGCAACGAATTAGACCGAGATCCAACAGTACGGTCTCAAAGTGAGCAAAGGCTAGTGCGAGCCCGTGGCGACGAAAACAAATCCATTCGTGCATTTTTGCGACGGCACCCCAGCGTGAATCCATCTGCATGTCGTTGCTCACGAAAGTACTTGAATTCAGGCTCGACAGTGGCTGCCCGATACGATTCAACTCCATGTGTCGGATTCATGTGATGCCCGTATTTTGGAACTAATTAGTTGCACATAACGAAGTAAGCTGGGCAGGGGAACGATACATGTTTCCCTGAAGGCGACCACAACCAAACGCCTATGTGGTTACAGGACGTAATTGATGCCGACGGCTCCTCCGACAACTCACTTTGGAAATCATGTCCGCTCGCACGAGAGACTTCGGCAAGAAACGGGTCGGCCGCCCTGGGTTCAGATGGACGATGGATGCCTTGAGAGAGCACTGGTCCCATATTCAACCTATCCGCAGCAGTTGCATGAAGGCATGGAACGGCGGCGTCGATGTCGGAAACCCGTCGCACACCACCGCGATCGTCACTGCAACCAGGTTCTGCTCCTCCACCTTGTCCTTCTACTCTTCCCCTTCCCGCTTATCCTTTTTCATGCCTTCCACGGAACGGCCCCAAAGTGTCCATGCGGGGCAAGACAGTGCCGGCGCGGCGCCCAAGCGCGCAGACCAGTCTGTGCGCTTGGCAGGAACGAACATTTGTATACACATAGTCGTGCATGTATGTGTGTCTGTCTGTCTGTCTGTCTGTCTGTCTGTCTGGGTTTGTCTGTCCTTTTGCCTGTCTGTCTGTCTGTCTGTATGACTGTATGGATGTTCGTACGTATGCTTGCATGGATGAATAAAAATCATGTTTGCATGTATATATTTATGTGTGTATGTTTGTATGTGCTCATGTAGTTATGTACGTATTCACGTAAGTATATACGCACGTGTGCTTGTATGTATGTATGTATGTTTGTTTGTAGGTAAGTCTGTATGTGCGTATGTCTGTATGTGTATGTGTATGTATGTATGTATGCATGTATGCATGTATGCAGGTATGCATGCATGCATGCATGTATGGATGGATGGATGGATGGATGGATGGATGTCTGTATGTCTGTATGTCTGTATGTCTGTATGTCTGTATGTAAGTATGCATGCATGCATGCATGCACGTATGTGTGTATGTGTAGTTGTATGTATGTACGTATGTAGGTATGTGTGTTGTACGTGTGTATATATGTAGATGCGTGTGTATGTATGTATGTATGTATGCAGTCATGTACGTATGTGTATGTATATGTATGTATGCATGCATGTTTGAATGCATCTATGTTTGTATGTGCATATGTGTATGTGTACGTACGTATGTATGTTTGTATGTATGTATGTACGTATGTATGTATGTGTGTATGTATGCATGCATGCATGCATGCATGCATGCATGCATGCATGCATGCATGTATGTATGTATGTATGTATGTATGTATGTATGTATGTATGTACGTATGTACGTATGGATGGATGGATGGATGGATGGATGGATGGATGGATGGATAGATGGATGTATTTGGAACATCCGTGATCTATGCATCTTCAGGGGCGTTTTGGGGCCCCCCTGGCCCTGAAGACGCTGGGGCGGAAGCGGCCACACCCCTGGCAGCACCTGACAGGGCCTGACGTCCCCAGGCGTGCGATGTCCTGTTCTTGTCAATGCGGGCCCCCAGAAGCCCTGGCACTTTCCCCGGGGCCCGCGAGTCTCTTCTCGGCGGGCCCAGGTCCCGGCGAGGGACCCTGGAGGCCAAAAACGGCACAAAACCTCCCATCGTGATTTCTTCATGGCGCGGCCACGTTTGGGGCAGCACCCGATGCATCAGGGCCGCCGTGCCGGCGCCGGGTTGCCTCGGCCCCGCCTGCTTCGCGGGCTGGTTCCGCGCCGCGGGCCTGCTGAACGCCGGGTGCCTGGTGTGGTCGGCGCGCCGCTGCGCGGCAGCCTCGCGGCCCAGGGCGCCGTCGCCGTAGGCCACCGCGAGCTGACCGCCAATCTGTGGAGGCAGCAGACGTGGACGGCCGGCCCAATGTTCGATGCGGTCGCTGGGTCACCCACAGCGGCGCTAATGGGCAGCCAAGGCGCTGACGTGACGACCGCTTTGGGTTCGGAAGGGGTTCGCTGTTCCTTTTGTTATTCCGTGGTTATTCCTCCAGTCTTCCTCGTGTACCCAGGTTCTTTAGGTGCCTAGAAGGGGCTCATGTCCTCACCTGGCGTTCCTTATTGCAGCAGCTTGACCGTAATCGCGCGTCGCGCGTCGCGCATCGCGGCTTGGGTTGGAGAGGTGCCCTTCCCTGGGGCGGTGGCGCGAAGGCGTGAAGATAACCGAGCGTCGAGCATCGCGGGGTGCGATGCGCGAAGTTAGGTGACCCAAGGTCGAAATGGATACGGAAATAATGGGGACGAAGGTTGACAGCAGTTTTTCTTCCGTTCAAGCAGTGCTGGCTGTTGGTGCCACTGCGGGTGTTGTCTGTTTGAGACAGAAGGCCGCCTGCCCAACAGTGGCCGCTGTAGGTTTTGGACAAAGTTGGCTGTTTGGCATTGTACCCATTAGTTCCGTACAGTGGAAACCCATGCCAAGAAACACCTTGTTTGCTTCCAGGGTGCCCTGGGCTTCTTGGGTTTCGATGGTTTTGCTGTGGACAGCGTGACGTTCCCACACCAAAAACCAGTAGACGTCCTGGGATCTCAGGGTGGAGTTTCTTGTGGAAGGTTTCGTATGGTCGAGCTCCTCCTGTACCCTTTCCGGGCGTCCGAACCAGTGACCAGACCCCCATCACGTCGTGAAAAAGATCACGGTTGGAGGTCGTTCGCCAATGTCAGCTTCTGGGGGCCGCAGGGGGCGCCTGCCATTTGGAGGCCCATCGGTCCTGCTGAGTGTTGAGCTGGTCTCACGCTCGGGAGGCGTCCAGCATTCAGAGGGTGTTAACTGCATGCGAGGTGCCTTTCACAGCGTTTTGTTCGGAAGAGCATGTTTCTTTATTGCTTGGGGCATACTGGGCATTATAGTCCCCGACCACCCCTTCTCCGCCCCCCACATAACGTAACGCCCCCCCACCCCCAGTGCGCTCCGGGCACTGCCGCCGTGCGCATCGGGCACACGGCGGGGGGGAAGCGTTACATTATACCCCCCCCTGTTCCCTTCCCCCCGCCCCCCCTGTAATGCCCATTGTCACCGAACATAAAGAAACGCGCTCGAAGAAAGCGCCCTGTTCTAAGGTGCCACTTGAGAGGCCATGCCTCGCTGGGCCCGTTGAGGCCGTCAAGACACGACTCCAGAAGGAAACAAAAAGGCCTGTCCCGGTCAACGGGCCCTCCTCCTCCTCCTCCTCCTCCTCCTCCTCCTCCTCCTTCGGGGGCGGAAAAGAGGGGGGTGATGACTAGGGGGGGGTGGATATCATGGCGGGGGCCATGATATTTCCCCAGATCTCATGGCGCCTCTTCTTATTCCATTACGTCCCTGGCCCCCCCGCTGGGCCGCGCACATGCCGCCGGTCATGATTTGCACCCCCCCCTCTTGGACACCCCCCTCTTTGCCGTTCCCGACTCCTCCCCCTCCTCCCCCTGGGGGATTGTTCTGCCTTTGGGCCTGCCAACGTCCTCTTGGGGGAGCCACGGCGCTGCGAGCAAGAAGCACGACGTCGGACCTCTGGGGATGGCCCAGGGGCGGGCACGGCTCGAACAGGGGATCCGCTGCGGAATTGATTTGCCGTGGCGTCGGTGTTCCCGCCGAAGACGCAAGAAACTCGTAGAACGTTCGTAGATCCGCGGGGCGTTCTGCGCATTTGCTCGTAGCTTCGGCGGGGGAATCACTGTTCCTCTTTCTCCTCCTCCTCCTCCTCCTCCTCCTCCTCCTCCGCCGGCTCTTCGTGGCCGAGGCTGGCCGTCGCCAGAGCAGCCTGTTCGCTCCTTCTCTGGCGCCTTCCTCGTAGGCAGCACGGTGGCCGCATTCGCCCGGGAGCCCCCTCGAAGGCATGGGGGCGATCGGAGCCCCCCGATACGTGCAGTGGCCCACTCGTCGAGTCGGGGATCGACTGCAGACTTGATGTGCGAACTGGTTCTTGCCTGTCGAACCTGCGAAGATGCGCAGAATGGGTGTTCGAAGCGACGACAATGCCACACACCACGCTTCGTAGATTTGACCGAAGATCATTCTGGGGTGAGTCGCTGTGATGGTCGATTCCAGACGCGACTTCTGGGCCCGAGGCGGCCCCTGTGCTCCACCCTGGGCGCGGAGCCTGGGCGGAGGGGAGACGGCGCCCCAATAGGCTCCCAAGCGGGCCCGAAGAGGAGGAGGAGGAGGAGGAGGAGGAGGAGGAGGAGGAGGAGGAGGAGGAGGAGGGGGGGGGAGGGGGAGGAGGAGGAGGAGGGGGAGGAGGAGGAGGAGGAGGAGGAGGAGGAGGAGGAGGAGGTGATGGCCCCCCGACTGCTGCCGACACCCGCAGCCGCCTCGCGCGCGCGGTTTTCTGGGCGCGCGGCGCGCTCGCGGCAGCCCTCCCGCTCGCTGCGCGCGGGGGCCCGCGGCCTGCCAAGGAAGGGCCGGCGGTGCGCACCCCGCGGAGGCGAGGGAGGAACAGCGAGTCTTTTTGTTCCCAGCCCTCAGTTGGTTGGGGTCTCGTCTTGGCCAGAGCAGCGGGGTGCCAACTCCCTTCTCCTCCTCCTCCTCCTCCCGCCCTCTGTCCTCCTCCCGCCCTCTGTCCCCTCCTCCCGCTCCTCCCTTCTCCTCCTCCTCCTCCTCCTCCTCCTCCTCCTCCGCCTGCCTGCACCTGCCTGCTTGCATCCCTCCTGGGAGCCGCGAGGTGTGAAACTGTCGCCGCTGTCGAGGTCCGCTGGGGGTGCCGGCACAGCGGTGTCCACGCAGATCCAAGCGGGACCCCGCCATCCCTTGGGGAGGCCGCGGAGTGTGAAATTGTCGCCACTTTCGAGGGCTGCTGGGTCGGACAGCATAGTGGGTGCTGACAGCAGATTGAAACTAAACCTCGACACCCCTGGGGGCTGCGATCTGCGAACCTGTCGCTACTTTCGAGGGCTGCTGGGGGGGCGGGGCAGCGTAGTGGGTGCCGACGGCAGATTCAAATCAGACCTCGGCATCCTAGGAGTCTGCAAAGTGTGCAACTGTCTCCACCTTCGAGGGCTGACACGATTTTGTGTGCCGACGGCAGGTTCAAATAGGCCTCGCCACCCCAGGGGGGCTGCGATCTGCGAAAGGGTCGCCACTCTCGAGGACAACGTGTGGGGCAAGCGTAGTGGGTGCCGACGGCAGATTCACATTAGACCTCGACATCCATTGGGGGCTGCAAAATGTGAAACCGTCGCCACTTTGGAGGGCTGGTGTTGGGGCCAGCATTGTGGGTGCCGACGGTTGATTCTATTTAGACCTCGACATCTCTGGGGTGGATTTGCGAAACTGCCGCCACTTTCGAGGGCTGGGGGGGGGGCACAATTGTGGGTGCCGACGGCAGGTTCAAATAGGCCTCGCCACCCCCAGGGGGGCTGCGATCTGCGAAAGCGCCGCCACTCTCGAGGGCAACGGGGGGGGGGCAAGCGCAGTGGGTGCCGACGGCAGATTCACATTCGACCTCGACATTTCTGGGGGTGGGCAGCGAAGTGCGAGGCGGCTGCCACCTTCGAGGGCTGCGGGGGGGGAGGGGGGGCATCATCATGGTGGGTGCCGACGGCCGATTCGAATAGACCTCGGCGCTCTTTCGGAGGGGGGCAGTCTGCGAAACTGTCGTTGCGTTTGAGGGTTGCTGGGGGGGGCAGCAAAATGAGTGCCGACGGCAGATTCAAATTAGCCCTCGACGTTCCTGGGGGGGGGAGGGTGCTGCGATCGGCGAAAGCGTCGCTACTTTGGAGGGCTGCTGGGGGGGACAACATGGTGGGTGCCGACGGCAGATTCACACTAAACCTCGACACCCCTGGGGGCTGCAATCTGCGAACCTGTCGCCAGTTTTGAGGGCTCCTGGGGGCCAGCATGGTGGGTGCCGGCGGTGGATTCAATTTTGATCTCGACATCTTGGGGAGAGGCTGCGAAGTGTAAGTGTAAAGCTGTCGCTGTTTTCGGGGGCTGCTGGGAGGGCATCATCGTGGGTGCCGACGGCAGATTCAAATTAGACTTAGACGCCCCTACGCCCCTGGGTGGGGGCGATTAGTTTCGGATGTTACACATCCTCCTTCCACCTCCTTGTCTGTCTTCCTCATCATCCTCCTCAGCTCCTCAGCTGGAAATCGACTCCTCCCTATTACGGTTTGGTTAACTCGCGGGGCGCGCGGGGTGCAGCGATCCACGCGATCCTGTCGCAGTTTCGTGGCTCCCTCGCTCCCGAGGAGCGTTCCCCGCCGCTTCGGGGAAGCGCTCTGGGGCGTCGATGCAGTGTTGGGCACCCAGGCGCTGTCCGATCTGAGGTATTCCCCTCGCCACCGCTGCGTTGTTGCTCAAGGCTGAGGTTGCCCATGGGGCCCTCTGAACAAACCACTTTGGCGTTCTTGTGGAGCATTCTCAAGTTTCTGCTGTTCCTTCTGGTGCAGAACTGCGGTTGCCCATCGACCCTTCTGAAACAGATCCAGCTGTGCCTTTTTTCGTGCTGCGTGTTGCACCGCCAGGGCTTCCAGTGGTCAGATTGAAGCGCCTGGCTTTGGCCCCTGCGAATCCCCTTATTATTCAGAATCATGAAGGATCCTTGCGTTTTCTGACTCCTGAGATTAGGATCGCGACTGTAAGGAAGTATCTCCTCCTCCTCCTCCTCCTCCTCCTCCTCCTCCTCCTAGAGCAGTGGGCTCTCCGCCTCCTCCCCCATCCCCCGCCCCCCACCCCCCCGCTCTCCTCTCGGCTCTCTCCTCTCGCATCTCTCCCTTGGGGGGCTGCGGAATACGAAACCGTCGCCGCTGTTTGGGGGCTGCTGGGGTGGGCCCGCCCAGTGGGGCCCCAGGCAGATCCACACGGGACCTCGCCATCCCTGCGGGATTTCGGTGAGCGAATTTGTCGCCACGTTCGAGGGCTGCTGAGGCGGGCCCGCACAGTGGTGCCGCACGCAGACCCAAACGGGACCTGGCCATCCCTGGGGGGCTTCGAAGTGTCGAATTGTCGTCACTTTTTCGAGGGCTGCTGGGGAAACCCGCACACTGGGGCCACGCGCGAACCCAAACGGGACCTCGACATCCTTGGGGGACTGCGAAGTGTGAAATTGTCGCCACTTTCGAGGGCTGCTGGAAGAGCCCGCGCATTGGGGCCACACGCAGACCCAAACGGGACCTCACCATCCCTGGGGGCTGCAAAGTGTGAAGTTGTCGTCACCTTCGAGGGCTGTTGGGGGAGGTCGCACTGTGGGGCCACACGCAGCGCCAAACAGGACTTCGCTATCCCTGGGGGGTTGCGGTGTGCGAAAGTGTCCCCACTTTCGAGGGCTGCTGGCGGGGGCCAGCACAGTGGGCTCCCACGCAGATCACCCAAAAACCTCGCCATCCTCCTGCTGCTTTTGCCGAGATGATTGTTCTTCCACACCGATGTTTGTTTGTTGCTTCTCCTTGCCATTGCAATGCTTCCTTTCCTTTTGTGCCTGTGTTCTGCGAGTCGGCCGCGCACACTTCGCACGATACAGATATCCACCGTGCAACGTCTCTTGCAGTGTTTCTGTCACAGTGTTGTTGGCACACCTTGTATCATCCCTTGGTGCCGATGGGTTGGTACGTATCAGGGTATATGTTGTTTTTTTTTCTCTCTCTCTCTCTCTTTTTTCCTCACTGCCTCTCCCTCTCTCTCTCTCTTTCTCGGGTCGGCTTCGAGCTGTTTGCGTACTTGCGAGTTCTGCTCGGCCAGGCTCTTAGCTCCAGGTCCAGATCCGAGGTAAGCAGGGGGGGAGGAGGCGGGGGAGGGGAAGATCGGGTGTTGCTAGAAGTGCCCCTGGCCCAAGGTGCCCCAGGATTTCCAAGGAGGCCCCCACGGCCTCCAGAGCACCCCTCACGAGGCCCAGAGGGGGCCCAGGGGCTTCAGAATTGAGCGACAAGCTGGGTGCACCTTGGGCCAGGGAGACTTCTAGCCCGAGAAGAGGGGGGACATGCAGAGCGGCCCCAAGACAGAACGGTCCACCAGATCGTCAGCGGGGTGGCCCAGGCTGCACCTGCCCAGCCCAGGGCCCCCCGACCGGCCCGAATAGCGGGAGGAGCTCGTCCGCAAGCGCCTGTTGCAGGCGAGGCCGAGGCCGACGTCCACGACGCGCCCGGCGCTCGTGCTCGTGCCCTCGCCGGCCGCGCCCGCGCCTGACGCCCGCGAGGGCGGCGCCGGCGCGCGCGGCGTCACGGCCAAGGTCCGTTCGCCGCTGCGTCTGCACGTCAGGCGAACTTGTAGTGCTATGCGTGTAGCGTTTTAGTTCGCGGCTGCGCTTGCCCAGGCGTCCCTCTCCGCAAGGCGCGCCCAGCCGACCTGAAGGGACCCGATTATAGCTCCCCCCTCGTCCTTCGGCAAAACTAAAGAGAGAGAGAGAGAGAGAGAGAGAGAGAGAAAAAAAAAAGAGAGAGAGAGAGGGATAGAGAGAGAGATATCGATATATATATATATATATATATATATATATATATATATATATATACCTGACCGCTTTTAACAAGCTGAAGTGACGTGCCAGGCCTTCGAGGGCTCGCCGTATCGACGTCATCCGTCGACGTGTATGCTCAAGTCTTTGAGGGCGCAGCCGCCCTCGCCTCATGCAAGCTCGAGGCATCGGACTTTCTCTTCTCGCACACCTCAGCGCCATAAGCGTTGCGCGCTGGTGGTGGCAGGCTGCGCCGTGGGTGCCGCCCCCGCCGCCCGCGCCCCCTTCCGAGGGAGCCCCGTCTGCTGACGGGGCGGGCGCCGGGCCGGCTGAGGCGGGGGGCGTGGGCGCCTCGCCGCTGCTGGTGCCGCTTGCCGACTGCATCCCGGCCGCCGTGGAGGCGCGAGAGGTGCAGGTCTGCCCTTCGCCGTGTACCTCTTGTCCGGCCTGCCCCGAGGCAGGCGACGCTGGGCCTTCGTGGTCAGTCCAGCTCGGCATCGGGTTCTTGGGGCTGATCTTCTTGGAGGCCGCGAAGCTGGTCCTGTCCGTCGCGGGGCGGCTCGTGGATCGGCTCCGTCGCGCGCTCTTCGCTGGTGCCCCGACGGCCCAGGCCAGCGGCGCGCAGCTGCCGCTTGGGCTGGAGCAGAAGCCGCCTGTCGCGGCGCGCCCGGCGGACGAGGAGCCGAACTTCGCGGAGCTCGCCGTTGAGCAAGCGCGGGCCAGCCGCCTCCGGCGGCTGCACTCGCGCTGATGGCGGGGGCTTTCTACGCGGTGAGATACCGCGTGGCGGGGCCGCTGCTCTGGCACGAGCGGCTCACGTTGGGAGAGCGCGGCGCGTTGTCGTACATCCTGACGCCGGATTTCGACGACTACGACGAGGGCAACGCGCCGGGGCCCGATGTGGCGGAGGTGGTCAGACTCGTGGGCCAGGGCGCGACGCCGGCGGCGCTGGCGGCTGGGCGCGTTCATCGGTTTCGCCGGCTTCCCACGGCCGCCGAGGCCTGGGCGGCCATCGGCCGCGCGGTTGCTGCTGGGTACCCGCCGCCCGCCCTCCAGATGCTGAACCTCGAGCTCGCGCCGGGGAGCGTGCTGGGCGTCGCTGCCGGCGTACACGCTCTGGCCAACCCAGGCGCGCCTGCTGCTGCCGGTGCCGCGGTGGCGGGCCCCGCCGGAGCCGCTGCTGGCGTGGCTGGTGGAGTCGGCGCGCTCGTGGCTGCGATGGGTGGGCCTCCTGGCGCCCCCGCGGTGCCAGGCGCCCTGGTGCCGCCCGCTGCTGGCGGCGCGGCGCCTGCTCCAGCGCCAGCCGCCCCAGGAGTGCTGGCCGTGCCAGCTCCCGCTGCGGCCGCACCAGCTGCGCCCGCGGCGCCGGCCCCAGCGCTGCCGCCGATGCCACCGGCACCCGGCCCAGCGGCCCCGGGGGCTGGTGTGGCGCCTCCCGATCCGCGTGTGCTGGCAGTCTGCTACGACATGTTGGGGCAGCGATACATTGAGCTCAGGGAGGGCGTGCTGCGGCTGGTAGAGCATCCCTGGCCAGACTGGAGGCTGACTGGTCCTAGGACCTGCCTCTGGGTCGCCGCTTCATCTGTGAGCACGGCGGCACGCCCTTGTGGAGGCACACTTTGTTCAAGACGATGTTCCGCCTCACGGACGCCGACATGGGGGTGGTGGAGCACGAGGAGTGCTGCCGCATCCTGCAGGAGGGCGTCTGCTACGACCAGCTGAATGTGGCCTCCTTGGCCTCATATGAGGTCGCGTGCCGCTCATTGCAGGTGCAGGAGGAGAGGTATCGGCACCACCTTAACGAGGAGAACGACGACGAGAGCTACGACCGACACCTCTTCCTCGGGAACCAGCATTCCCGGGGAAACCTCTGCGTTTGCCCGCAGTTGCAGTCCTACGTGGCCGCCGAGCTGGCGCGCGAGGCTGCGCTGGCGAAGGAGCGCCGCAAGGCGCGCGAGGAACGAGCCCTCCCGAAGCCCGACGCCAAGAAGAAATCTGGCAAGAAGGGCCAACGAGGGCAGGGAGGAGAGGGCTGAACGCCCCGCGGCGGGGAACTTGGGCGCCCCCCGCCGCGTCTGCTGCTGCCCGCCGGGCCCGCTGCTCTGCGAGGGCATGGAGGAAGGCCGCCAGCGCGACCTGTTCCCGCTGCCCGCTTTGGAGCTGCCGCCCGACAAGTTTTGCCAAGCACCTGCGAGCCGCTGCGTGGCCCGCCGCCGCCTCCGCGCCGCCCATGCTGATAAGTGGGCCGCCGAAGGCGTCCACGCGCTGAATGACATGTGTGGCAGTTTTGGTTTCAGCTCCGGCGTCGGCCCCAACGCAGGTCAGCGACTGGCCCTGGAACACGTACGCCACAGCTATCGGCGCGTTGGACCACCTCCTCCAGATCTTGATTCAGGACAGGGAGCCCTGAGCGCGCTCCTGTCAGGCGCGCCCGGCTACACTAGTGGTGGCGGGCCCGTCGCTCCCTTTGACGGCGACAAGATCGCCTGGCCGTCCATGACCAGCAAGCCGGTGTTTCTGACAGACTTGCTGGGCGATGTGGACGCCTCGTGGCTCAGGGATTGGAAGGGGTACATGCTGCGACCGCCCCAGGCCGCTCGGAGCCTCCGCGCGGGGGCCTGCCCGCGGGGCGCATACGTCGACCCGTTGCTGAAGCACAACGTTCGTGAATACGCTACCTTTTTGAGAGAGGCCTGGCGCCGCGGAACGCTGACTTGGAAGCGCGGTCGCGGTGGAGACCTCGGACTGTTTTTCGTCAGGCGCAAGGGCGAGCGTCTCAGGATAATATTCGGCACGAGAGTCATCAACTGCGATTTCCTGCCGGCGCCGCCCGCTCGTTTACCGACACCTTCGGCCTTCGGCTCTCTGGAGGCCGACCAGGAGGTGCTCGTTGCCTCCGGGGATCTCGAGGCGGCCTTTTACCACGTGCTGGTGCCGCCCGACATGGTGCACCACTTCTCGCTGCCGAGCCTGGACGCCGGGCTGCTGCTCAGCTGCGGCGTGACTGGGCTGCCGGCGGGGGCCGGGGAGCCCATCACGCCCTGCTTGCGCGCCCTCCCCATGGGCTCCTCGTGGGCCCTGCACCTGCGCCAGGGCGTGCTTCGCCGGGGCCTCCGCCTGGGCGGTTTTCCACCCAGCAGCCTCATCGAGGACGGTCAGCCCGGGGCGACGGGCGCAGCCGGGGCAGCCGCCCGCGGCGGCAGGCTACGTGGGCAACTTTTTCGTGCTGGGCGCAGAGGCGGACGACACCAACCTTGGCGCTGACGCCGTTCGGGGACAGCTTGAGAAGCTGGGGCTCGTGGTACACGACCGGGTGCCTGCCTGTCGAGACGCGGAGTTTCTCGGCCTGAGCTTGTCCCACGGCCGCTTCCTGGCCACCAGACCGAAGTGCCTCTGGCGCCTGAGACTGGCCATTGAGAAGCTGCTCCGCATTGGCAAGTGCAGCGGCGCGCTCATGAAGGTCCTGCTCGGCCACATCACTTGGGCGGCGCTGCTCAGGCGCGAGGCCTTGTGCCTGGTGCAGGCCGCGTACGCCTTCGCCGCCAAGGCCGGCCCGCAGCCCATCGCGCTGTGGCAGGCCGTGCGGCGCGAGTTGTGGCAGGTGAGGTGCCTCCTGCCGCTGCTGCAGGCCGACGTGCTCGCGCCTCGGCACGCGCAGGTGACGGCCTCCGACGCGTCCGAGTTCGGGCCCGGCCTTGTCAGACGTCGACTCCCGGCCGCAAGAGTCGCGGAGATCGGGCGCCAGTCGGAGCGATGGCGGCATCGAGTCGAGGGGGGCGCTCGGGCCCGTGAAAGAGCGCTCGGTCACGCAGTCGCCCCATCACCTCCTCTCCCAAGTGCCTCAACGCCCGGCATGGCCGAATTCCGAGAGGTGATCAGGGGCGAGGCGGGCGGCAGGCCTCCAGAGCGATCCGACGTGGAAAAACACGAGGTCGATAGGGTAGAAAATGATGCTCATCTTACCTTATCGCATTCGGGAGGCGCGGCCGTTCCACGCGCCGCCTCGGGGCCACTGGAGTTCTTGGACGCCCCGGAGACCAGCTTCGACGAAGTTCCCAGAGATGTTTTGGAAGCGTCGTCTTGGGCAGGTGTCGCAGCCGTGCAGATCTCGGAGGACATGAACATACTGGGCTTGGAGGGGGAGGCGTTGGTTCTGGCTGCCCGGCATCTTCTTCGGAGTTCAGAGGCTTTCGGGAAGCGCTTGGTGACCCTGGCGGACAACTTATAACCCTTAGCCTTAGCGGCCACGAAAGGACGGGCTCGGTCACTCCATCTCAGAGGGCCTCTTCGGAAGTTGGCGGGCGGCCCTCAGCCTGGCCTCGGGGTCCCGCTTCTGCACCCGCTGGATCGCCTCAGAGCTCCCGTCCGATCCGTACTCGCGCGGGCTCCGAGGGCGGTTCTCCGGCGGCCGTTTGCCGCGGGCCCAGGCCTCCGGCCCGGGCTTGGGGGGCCTCGCGCTCCGCCCGATGCCGCGCCGCGCGCCCCGGGCGCCGGGGGGCAGCCGGCAGGCGGGCGCGCGGGCCAGCCTGGCGCGCAGGTTGCTGGTCGGCCGGCAGCCGATCGCGGGGCTCACTCCGCTGGAGCAGCTGGCAATCAAGGAGACAACCGAGGCCCTGTGCCGCTCGGCGTGCCAGAAGTTCACGGGCCACTGCGCCCGCCGCCGGGTCTCGTGGAGCACGATCCGGGAGCTAGACCTCGCGGTGGTGGACTTCTTGAACAGCCTTTTCCTGGCAGGGGCGGCGGCGGCCGAGGGGAGCCAGCTGCTGGCCGCGCTGGCCCACTTCCTGCCGGAGGTGCGCCGGGCAGGCAAGGCTGGCCTGGCGCAGAGGGTGCCCAGCCTGGCGCGCGGCCTGGCGCGCGGCCATTGCGTGGAAGCGGAGGGTGCCCAGCTTCACGCGGTGCCCGCTGCCGCGGTCGGCAGCTTTCGCGATAGCGGGGGTCGCCCTGGCCCTGGGGCGGACGCGGATGGCGCTGTGGATTGTGATATCGTTCGTGTGCTACCTCAGGCCGTGCGACTGCTTCAAGCTCAGAGCTCGGCACCTGGTGGGCCCCACGGCCACGGCCGGGCCTGCCTATCAGGCGCGGGGGCTCCTCCTCCACGACGCGGCGGAGGCCCAGCCGGGCAAAACGGGCCTCTTCGAGGAGTCTGTGCTGGTGGACTTGGACACGTGGCTCAACCCCCTGCTGCAGGCGCCCCAGCTGGCTTCGAAGCCGGACGAGCCCCTGCGGCCGTTCAGCCCTGCGGAGCTCCGCGCCGTCTTTGCCCAGGCTGTGACGCTGCTGGGCCTGGGGAGCATGAGGCCGCACCTGCACTCCCTCAGGCACGGCGGCGCCTCCGACGATCTGCTGACCAGCCGCCGGACAGCCGAGCACGTCAGGCGCCGCGGGCGCTGGAAGGCAGCCTCGCCCATGGCCAGGTACGCCAAGGAGTCGAAGCTGCTGCGCGAGATCGGCCTCGTTCCAGTCGCGAGGCGAGCTTCGCCTTCGGGGAGCTCGTGGAGCAGAACTTCCAGCAGCTCGTGGAGCAGGGCTTCCTGCAGTCGGGGCTCATCAACAGGGTGCCGGACCCCCTGAAGCTGCAGGTCAGGCGCCTCGCGGAGGCGGCGACCGCTGGGCCGCCGAGTTCCGGCTTCCGGAGCTCTCGCCGGGCGGCCCGCAAGCGGCCCGCGGCCGCCGAGGCAGGCGCGGGCCGAGTGCTCCGCCGCCGCTGAGCCGCTCGGCCACTGGCGTGGCTCGCCGGCTGCGGCGAGGGTTCCAGGCCGCCCTGCGAGGGGCGACTCGGCGGCGCCGCTGCGTCTTCCTGGAGCTCTTCGCCGGATCAGCAAGCGCGGGCCGACAGCTGCGGCAGGCCGGGTACGCCGTCGTGTCTTTGGACATCCAGATGGGCGTGCACGGGAACGTGTTGCTGAGAGTGGTTGAGAGGCTCCTGAAGGGGTGGATCTCCTCCGGCGCGGTGCTGGGGGTCTGGCTCGGAACGCCGTGCACCACGTGGTCGCAGGCGTTGAGGCAGCCGCTTCGTTCTGTGTCCTGCCCCATGGGTCTCGCCTCTCTCACGGACGCTCAACAAGCACGATTGAACGTTGGGAACGCAACCTTCCATGTGTCTTGTCGTTTGATTGACTGTTGTCGAAAAGCAGGGGTACCAGTGCACCTTGAGAACCCTGACGGGTCGTTGATGTGGCAGGCTCCCCGCTTGCAGCTACTGAGACGCGCCGTCGATTGTTCTGAGGCTCGCCTGCATCAGTGCCAATTCGGAACCCCTTGGAATAAATGCACTCGTATAGTTGCTTGGCGAGGTGGCAGCCTCTTTCGTTTGCGAAGATGGTGCCATGCTGACGGTAAGCGGTTCTCTCGAACCGGCCTGCCGCACCAGGAGCTTTCAGGACACGCTCCTGGAGGTAAGCATTGGACTGCCATCGCCGCCGCTTATCCTCGCCAACTGTGCCGTGCCTTCGCCTCGACCATGATCGATGCCGCTGAATCGCTGCGGGTATCTGTGTTGTGGAATAGATTTAAACCGTGAAATTTGCGAGGCTGATAGGGTGGAAAATGCCACCCATCTTACCCTATCGCTTTCGGGAGGTTGCGATTTTTCGGCCCGGGGCCATTTCTTTTCCATTCGGGTCTGGGAGTCTCCGAGTTGCGCCTGGGCGCCTAATCTTTCAACTGCCTCTGGAAGATGTGCCTTGCTCCAGACACGATAAAAGCATGTGCTGGCGATCCCATGGGGGGGCAGGGCCAAGTCTCTGACCGCTTTAAACAAGCTGAAGTGACGTGCCAGGCCTTCGAGGGCTCGCCGTATCGACGTCATCCTTCGACGTGTATGCTCTAGTCTCCCCCCCTCCCGTTCCCTTTTCCTTTGCCTCCCCCTCGCTTCCGCTCGCTCTCATTCCTCGACAGGTAGTGCTCTCAGAATGGTCTATTCACTCGCAGTTGCTTCAGGGAGTCTCCGAGTTGCGCCTGGGCGCCTAATTTTTCAACTGCCTGTGGAAGATGTGCCTTGCTCCAGACACGATAAAAAACATGTGCTGGCGATCCCCGGGGGGGCAGGGCCAAGTCTCTCTCTCTCTCTCTCTCTCTCTCTCTCTCTCTCTCTCTCTCTCTATATATATATATATATATATATATATATATATTATACAGAAAAAAGAACAGGAGAGAGAGAGAGAGAGAGAGAGAACAAGAAAAAGGAAAAAGAGAGACACGATACAGAGAGAGAGAGAGAGAGAGTGTGAGAGAGAGAGAGGCCCGCCGTCCTCGTCCACTCCCGCCTGCCAGCTGTCCCGCTGGCCCCCTCCTCCGGCCTCCGCGGCTCCCTCGGCCGCCGAGGCGGGCTCGGGGCGCGCGCCGTCGGCGCCCTATAAGGGGCTGTCGACCCCGTGCCCCTGGCATTCTTCCCGCCGCGGGGGGCGGCTCCTGGAGACACCATGGGGTCAGGAGGGGGAAAAACACACAGACACAATTAATCTTGGATGTCCCAGAGAATATGGGAAAATATGGGAAGTGGGCGGGAAGACATAAACCCAGAAAAAAATAGGAAAATAGAGGGGATTCTTTGATTTGTGTGTATTTATTTGTGTGTCCTGGGGCCCCTTCATGGGGTCCCGCCGGGGCGTCCACCCTTGGAGTCGGGACGATCGGCACGCAGAGGAGGAAAAGGTACCCATACCACCTCTACCATTCGGCCGTTTTCCCATTGTTGGGCCTCCTCGCAGGATCTCGTCGCCACCGTTGGATTCACCTCGAAATTCTGGGCTGAACGAGCCCCAGGAGAGGTCCGAGGAGTAGCGGTATCGGTACCTGTTGGTTTCCCCAGACACGGGTCGTGTTGACCCCAAAAAAGGAGTCCAGCGACAAGGGGGTGGTGCAACTGATTTGTGGGGTTGCAATACGTTTGGGGCGTGCAATACATCCCGGGGCCCGAAGGAATTGCTGGATTTTCGCGTGCGGTAAATATACGACTTGCAATACACTGCAACACCATTATCCGACGCAGTGCGTTTGAAATTCGATTGCCCCAAACCTATTGCACCATCCCCTTTCAGCTGGACCCCCCTTTTGGGTCACCCAAAATGGGTACGGAAAGAATCGGCACAAAGGCCGACAGCAGTTCCTGTCCATTTTGAACAGGGCTCGCCGCCCGCGCCGCCGCGGACGTTGTTCACTGATTACACAAAAGCAGCCTGCCAATCAGCGGTCGCTGTCGGTTTTGGAAAACACCTGTTGTTGGGCAGTGCACCCATTCTTTGCGTACCCATTCCGGGCGTCCAAGTAGACGTTGGAGCGGCGAGCAGGGACCGCCGCGGCGACTCCCTGTTCTCTTCGCAGTGCCTGGGGAATCGTGGGCGCCTACCTTCGGGGGAAGGGGAACGGGGACCATGGCCCAGATGTCGCGGGACCTTGTCGATGCCGATGTTGGTCATGGTCCATGTCGGCCGTCGCCGATTCGCGAGGATGATTCTCGAAATGACGCTGACCAAGATCGACGCTCACCAAGATCGGCACGACGTTTCTGCGCTCCGTCTTGATAGAGGTAGACTATTCAAAAAGTCCCCCCCCCCATGTCCTGGGGGGTCGTCTTCCTATCGTGTGGGGCAGTCGGAAGAAAAACCTCTGGGGGGGCGAAACTTTTGCATTCGTCGACGTTGTCGTCCGTCGTGGTCATCTCCCGGGAGTGGAACGCAGCCCCAGCCCCCCGCCCCCATCCCCCCCTTCCTACATGCCATCCGCAAAGGGTCGTCGTCGTCGTTGTCGTCGTCGTTGCCGTTGTCGTCGTCGTGGTCGTCGTCTTCGTCGTCGTCGTCGTCGTAGTCGTCCCTCTACCCTAGGACTGCAAGCCGCCTACGCAGCACCCCTCCCCACCAACATGCGATCCGCAAGGGGCCGTCGTCGTCGTCGTCGTCGTCGTCGTCGTCGTCGTCGTCGTCGTCGTCGTCGTCTCCATTCTCTCCCCAGGGGCCCGGCACTGCAAGCTGCCTACGCAGCACCGGCCCCCCCCCCACCGAACACGCGATCCGCAAAGGGCCGCAGCCGTCGTCGTCGTCGTCGTCGTCGTCGTCGCCCCAGCAGTGCAAGCCAACTGCGCAGCCCCACCCCGTTGACATGCCATCCGAAAACAGCAAAGGACCGTCGTCGCCGTCGCCGTCGCCGGCCGTCGTCGTGGTCCCCCGGGGATTGCAAGACGCCTGCGCAGCACCATCCGCAAAGGGTCGTCGTCGTCGTTGTCGTCGTCGTCGTCGTCGTCGTCGTCGTCGTGGTCGTCGTCGTCTCGTGTTTCGGGACTGGAGGACGCCCACGCAGCACCCCGCCCTCCCTGCTCCCTTTCACCTCCGCAGTCCGCCTTCGTCGTCGTTGTCCGTCGTCGCCAGAGGACTGCAGTGCGTCCAAGCAGCGCCCCTTTTCCGCCCTTACGCCATCCACAGTCCGCCGACGATTTCGGACTGCACGACGCCCGCGCAAGGGGGCAAGGCGGGGGCCTTCGACCAGTCCGAGTAGCCACCCCCGCCGATCCGAATTGTCAGCCCTCGGGCCTCCGGGGGCCAAGTCCTAATTCTCGGCCTTCCGTGGGCCGCGGGGCTGGCGAAGCAACTTTCGAAGCGCCCCCCCAGAATCATGATCCTGAGCGCTTGATTCAATTCGCCATGGTCTCCATTTTCTTCCCCTCCATCTCTCTCCCTTTCGGGCGCGCCCGAGAAAAGGAGAGATACATAAACATATTGAGTGAGAGAGAGACAGAGAGAGAGGGAGAGAGAGAGCGAGGGAGAGAGCGAGAGAGAGAGAGAGGGAGAGAGCGAGAAATAGAGAGAGAGAGAGAACAAAAAAAAAAACGGAAACAGAAAGAGCCCTTTCGCCGCCGCAGTCGCCGCCGTTCCCGTCGCCGCCGTCCCTGGGATCAGACGTCGCGAAACAAAACCAACATCGCGGCAAACCGCGGCTGGAGTTTTGGACCCCATCTTTCTGCGGCGCTCTCCGGGCCGGACCGAGCTGCGATGGCCCAGGGGCCCGATGCCAGGGCAAAGCGCCCGAGGTAAGAAATGCTTGGGGCTTCGGGCGGCTTTCGACCCGCCTCGCGAGCCTGTTGACCAGAAAGGATCCCCACCAGCCCATCCAGAAACGATCAGCATGGAGGTTGGTGAATCAGGGGCGGCAGGACGCATGCAGACGCGCAGCCGTCTTCGGGAAAGCGAGTATCACGCCTAGCTTCCCGCATTGAAGTTTAAGATGGAAATCGGTGCAAGCGACGATGGTTCTTCGATGAGGGGTGAGGGGTGTTTCGATGACTCGTAATGGCTGTTGCACTGATTTGTATATTAAATTCGCGTGCGTTTCGAAACTTGGAGCCATCTTGGGGCTCTCTTGGGGTTCTCTTGGGGACCTCTTGGGGCCCTCCCGGAACTCTTTCTTGGGGCTCTCTTGAGTCCCTCGTAGGGCCTTCTTGGAGCCCTCTTGGGGTTCTTTTGGGGCGTCATGGGGCCCTCCTGGGGCTCTTTTGGGGGGTCTGGGGGCCTTCTTGGAGGTCTTTTCGGATGCCTGAGGGGCCTCTTGGGGCCGTCTTGGACCCTGTCGCTGAAAAAAGAGGGGGTCGCTCTTGGGCGCTCTTAGGGCCGTCTTGGGGCCGTCTTGGGGCCATTTTGAGGCCTCCAGAGCCCATCGGAGGCGAAAAAGCGAGAAGGCAAACAACATTGAACTTCCTGTAGTTTTTTGGTGGATTTTGGCCTCTTGGGGGAGTCTTCGGAGGGTTCGGACGGCACTTGAAACCGTCTTGGGACCGTTTTGAGGCCTCTTGGGTGCGTGTCGGAGGCTATATTGAGCCATCTGCCGTTATCTTGGGCCATCTTGGAGGCCATCTCGCAGTTTCTGAAGCCTTCTTGGAGCCATCTTGGGCCGAAAAGGGCCCTCTGCCACCTCGCGGGGGGGCCCGTCCAGACGCAAGGAGGGGGGGGGGAGGTAAACCTCTCGAGCAGGGAAAGGAAGGAGGTTGGGAGAGGAAGCGCCCTAGACCACCTGCGCCCATAGGGCTGGTGGGATTGCAACGCCCAGATCTCAGGGCCCCAGGCCTCCAAATGTGTTCCGAGGAGACGGGGTCGGGGGATCGCGCCGCATGGCCGTTGCATCGCCGACGCGGTTCGATGTGGAACCCGATTTTCTTTACGCTGGCGGCGCCGATGCATCGCCAGCGTCGCCGATGCGTCGCCGATGCGTCGGCGATGCGTCGGCGATGCGGTGCCATCTTTCGGCCCCATCTATCAGCACCGCATCTGGGAGATGTCAAAGGGGTCGTTGTCGCCGTCGCCGTCCCCGAAGCGGCCGAAGGACCGCCGGCGTTCGCCCTCGAGGCGGCGCGACCGGCGCTCGCGCGACCGGCGCTCGCGCGACCGGCGCTCGCGGGACCGCCGTTCACGGGACCGCCGCTCGCGGGACCGCCGCAGCCGCGACAGGAGGAGCCCCGGCGCGCCCGAGAGCGCAGCCGCCGCCGCCGTCGCCGCCCTCGGCAGCGTCGTCGTCGTCGTCGTCGTCGTCGTGGTCGTCGGCGGCGGCGGCGGCATCGGCGTCGGCGTCGTCGGCGTCCTCGTCGTCGGCGTCGTCGTCGGTGCCGCCGTCGTCGATCGTAAGGGTCCCGCGTCATCGAAGCGGCCCGCGGCGCCGCCCTCGGTGCCGCCGTCGTCGATCGTAAGGGTCGTCGTTCAGAGGGGCAAGAAGTCTTGATAATTCACCGAGAATCGAGAACCCCAAACTCTGATAACACAGTGGAGACGTGGCTTCACTTAGGTCCACGCCTTGGCATTAGGGATAATATATCTCGGCGGTTTGGCCCTCCTCACATTGGTCCCCTCCCAAAGGATTCCGGGCATTTCTAATGCTTATCATTAATATCCGCGACGCTTGTTTTTCGACGAAGGGCTCCAGAAGCAAGGTAGCTTCTGGAAACCTCTTGAGCCAATCGCATCATGACAACATTCTCGTCCTAGGAAAGGCGGGAACGCGCGAGCAGGCAGCGGTCTTCTTCCTGGAGGCCGGCGAGGCTGGCGAGGCGGGGGTCGGCGGCCGTGCGAAGAGGTCTGGACGAGCCCAGCCCGCCCCCCCTCCCTCCCGCCGCCCTTCGTGCCGGATGTCCGACCAGCTGTCCAAGG
This sequence comes from Prorocentrum cordatum, assembly GCA_963575745.1. NCBI lineage: Eukaryota > Dinophyceae > Prorocentrales > Prorocentraceae > Prorocentrum > Prorocentrum cordatum. The sequence goes on from CAUYUJ010014538.1 coordinate 1,031,027, forward strand.
GCACGGTGCGGGCTTTCGATGGGCTGAGGGGGAGGGGGGGGCCTCTCGGCGTGTCCTTGCCAATTTCCCCCCCCTCTCTCTCCATCTCCCTCTCTCTTCGACGACATTGGTTTTCCTCGAGGAATTCGTTCTCCTCGGGTCCATCGGCATTGCTGCCGTCCCCTCACCTCCCTCCGCCGTTGGAAGTGGTGCGGAGGGTGCTCAGTGAGGGAGTCCACAGGTGGCCGCGAGGTACTCGCCCACCCTGTGAGCGCGGGAAGAAAGAACCTCTCTCTCTTTCTCTCTGGTCGGCTTCGCGCTGTGCACAGGTTCGCCCCAGCTGCTCGGCTGGGCCTCTGGCTGCGCACTACAGTGAGCGGCTTGAATAAGGAACACTTACTTTTCAAAAGGGGCTCGGTCGTTCCTTAGGTTTGCATGCGTTATTTACAATTCCTTATGATGCGTTATTTGTTATTTCTCGTTCCTTATGCGTTATTCCTTGGGATAGAAAAGGGGCTTCGTTCCCGATTTATCGTTCCTTTGCTCAGGCCGATGACTGTATGCGCACTGCTGCGCGGCAGGGGGTGGCTCGGGGCGAGCGGGGGCGGCTTCAGGAGGTCGGGGGGCCGTCGCAGAGGGGGTATCGGCTGCCCTGGAGCAGCCATGCGCGCCGCGCCCCGCGCCTTCTTGCGGGGCGGGGGGCTTCTTCCACACCTTCAACAATTTTCTCGCGCTTCGCGCGAGGGCGGCTAGGCGTCGTGCAGCCTGCTCGCCATCAACACCTGCCTTGCGGGGCGGGGGGAGAGATCTGGACTTGTGGAAGACGACCCATGGTCCGGGGGCATGTTGCCAAATAGTTCCTAGATGTCTACAACATGCTTAAAACGTATTTACCACATGCAAAGCACATGTTTGAAACACGTGTTGCACAGTTTAAAACATTGAACGCACATGTCGAATCCAATGACAGGGCTGTTATAGTGTCCATTACCCCGGCACCCGCAAATCTGGACCTCCAAAAGGGCGGCGCAACAAAGGGGGCCGTTTGCGTCGACATTGGCGCGTAAGTTGCCCGCGTAAGGTCGCGCGCAAGCGCCTTCGCTTCAAATGTGGCGTGCCGCGCGGGCGGCCCGCGTAAGCCACCGCGTGAGATCGCTAAGCCACCTCGCGTAATACCTGGTTTTGATCGTCGTTCGGATGGGGTCCGAGCATCGGAGAAGCGCAACCAAGGATGAAGGCAACGCGGGTCAGCGACGGGCCCCGTTCCCATACGAAGTCGGCGCGCCCCGCGGCCACAGAAGGGCGGCACTGGCCTGGCGTCTCGGGGGTCACCTTCCCGATCCGTGGATCTGGCGCTTTCGCACCAGATCCACGTTACAGCCAATCCGCATGGTAAGGACGGGCAACCTTCCCAAGGGTATCCTGACATCCTTGCCTCCTCGGTCCATCCTTTGCTACTTTCGTTGGCCGCGCCCCGCTAGGAAAACTTTTGGCATGAGCGTCCGAGTCGCTTGTATCCTTATCGCGCATCCTTATGATACGGGTTGACTGTAGCGTGCGCCCGAGAGTAGATGGTGTCGGGGGATCGCCGTATTTGGGGCCGTTTGGGTTTGGGGAGTATTCGCGTGGGGCACGTTCGCTTCCATTTCAGGCCAAGGTTCGGTGCATGGGCTTGTCTGTCACGGACCGATTCGTGTGAGGTTCCCAGTTTGCCTGGCGGCTGTTTGATTCGCGCCGCTATGGGAGCTAACCTGCCCATCGCGCTGCAAGCGAAAAGCGGGTCGGGGGATCCCCCCGCATCGCCGCCGCATCGCCGATGCGTCTCGATGTGGAACCCGATTTTCTCTCTACGCCGACGTCGCCCGTGCATCGCCAGCGTCGGCGATGCTTCGGGGACGTTGCGCGATCTTCCGACCCCATCTATTCGGGGCATTCAGGGTCGGCGCAGGTTTTTGTTGAATCGGAGCTTCGTATGAGTTCGACAGTTTCCCAAACACCGGGTGGTTTCCATTAGTTGCGCCTCGTCGAGGGCTTTCCGAGGTTGCCTGGGTCGTCCCAAGCGGCTGGAGGCCCGAGTTTCATGGCCCGATGGCCAGAGAGCTGACGGTCGGAAGCAACGACTGCGGGGGACTGGTTCAGGGAGGGAAGCATCGACCCCCAATCGCCCACTCATCGCCGATAGGGGGCCCAAGGAGGGCCCTTCGGTGCGGCCGCGCGAGGAGTGTGGAGGGCCGCGGCACCCAGCGCCGCGAGAGAGTCACCCTGCTGCAGCTCGGCCGATCGAAGGGGCCATTATTTCAGGGCCTAGGGCCCGTTGGACGCGGCCCGAAACGAGCACCCTTCTTGGGGATGGGGTCGAGAGTTCTGGGGCCTACGTCTTAAAAGAAAACGCGGAGTCTTGGAGACACGCGCTCGCTCGGACCCCAGACTTCGCCGCACGCACCTTTTCCCTGAGGCCTGGAGGTTGGCACGAACACCAAGATCGGCAGAGTGCCTCCACCGAAGGAATATGATCCCAATGACGGCGATGGTGGTAATCAGACTGAGGGGGTTGAACCGAACGGTCATTTACTGTCCCTGGGTGCGTGGCTGAAGTGGAATTCCGCGATGCGGATTATTGTTATTGTTGTTTGTTGTTTGTTGTTTGTTGTTTGTTGTTTGTTGTTGTCGTCGTCCACCCGCGACCCGCCCTGCGACCCACCCGTGACCCACCCCGCGACCCACCCGGGACCCACCCGCGGCCCACCCCGCGACCCACCCGCGACCCACCTGCGACCCACCGGCGACTCATCCGCGACCCACCCGCGATCATCCCGCGGCAGTAGGCGACGATAGCCGCGTCTACTGCGCGGCGACGGCCGTCGTGGGCGGACGGCCAGGCCCACGGCAGTGGCAACGAGAAGGACGAGGAGGACGAGGAGAAAGGAGGAGGAGGAGGAGGATGAGGAGGAGGAGCGAGGAGGAGCGAGGAGGAGCGAGGAGGAGCGAGGAGGAGGAGACGGAGGAGGAGGGGAGGAGGAGAGGAGGAGGAGGAGGAGGAGGAGGAGGAGGAGGAGGAGGAGGAGGAGGAGGAGGGGAGGGGGAGAGGAGGAGAGCGAGGGGAGGAGGGAGGAGGAGGAGGAGGAGGAGGAGGAGGAGGAGGAGGAGGAGGAGGAGGAGGAGGAGGAGGAGGAGTAGGAGGAGCGAGAAGCGAGAAGCGAGGAGGAGAGGAGGGAGAGGAGGAGGAGGAGCAGCAGCAGCAGCAGCAGGAGGAGGAGGAGGAGCGCGGAGGAGGAGCGAGGAGGAGGATGAGGAGGAGGAGGAGGAGGAGGAGGAGGAGAGAGAGACGGAGGAGACGGAGGAGGAGGAGGAGGAGGAGGAGGAGGAGGAGGAGGGAGGAGGAGAAGGAGGGGGCGGAGGAGGAGGAGGAGGAGGAGGAGAGGAGGAGGAGAAGAGGAGCGAGAGGAGAGGAGCAGGAGCGAGAAGGAGGAGGAGGAGGAGCGAGAAGGAGGAGGGGAGGAGGAGGGGGCGGAGGAGGAGGAGGAGGAGGAGGAGGAGGAGGAGGAGGAGGAGGAGGAGGAGGAGGAGGAGGAGGAGGAGGAGAGAAGGAGGAGGAGGAGGAGGAGGAAGAGGAGGAGGGGGAGGGAGGAGGAGGAGGAGGAGGAGGAGGAGGAGGAGGAGGAGGAGGAGGAGAGGAGGAGGAGGAGGAGGAGGAGGAGGGGGGTGGAGGAGGAGGAGCGAGGAGGAGGAGGAGGAGGAGGAGAGGAGGAGGAGGAGGAGGAGGAGGAGGAGGAGGAGGAGGAGCGAAGAAGCGAGAAGCGAGAAGCGAGAAAGCGAAGAGGAGGAGGAGGAGGAGGCGGAGGAGGAGGAGGAGGAGGAGGAGGAGGAGGAGGAGGAGGAGGAGGAGCGAGAAGAAGAAGGAGGAGGATGAGGAGGAGGACGAGAAGCCAGGAGGATGAGGAGGAGGAGGAGGAACCTTCGCTCTACGCCCTGGCTGGCGCAGCCCTCTCCGTGCTCGAGAGGCTGCCCGCCGGAAGGGCCCGTGCTGCTCGGTGGGCCTCGCCCGGCGGCGCCCCGCGGTGGCCTCTGCTCGCAGCCCGCCGGCCGCGCGCCCGAGCTCGGCGGGCACGTCGCCCGCGTGGCCGCCGCGCCCGCGGCCGCTCTCCGCGGGCGGCGGCCCCGCGGCGGCGCCCGGCGGCGCGGCTGCGCCATGCGCGCCGGCCGCCGGGGGTCCGCGGGGCGCGCGCTGGCCGCGCTGCTCGGCGGCGCGCTGCCGGGCCTGCGGCGGGGCGAGGGCGGCGCCAGGGGCGGGTGGCAGGGTCAAGTCGGGCACGTCCCTCTACACGGGAGGAGTATGCAAGAAGGGTCAAGGCATAGTCGAGGCAGGATGTTCGACTACTTCCTGTATGGTTGCGTATGTTTTGAACTATGCTGTGTTTGTCGTCCAAAATCTGCCGAAAGGAGGGCATGCCCGACCTAGTGGTGATGGGGGATGGCCCAAGTAGGCGACGACCAAGAACGGATCCAACTGCGCCGTAAGGTCGCATCAGCTCCCCGCGTAAGGTCGCGCGTAAGCGCCCTTGTCTTGAGTGTGGCGTGCCGCGCCGGCGGTCCGCGTAAGTCGCCGCGTGAGGTCGCTGTATCATCTCGCGTAAGACCCGTTTCTGATCGTCGCCCGAATGGGGGACGAAGGAAAAGGTGTGAAAGGGGTGTTTTATAGGGCCCCTTTTTGGCAGCAGCTGGCTCCCAAAGTAGCCCTTCATCGGAAACTGGAACACTGGAACATGTACATTACCAGTGGCGCGGGCTGAGGGTCGTCGACGACGTCGAGGTGGTGTGGTGTATATTTTTGTTCCCAGTTTCCCGGGGAGACAGCGAAAAATGTACACACCAGGGTTCCGTACACACCAGGATCCGCTTTCCTGGCTGCACATTTCAACACAGGGCCGGCCAAAGCGTCGGTGTTAAGAGTCCGTTTCCCTACCACGGGGCCCCTTGATGGCCTTTTTCCTTCGCCCCCCCTCTTCGGGTCCCCCCCTGGTGCCACCCGCCCGAGAGGCGCCGGGGCGGAGACCGTGCGGGTCGTGGACGGCAGAGGGCCGCGGCGAGGGATCACCTCAGAGGGGGGGACGCATCGAGCTTGGGTCGGAGATGCAGCGAGCGCGCATTGTAAGACCGCGCGCCCTCTCTAGGGCACCGTGGTCCCAGGCCTCCCAGGTAGGAGTCCGAGTGGACGGGGTCGGAGGATCGCGCCGCATCGCCGATGCATCGGCGATGCGGCTCGATGTGGAGTCCGTGTTTCCTCACGCCAACGTCGCCGATGCATCGCCGACGTCGCCGATGCATCGCCGATGCATCGGCGATGCATTGGCGAGGCGGCGCGATCCTATCCTCCGACCCCATCACCCTGGACACCATCCAGGAGGCCTCTAGGGGCGGAGATGCTCGGCCATGAGCGGGCCCCCAGCAGCACAGCCGCAGTTCCCTGGGCGGGGGGTGAGCCATCGGGCCTCCGAGGGGAGGCGAGTGGGCGATTGGGGGGCGATTTCCCTCCCTGAGCCAGTCCCGCCCACTCGTTGCTCCTGACCTGGCGCTCCCTGGCTTTCGGGCAAGAAAACTCGGACCTCCAGCGCGCCCGTTCTGGACGATCGGGTCGGGCGAAAGGGGGGGATTGGGAAAGGGGGGGTTACGAAATCTGCTGCATGCAGCTGGTTTCGGCCTCACCGAGGGGCCCATTCCTCGATACATGGCCGCTTCTGGCGCCGGGAGGCGCCGGGAAAATCAGCTACGTGAGCTGATTCTCAAACCCCCCCTTTGCTATCCCCCCCTTTCGCCCGGCCCGAGACGATCCTGGCGCCCCCGGGCCGCCCCCGACGAGGCTCAGGCGATGGAGGCCACCCTGGGAGTCCGGAAGCTGCCAAGGACTCCCTGGGCGGGGGTCGTGTGGGTCGTGGACGGCGCGGGGCAGCGATCCCTGACGTCCTGGCACTGCGAACAGAATCGCGACAGAGGGTTTGGGGCCGCTTTCGGCTCCCAGGGGGCCCCGCCGAGCCCCAGGGACCGCCAAAAATCATTGCGGGGCGAGAAACTGGTCCCAGAGAATGGGTCTACCACTCAAGGCGGGCACGTCCCTCTACTACAGGAGGAAAATTCAGAAATCGTCCAAACATAATCAGTGGACGATGTTTTGTTTTTTTGTTTTGATTTTGTTGGGGGTATTTATTATTTTCAGTCCAAAACCCGCTTGCAGGAGGACGTGGCCGGCCTAAGTCTACACCTCTGGGGCGGGGGGCGTGCGGGTCGTGGGCGGCCAGGGGGGGCAACCATTCCAGTGGAGGCCCATGCCAAGAATACACCCTGCTTGCCTCCAGGGTGCCCCTGGTTTCTTGGGCGTCGATGGTTTTTGGCTCTGGAAAGCGTGACGGTCCCACACGAAAACTCAATGGGCCTCCTGGGGTCTCAGGGCTGGGTTTTTTGTGGAAGGTTCTCTTGCGGACTGGCCAGCGGTGGTTGACCTTCGGGGGCGGGGGGAGCTTGTCGCCACGGGTGGACGCAGCTCGGGAAACTGGTGCGTCTGGGCCCTGGGAGGGGTCCAGGGATCGATTTTGAGTTGCCGTTGTCTCAGCTACGACGAACGAACAACACACACCCATACCCATAAGGGCGGTCGTTGGGAAGAGGACTCGCTATGGGTATGGGTGCCGGGTTGTCGGACCCTGGGGAACGCTCCCGACAATAACCACCCATAGCCCTCTCCGACCCCTGTGGGTATGGGTGTGTGTTGTTGGTTCGTCAAGCTGCTCGCCCTACTCCGAGATAGACGGAGATGAGCATAGATGTCGTGCGCGACAGGCAAGGGGGGGGGGGGCGCCCGGGGGCTGGGCTTTTCAGAAGGCGGCGGCGGGGCTTCTGAGAAGGCAAGGGGATTCTCAGACGACCGCTCGGCTTCTACGGCAGGGGCCTTCCCAGAAGCCTCTGGGGCCTTCCCAGAAGGCTTCTGCCTCTGCTTTCGAAAAATCCGCGCCGCCTTCCCAGGAAGCCCACCCCCTTTACGAGCGCCACCACGGTAAGAGGGGGTAGGCTCAGGTTGTTTATTGTGTGTGTATGTGTTATAAAGTTTCTGGACATGCCCGAAAAGTTACCGAACTCCCAGGGTGGTTTCCATCGCCCGCTCCTCGTCGGGGGAGGTCAGGGGGTGACGGGATCACCCCGACCGGGCGCGCTGGAGGCCCGAGTTTCATGGCCCGATGGCCAGAGAGCGGACGGTCGGGAGCAACGACTGAGGGCGGCTGGCTCAGGGAGGGAAGCATCGACCCCCAATCGCCCACTCATCGCCGATAGGGGGCCCAAGGAGGGCCCTTCGGTGCGGCCGCGCGAGGAGTGTGGAGGGCCGCGGCACCCAGCGCCGTGAGAGCGTCGCGCTGCAGCAGCTGGGCTGATCGATGGGGCCATTCTTTCAGGGCCTAAGGCCCGCTGGTCGCGGCGCGCGACGAACAGGCGTCTTGGGGATGGGGTCGGGAGTTCCGGGGCCTACGTCTTGAAAGAAAGCGCGGCGTCTCGGAGACACGCGCTCGGACCGCAGCTGATAGCTGACCCCGGCCGGGGACCTGCGGTGTCGCCGTCGGGGGGGCACTTCTGGCCGAGCTCTCGGCGCTGCATCGTCGATCCAGTCTCGGCGTGTCTCCCTCTGAGGTGGTCTCCGCCCCTGCCGTTCCCCCTCCAGGACGACGCGTCGGAATGCCCTGAGCCGGGCGGGCCGCGCAGGTGCTCGAGTGCTGGGCAACGGCGGCGGTCTCATGAAACGCTTGGAGGTCCGCGCGGGCCTCCGCAAGGTCATGTGTTAGTGCAGCGTTTGTTCTGTCTTCCAGGTACGCCGTCGTGGCGTACGGCATGGTCGGCTTCCGGGGGGCGTACCTGGAGAAGTTCGTGAGGCCCTGGATACACCATGTTAGGTCTCAATTCCTGCGGAGTGGATTCAGGCCTCGGCCCTGGTCTTCCCTTTGTACTTGCACTACTGAGTCAGCCTAGTCCAGCCAGCATTACGCCAGAGAAGAAACCCAATCAAATTTAATGGGCACCCTGCCTGGCCGAAGTTTCGTTGGGGGGCCCGAACAGGCCAAAAGCACTGATTCCCCTTTTGTTTCAAAGGGTTGTGGCGTTCTCGTCTTTTCGAGCATCCATCGGATGAAACGGCCCCGGACGCCTCCAGGATAGACGACCCGAGAGGGGCCGTACACAGCCCTAGACGGCCTCAAGATGGCCTGCAGAGACTCTCGACACGGCGAAGACGGCCGCAAGATGGCCCAGGAGAGCCCCAACACGGCCCAAGAGGACCCCAAGAGAACCCTACGAGTGTCCCACAGGTACGCAGGACAAGCCTGGGACGGCCCAGGTGAGCTCCCATAAGTGAGGGCGACAGGTATCACATGTGACGGCGCTCGTTGAAAGGGTTCAGAAGTGAGGGTTCGACAGGTCCCATCCCAATTTACCAGCAAAGGGCTCCGACACGCATGCCCCCCTCTAGAAACAAGAAACAGAAAGTAAAGACGCCGGGCCATACCCTTGAACCAGGGAGCCTCAGTTGCCTCCCCGAGAATACTACAATCTCCAGCGGGAGGTCTGGATCAAGCGACTACCAAACACGCGGACCAAAGTATGTCGTCCGCCACCTCTCTCTCTCTCTCTCTCTCTCTCTCTCTATATATATATATATATGTATCCCTATTTTTTCTCTGGCATTCGGCGGCTATCTATTTGTGCGCATCGGACAATTATTTGTACATATATATATATATATACATTCCCCAATCAGAGCTTGCCTCTGTAGGGGTCCTAGCGGATTCATATGCTTAGGTTAGTTGTGGCGCCGATTTTGGCCGCACGCCTGGGTGCGTGGGTGCCCGGGTGCCTGGGTGCCCAGGTGCCCGGGTGCCCGGTAGCCCTATAGCCCTATAGCATTATAGCTGTATAGCCCTATAACCCTATAGCCCTATAGCCCTATAGAGCCCTTTTGCCTATAGCCGCATAGCCTGATAGCCCTATAGCCTTATAGCCCTATAGACCGATCGCCATACAGCCCTATAGCCTTATAGCCCTATAGCCCTCCAGCCCTATAGCCCCAGAGCCTTATAGCCCTATAGCCTATAGCCCTATAGCCGTATAGCCTATAGCCCCAGAGCCCTGCAGCCCTAAGAAGATTATGATTGGGCTTTTCACTTGTGTCATATTTATTTTCATATATATACACGCATACGTATAAAGACATATCCGTCTCGTTCTGTGTTTCTCTCAGGCACTTGGCGAGGATGTATACGTACATGCATCGGCATATAGGTGTGCGCTTATTATGTTGCGCTATATGTCTGCGGCTGAGACGACGACGGATCGCCTCAGCTGTGCTATCAGGTGCATGCGCGCGGTGGAGGAAGGGAGGTGGACGACGATTGAGCAGGCAGCTCAGGAGTATCCGGCATTGATGAGCTTGGACCTTCAGCAGGCCGCATTCGCCGGAGATTGGAGCGCGCAACGTGAACTGCGGGACAGGGTTGTTCACGTGGCTCGCGAGGACATCCGACATGACTTACACAATCTTGCTGCTGAGGCGTCGGTGCTCCCAGTGGAGGTGGCCGCAGTGCGGCGGGAGGCGTTGTCCGACTAGATCAGGCGGCTTAAACCAGGAACGGGGGCACGGCTGGGCGCGCTTCGCACTGCGCACGAGCGACGGTAGCGTCGCCACTGCGCCTGCCGCGATAGCACAGGCGCTGGCCCAACACTGGAGCAGGGTGCTCGGGAGGCGCGACGTGGACGAAGCCGTGCTCGAACGCTGGCTGCGGGAGAATGGGGCCGCAGGAGACGCAGGGCCGCCATCCTCTACGCAAGAGTCGCAGGGTGAGACGACCGGGGCGTCCGCACTCCGCTGGAGCAGGGCCCCGTCCACGGCCCCAGGCCCAGGCGAAAAAAAGCGCAGCTCAGTGGAAACGCTTGGGCAGGTTGGCGGAAGACGCGCTGTTCGAAGCAGCTCGCTCTTCATCATCGCCCACGGCGCCGCGGGACTTGGAGTGGGCGTGCGCAGACGAGCTCACCGGGGAGGCGGGCATGACCGGACACAGCCTTAACCTTGGTATTTCATGTTGCGTACCAAAGAAACCAATCGACCATCGGCCAGAGATCGGTGACGTGTGCACTGCTAAAGGCACGCACCCGGTGTCCCTCGTCGAAGTCTCCAATCGGATTCTTGTTGGGGCGTACAAGCAGCGCTGGGAGGCGATCCTGGGGCGGTGGGTGTCCCTTGCGCAGCGCGGATTCTTGCTGGGGCGCTCCATGCTCGCGAACGTCGTAGACTTGGAACACCACGGCATGCTCGCCTCTCTGGGGGGGCAGCGTGGCATGATGGTCCTGATCGACTCCAAGGCCGCGTTCCCGAGCATCTCGCACCAGTTTCTCCGAAAGTGCCGAGCAGGCAGCGACATGCCCCACGAAGCAATGTGCGTATTCGACGCGCTGTACAACAACGGACACTGCGCCATCTCCACGGAGGGAGCGCGCTGGCCAGGGTTCGCGCTGCAGTCGGGGATCCAGCAAGGTTGCCCGCTGTCGCCGCACTGCGATGCACTTGCTCCTCCGCGTTCCCGCGCGCAGGCTCGGACCGGAGGTCACAGTGCGGGCGTTCGCGGACGACGTTGGGAGTGTCCTCGCAGGTGCAGTTTAGCAGCTACCAGTCTTAGGGCTTGCACTTCGGGAGTTTGGGCAGCTGTTCGGGATGGAGGTGAGCTAACCGAAAAAAGTTTGGATATCTTTATGTGAAGGTACCCTCGAGTATGCAGCTGGGACCGTTGCGGCGGCATGCCCACCATGGAGCGACCTGCCGCTAAGTCGCGAAGCAGTGTATCTAGGCTGCGCGGTGGGCCCCGGCAGGAGGGAGCATGTTAGGAGAAATGCCGTGCGTCAGTTTCGAGAAAGCGTGGAGGGATGGGCATGGAGCGCTATGGGTCTGCACTTCGCCTTCCTCGCATGCAGCACTTACGCGTCACCGACTTTCGTTTTCACAGCGCAGGTGGCGACCCCGTCAGACGAGGCGCTGGAGGCCGAGGAATGGACTTTACGACGGGGGGCGCCAGGACCAGGGGTGCGGGCATTGCCGGGGGACTTGTGGAACTTGAAGGAAAACTACGTCGTGCCGTGCTCGTTCGGCACGCTCCAAGACGTGGCCCAGGCATCGCAACTACGGGTGCACCGCCGCGAAAACGCTGCTCACGGGGGCTCGAAACTGGAGGACAAGGCCCGCCAATTTCGCGCAGCAGCTGCCGCCTCGGACGGGAACGTGGGGCTCTGGGGCGACGGCTATCCCAGTCGTGCTCTTAGAGACCGTAACCGCCCTCGCCAACAAAGGCATCGCGACGGAGCCGGTGCAACGAGAGGCTGAACGGCGTGGGGCGAGTTTCCAGGGCGCCGCCAAGCCGTTGATCCAGGCCGCGGAGAAGAGGCCGCCGCGTGTCAGGCTTCGGCACAGGCTGGAGAGGTGGCGCGTGCCCAGACCACCGCGGGTGGTTGCGGACCGCTTCGAGGACGGCCCGAGGCGTCTCAGGGCGTTTGCTCCGCCGCGCGTGGTGGCGGCGGTGTACAGCCCTGCGTGGAGCAGGTGGCGCGCGGAGCGCAGCTTCCAGAGGCGCGCGGCCGCGAGCAATTTCTGCAGATTTGGTTGTGGAGGCTGCGCCGAGGACAGCGTGGAGCATTGCGTCCGGCGCGCCACCCAGCGCCGTTGTAACGCACATCCTTTGAGGATCGAAGCCGATTGGCTCGTGCCTCTATGGTTCGGCGTGGACGACTCCAAAAACCATGATTTGGCGCTACTCCAGGGGGACTCGGGGGCGTATGCAGCGCGCCGGGCCAGCAGCGCAGCGCGAGCCCAAGGAGGCCTGACCGCGGGAGAAGCACTACGAGCTCTTCAGCAATCCCTCCGGGAGGCAGTTGCTCGTCATCGCGGCGCCGAGGGGGTGCTGGCGACTGCATGGGCGTGATCGGGAACAAGGTGGAATTGCAGGCTGCGGCGTCACATCCTGGCCGCCTTCCTGAGCATGTTTAGACGAGCCGATGTCATTCATGCGACTGCGACGACGGCGGCTACGACCACGACTCTTCCTGAGGCCCCATGGCCGTTCGCTGGACACGGCGTCGCGCATCACTCTGGCGACGACTACGACGGATCTTACGACCGCGACTCCTACCTCAGCGTTCCTCTCCTGCCGGCCCAATGTCTGGCTGCCGCGGCAATGAACAAGGCGGCTGCGTGGAGAGCCGCAGCGCGAGTTCGACGCCAAGGATCCCGGTTCCAATTCCCACTTCCCCTGGCTCCAGCGCCCAGGTCTCCGACCCCTACGCCCGTTTCCTCACCGACTCAAGCGGCCAGTGTCTCGTTTCTCCGCCCCCTGCTGCCTCTCCTTCGGCCCCGGCTTCTTGCTCTCAGCGTCCAGCTCCCATCCCTCCGACGCCGACCCTATCCCCGACCCCAGCGCCGATGCAGCGGCGGCAGCGGCATCGACGCCAGCATGGACGATAGCGTGGACGCCTGCGCCTGCGCCGGCACCGCCGCCAAAGCCTACGCCAGCATCGTTGCCATCAACGACGCTGGCAGCAGCTCCAACGCCTACGGCGGCATCTGCGCCAACCGCGACGACAGCGCTAACGCCAGCGCCATCGCCAGCACCTGCGTTTCCACCAGCATTGACGCCAACATCGACGTTGGGACCAACCGTTGTGCCTACAGCAGCATCGGTGGTAGCGTCGACGGCAGCGCCCAATATCTGCGCCTACGCTGGCACCAGCGCCAGGGCCTGCACTAGAATCGCGGCCAGCACCGACGTCAGCACAAGGACCTGCGCCTACAGCACCGTCGGCATCACCGCCAAGGACAGCACCCGCGCCTGCACCTTCGCCGGCACGAGCGCCAGCACCACGTCCAGCATCAACGCCGCCATCGTCGCCAGTACCAGCCCTGGCGCCTATTGCAGCATCGATGCCAGCGTAGAGGACAGTGTCGACGCCTGCACCTATACAGGAACCAGCGTCGACGCCTGACATTAGCACCAACGCCAGCGCCTTAGCCAGCATCGACCCCAGCATCGACCCGGATGCCAAGACTGGCGTTTTCGCCAGCACGAGCGCCAGCCGTTATACCGATTTCGACGCTAGCATCGACGCCGACACCAACCCTGGCGCCAACTGCAACATCGACGCCAGCATCGAGGACAGCGCCAACGCCTGCACCCGCACCGGCACCATCGCCAGTACCCACACCAGCATCGACGCCAGCATCGATCCGGTACTATCTCTGGCGCCTACTCCGGCACCGTGGCCAGCAACTGCAGAGTCGCAACCGACGTCACGTCGACGACGCTGTACCGGCCTATCCGCGACGTACCAGCCTATCCGCGGCGTGCCGGCCTCGGCAGGCCCATGGAGTCGCTACCCTGGGGGAACTGTACCGACGGGCTGGCATGCCCCCAGACGGGCTTATCGACAAGCTAGGCCCGACCCGCCGGCGCACACCCTGACTGCCGTCAGTCGTGCACAATTTCGATGCCACGGCCTGGTGGAAAGGGGCTTTACAAGAACAGGCTGGTTTCATTGGTACACTGTGCGCCGCCACGAACGGGGCACTCGACATGGGATGACATGCGCATGCGCCTACAGCACCGTCGACGCCAGCTTCGAGGACAGCGTGAATCCCTGCACCACCAGCGCCAGCACCCATACCGGCATCGACGCCAGCATCGCCTCTGGTTCCATTCCGGGCGCCTACTGCCACATCGACGTCAGCACCAAGGACGGACCTATACTGGCACCACTGCCAGCGCTTACACCAGCATCGACCTCAGCATCGACCCTGGTGCCAACTCTGGCGCCTACGCCGGCGCCAGCGCCAGCGTTTGTACCAGCTTCAACGCCAACATCGACGACGACACCAACCCTTGCGCCGACTGCAGCAGCGATGCCAGCATCGAGGACTGCGTCAGCACCTATACCGGCTCCAGTGCCAGCGCCTACGCTTCCATCGACCCCGTTATCGATGCTGGCACCAATTCTGGCGTCTTCAGCGCCAGCGCCTGCACCAGAGTCGCAGCCAATATCGACGCTGGCACAAAGTCCGGCGCCTACAGCAACGCCGACGCTAGCTTGGAGGACAGCGTCAAAGCCCGCACCTACACCGGCACCAGAGCCAGCACCCACACCAGCATTGACGCCAAAATCGCCGCTGATACCCTGGTGCCTACTGCAGCATCGACGCCAGCATCGAGCACGGCGTCAGCACCTATACTGGCACCAGCGCCAGCGCCTCTACCAGCATCGACCCCAGCGTCGCCCTTGGTACCAACTCTGGCGCCTACGCCTGCACCGGGGCCAACGCCTATATCAGCTTCGGCGCCAACATCGACGACGACACCAACCCTCGCGCCTACGGCGACACCACGCCGGAGAGCCTCATGGAGCAGTACGACGTTGAGCAGCACGGCGGGGAGGAGTGAGCCAGTGAACGCTGTCTAGAAGATTTGCATTTTTCCCGTACTTTTCTTCCCGACTGTTTCTCCATTCTATGATTTTGCATGTGCCATCATTTCGGTCCAGTTTTGCATAGTGCTTCCAAATTGGCGGTTGCCCAGGAGTGGGCCCAGGGTGATGGCGTATGGACGTTGCCCCAGCTCTTCGGCACTGCGGCTGCACAGCCTGCTGGTGTGCACGTCGACCGCCTGCAGCGCCAGCGTCCCGCCAGGCTTGCCTGCCGTGTGCTCCGCCCTGCATGGCCTGCTTGATTTGCTTGCCCGTGCTCCTTTGGGGGGCAGGCCTCCTCCTCTCCTCCCTCTCTCCTCCTCTCCTCTCCTTGCTCCCCTCTTTGTTCCACTTTCCAGCATGTCGTAGTCTTACTTGAAGCGAATATGTTGCTGTGATGCCGGCTACTCGGCCTGGCTCTTCCGCTTCGGCAGGAGGCGCAGTACGGGTTATTTGTATCGTGTCGGCTCCTCCCCTCTCTCCTCGTTCTCCCTCCCTCTGTGATGCGCCACCGTTGTGCGGCGTCTCGTCCACGACAGCTGCTAGTACAGTTGGCCTGGGCACTCTGTTTGGCCAGCGCGCTTCGTTGTGGTGCTGTCTCCCCTACGCGTTGAGTTGCCAGGAAATCCTCGATGTGTGCGGGTTGAGTTCCCATTGTCCCTCGTGTTCAGGGCTTGAACTATTTTTTGTCGGCTGCCACTCATGCCCCAGAGTGGGTTGTTTCTGGGGCGCAGCCTAATACTTCCGCGGGTGGTTGTCTCGCTTGTGGCGTTATTGGTAGCGTGTCCGTTCTCGCTCCCTCTTCTTCTTCCTCCTCCTCCTCTTCCGCCTCTTCCATGGTTGACGATTCGCATGGTGGAGTCCCTTTCCCTCAGTTTGAAAGCCGGCGATGTTCATCATCCCCGTCTTGCGCCCATGGAGGAAAACAGTGTTGCGCTATATGTATCTCTCTATCTCTCTCTTTCTCTCTCACTCTCCAATGTGTTTTGATTTGTGCGTTTATATATACACAAACATACACACATACACACACGAGTGGCCTTCGGCCCATACCGCCACCGTGCCCGGGCTGTCGGTTAGAAACCTCTTGGATGTTCGTTTGAATATCGTGGGAGGCCTCTCGGGACCTCTTGGGGGCAGTTTTGATGCCTCTTGGGGGCCGTTTGGGGTCCTCTTAGGGCCTTTTTTAGGGCCTCTGGGGCCTCTAGGGGCCTTCTGGGCTCTCTTTGGGGCCTCTTGGGGCCTCCTGGGGGCCTCTTGGGGCGGAAGGCTCGAATTGTCGGTTCGTGTTCCCCCTCTTGGGACCCTCTTGGGGCCGTCTTGGGATCCTCTGGGCGATTGTGCGCCTCTTGGGCCGTTTTGGAGTCCTCCGGGACCGTCTTGGGGCCTTCCTGGGCGCCTCTTGGGGCGGTCTTGGGGGCCTCTGGGGCCATCTCGGAGCGTCGGAAGCCCGAACGCGCGAGAACGCGAAAAAACATCCAACAACAAAAGGACAATCACTGAGTCGTGCCTCTTTGGACTCTCTCTCTTGGGGGTCCTTGTGGGTCTTCTTTGGGGCCTCTTGGGCAGTCTTGGGGCCATCTTGGGGTATTGGAGCGCTCTTGGGCTGCCTTGGAGGCCTCTTGGACCCTCTTGGGCGCTTTCTGGGGCTCCCTTCTCGACGAGCCCTCGTGGACCTGAGCTGGGTAGACGCGGGGTCTCTTTTGGACATCTTGGGGGCCGTTTCGGGCCCTTTGAGGGGCGTCTTTTGGCCCTGTTGGTGCCACCTGGGCGCCTTTTGGGGCGGAAGGGTCGAATTGTTCGTTCGTCTTCCCACTCGTGGACCGTTCTGAAGGCCCTTTGGGGCAGTCGCAGTCTTGAGGGCCTCTTGGCCGCCATTTGGGCGGTCTTGGAACTCTCTTGGGCAGTCTTGGGGCCCTGTTGGGGGCCTCTTCGGTCGTCTTTGGGTTCTCTTGGGGGCTCCTTGGGCTGTTTTGGGTGGCGGGAAGCTTGAAAAAAGACGAGACACCCAAACAACATAACACATTATGTCAAGGCATGACGTTTGCCTCCCGGGGCCCTCTGGAGATGGCTCTTGGGGATCTTTGCGACGTCCATCGGGTCTTCTGGTCCATCGTGAGAGTCGTTGCGAAGCTTCAGGGGCGTCCAGAAGAAGGCGGGCGGCTGGCCAGGGAGGCCCTGGAGGCTGTCCGCAAGGTGATCCAGGTGTGTGTGTGTGTGTGTGTGTGTGTGTGTGTGTGTATGTGTGCGTGTGTGTGCTGGGGAGAGGAGGCATCCAGTTTTCCCCTTGCATGATGTATAATGATGGGTCATACATGTATACATATATATATATATATATATATATATGTGGATGTGTATGCAAACACGTGCGCATACATGCGTGTAGCCGTACATACATGAACAAACACATACATACATGCGCACGTACATACATACATACATACATACATACATACAGACATACATACATACATACATAGATACATACATACATATATACATACATACATGCATGCATGCATATATATATATATACATACATACATACATACATGAATGCATGCATGCATGCATGCATGCATGCATACATACATACACACATACATACATACATGCAGTCATACATACATACCTACCTACCTACATGCGTGCATACATGCATACATACATACATACAACCACACGTACATACATACATGCATACAACCACACATACAGACATGCGTACGTACATACATGTATACATACATACATGCATGCATACACATACACATACACATGCATGCATCCATGCACACAAACAAACATACATACATATACTCATTCATGCATGCATACCAACATGCATACATACCTTCATACATGCATACATACATCCAACCACTCTGTATCCATCTCGTTCTCTCTCTCTCTCTCTCTCTCTGTCTCTCTCTCTCTCTCTCTTTCTACACACATCCCTCCTATGGTGTGAGATGTGTGTATATATATATATATATATGTATATGAAAATCTCCATGTATTGCGAAGGCCTTACCGCCGGTGCCGCCGACCCTGAATGGCGACGACGACGACGACGACGACGACGACGACGACGTGCGCTCTTGGGGGCCTCTTGGGGGTAGTTTGTGGGCCTCTTGGGAAGCTCTTAGGGGCCGCTTGGAAGCCTCGTGGGGGCCTCTTGGGGCTTCCTGGGGGTCTCTTGGAGGGAGCCTGGGACGTCTTGGAGGCTTCTTGGACGGTCTTGGGGCTATCTTGGGCGTTTTCGGCCGATCTTTGGGCGACTCGGGGCCCTCTTGGGCCGTCTCGGGGGCCATCTGGGGCATTCGGACCTCATTTGGAGTGTTTTCGAGGTTTCTAGGCCGCCCGAGGGAAACGAATCTGCCCCCCACCCCCCCCCCCCCTGGGACCCCCCAGGACCCCCCCCCGGACCCCCCGGGACCCCCCCCCCCCTTGGGGAAGGGATCAAAGGGAAGGGGCTTCCCTTCGACTCGATTACAACACTGCTCGATTTTTCTCTCGCTCACGAGCTTGAGAAGGGAAGCTGCAGGGAAAGGGGACGACGCAGGCGACGACCGACGGAGACGACGACTCGAACAGCCAAGCCCCTCGCACACGCCGACAGGGTCGGGGGATTTACCGTGTACGATGCATGCATGTCTATGGGTCGGCATCTTACCAGGACCTGGGAACCAGGAACGGGGAGCCCTGGGGCACAACCAACCTTACACTGTCGGGGACCATGTAACCGGGAACTGGGAACCGTGGAACCCAGCCGCACACGCAAAATAACCCTGAGCCCCGAAGCGGGAACCCGGGAACCCCGCCGCCTACCGAAGTCGGCCCGGAACCCGCAACCGGGAACCCGGGAACCCGAAACGGCGAACCCGGAACCTGGCGGCCCATGGATATCGGTTGCCCATCTTTTGCCGAATTTTGCAAGATCCGCCAGGACCCCTTCAGTGCAAGCACTGCTCGGGGAATTGGCAACATCTGGCTTAGCGCATAGCTCCTTACGCATCCGGATCAATACCTCCTCTATCCAGACTAATAGCTCCTAGTGGTACTATCGGCAAGTCTGACGGGAGTTGCCACCTAAAGCATACACGCATTGTGGAGCCCAGTATCGACATTGTCCTCGCCGTGCCACGCAGGCACGCCACTGCAGAGCTGAAGAGGCTGGTGAATTTCAGCCGCGCCACGTATGGGCGAGTCTTTTTGAGGACGCCCCGGACTATACGCAAATCGCAGGTCAGCCCACAAGCGTTGTCGTATATGGACGACAACCGGCCCCTTCGCCACAAGTTCGGGTGGATGGAGCTTCAGATCGCAGCGGTCTGGAACATGGACGACTACGATGGGATCCTCATTATGGAGCCCGACGTGTGGCCCTTGCGGCCGCTGCGGAGCCTGTTGTGGTGCACCGAGCGGTTCGACTTCCTGAGTCAGCGGGGAAACTGGTCCCCGTTGTGCGCCTACTTGCTAGCGCTGCGACCGTCCAGGGACACGTTTGCGCGCATGGCCTCCTTGATCGGGTCCGCCGTGATCGACAGACGGACCAGTGCTTGGAACGGCGCCAGCCCGAACAGCCCTACCTACCCTGGGGTGCAGTGGTCGTGGGGCCTGGACCAGAACTTCCTCTGGCACTTCTTCTACGTCGCTGCGAACGGGCTACGGGCAGCCCGCTTCCGCCCGCAGGACAGCAGACAGGAGCAGCCTCAGCGCGTTGTTCACAGCAAGGACCCCCTGAATTACGAGGACCCGCTGGCGAGGGCCGAGCTGAGGGCGAGGCAGTTCGACAGCAGGCAGTGCTGGGAGCTCCTGGACCACGTGCGGTACACGCCACTGGGCCTGGGCCTGGCCGCCGAAGGGCGCAGGCCACTGACGTTCGCGTCATGCTGCGACCTGAACGACGGTCCGCGAGGGTTTGCGCCCTGTTGGGGCGGGGGCTTTACCTTTGAGACCTGCTGCCTGCTACAGCCGCCCCCGCGCGCAGAACACGCAGCAGGCGGGAGAGGAGATGGGAAAGGGAAGCCTTTGGAGGAGGAAGAGTGGGACGGACTGAGTTTGTCCACATGTGTGTATATATATATATATATGTCCGCACACAAGGCTGCATTGGCGCTTCGCGTCAGGCACCTTGGTCCTTCGAGTTGCGCGCGCAGGCGGCGTGCGTGCGCGTGCACATTTGCGCATTAATATGCGCATGCATGTGTGCACGCGCACGTGCACGCACGTTCTACATACATGTGTTTATGTGTTATGTGTAGGTATACATGCATAAACACATACACACATGTTGCTTCACATATGTATAGAGAAGGTACAGGAGGAGAAGGAGGAAGAAGAGGGAAGGGGGAACATGAGAAGCAGGCGAGAATTAGCCCTCCAGTATTTCGCGCGCCCCTCGCCGTTCTCTTTGCCGCCGCCGCTTGCCATCACGACAGCGCCACAGGCGCACACGTCCACCTCCGTTGCCCCGCAGGCAGGCAGGAGCAGGAGCAGGCGAAGACGGGGCCGCGGACGCGCAAGACAGAGAGCCGGTGCCCCCTCCCAGGAGGTCTCGCTCCCGCCGGAGGTCGCGCTCCCGCAGGGGAGGCGGGCGCGACGAGGCCGCGCGCGCACGCGCCGGCCGCACGCGGAAGACAAGCGCGATCTGACTGTTCCCCCCCATCGTTATGTAGTGTTGGGTCTTCGCTTTGCAGAGACAGCGCCCGGCATCCTTCCTGCTCCTCTCTTCTTCTTTTACGTTAGAGCAACGTTAGGATCGAGCCTGTCGCGTTAACTCTACTCTCCTCTCCTCCTCCCTCCTCCCATACCTGCCTCTGATCGTTTCGACCAACCCATCACACGTTTCGTCCCCCCATGTGGAGCTCCACCGAAGGCCCCAGCGGCCGTGTGCACATGCGGCCTCCCAGCTCATGCCGGGTCACACCCCTCACACGCTTCTTTGCCCCACAGGGAACCCCACCGAAGGTTCCAGGAGCCATGCCCACCTGCGGCCGCTCCACCGATGTCGGCACGCCCCTCACACGCTTCGTGGTCCCCGAGGGAGCCCCACCGAATGCCCCAGTGGCCATGTCCACATACGGCCGCCCGCCACATTTCGGCAAACCCTTCACACGCTTCGTGGCCCCATAAGGAGCTCCACAGAAGACCACAGTGGCCATGTCCACATGTGGCTGCTCCGCCCATTTCGGCACACACCACACATTTCGTGGCCCCATATGGAGTTCCAGTGCAGGCCCGAGTTGCGGTATCCCCATGCGGTCGCCCAACTGGCCTCATAAGGAGCTTCACCCAAGGCCCCAGTGGCCATGTCCACATGCGGCCGCCCCATCCATTTCGGCACACCCCTCACACGTTTCGTGGCCACAGAGGGAGTGCGCTCCACCGAAGGCCCCAGTGGCCCTGTCCACATGCGGCCGCCCCACCCATTGATGCACACCCCTCGCACGCTTCGTGGCCCCATAGGGAGCTCCACGGAAAGCCCCAGCGGCCATGCCCACATGCGTCCGCCCGACCCATTTCGGCACACCCCTCACGCGTCTGGTGGCCCCACCACCGATGGCCCCAGTGGCCCTGTCCACATGCGGCCGCCCGCCACATTCCGGCGCAAACCCTTCGCACGCTTCGTGGCCCCGTACGGAGCTCCAAAGAAGGCCACAGTGGCCATGTCCACATGCGTCCGCCCGACCCATTTCGGCACACCCCTCACGCGTCTGGTGGCCCCACCACCGATGGCCCCAGTGGCCCTGTCCACATGCGGCCGCCCGCCACATTCCGGCGCAAACCCTTCGCACGCTTCGTGGCCCCGTACGGAGCTCCAAAGAAGGCCACAGTGGCCATGTCCACATGCGGCCGTCCCACCCATTTCGGCACACCCCTCACTCGCTTCGTGGCTCCCTAGAGAGCTCCACCGATGGCCCCCGTGATGCCCACATTTCGCCGCACCGCGCATGCCAGCACACCCCTCAAACTTTTCGCGGCCCCACAGGGAGCTCCTCAGAAGGCTCCAGTGGCAGTGTCCACGTGCGGCCGCCCCACCCATGTCGGCGCACCCCTCGCACGCTTCACGGCCCCATAAGGAGCTCCACCGAAGGCCCTAGTGGCCATGTCCACATGCGGCCGCCAGACCACACACACACATACACACACCACACGTTTCGTGTTCCATAAGGAGCTCCATAGAAGGCCCCAAAGGCTGCGTCCGAGTGAAAACACCACCCATTGCGGCACACCTCTATCACACGTTTCGTAACCCCATCGGGAGCTCCACCGAAGACCCCAGTGGCGGTGTCCACATGCGGCCACCCTACCCATGTCGGCATATCTCCAAACGTTTCGTGGCCCCATAGGGAACCCCCCCGAGGTGGGTACTCACAACGACAGCACGTACTCGCAACTGCATATGGTTGGGCCACTCGCTCGGATCAGATCCTTTCGCGGCTCCAAGAAGGTCCCGACACCATCCCCGGGGCTAGTTTTGGTCCAGCCATCGTGTGGTGTTGGGTCACTGGTCTGAAAAGATGGTGCCCCACGTTCCTTCTCCTCCTGGCCCCTCCTCCCCATCCTCCCTCTCTCTCTGGCACCCGTCACACGTTTCATGGCCCCAGAGGAAGCTCCACCGAAGGCCCCAGCGGCTGTGACCACATGCGCCCGCGCCACCTAGTACAGCGTTTCGTGACCACATGCACGCTCGCAGAGATACCACAGGCGGAGCGCCCAGCCAGCTGTTCTGGACTGGCAGCGCGGCACCACACTACGGAAGAGGAGGAGGAGGAGGAGGAGGAGGAGGAGGAGGAGGAGGGCGAAACGCAAGGCGAGCAAACGCGAACATGCAGGAGGAGAGGGGGACGGCAAAGGCAGCAGCAAGCAAGCACGTTGGGGGCGGGCGGCGGGCGGGGGAAGGGACGAAGGTCGGCGGCGGCGGTCGGGGTGGATCGTCGCGGGACTGGGTCGTCGTGGGTCGTCGGGGGTCGGGTGGTCATCGCGGGCTGGGGGGGGGATGGGGTTGGTCTGGGGCGAAGGGCGGCCTGGGGCAGCGTGACGGCCGCTCACGCGGCGTCCGCCGCCTGCGCCGCTGTCGCCGCGGCCAGCCTGGCCGCGGGCGCCCCGCGTGGCGCCTGCAGACGGCGGAGCACGGCCCGCGAATTCTCCTTGTGAAGGAGTAGCGAGAGTCACTGGAAGTGCTCCGCCCCCGCTTGCGCATGGTCTTCCCCAGTGGCGTCCGCCGCGCGCTTCGCCAGGGCGGCCAACGCGCGGCGCGCCTCGTTCCCCCATGCGCCACCGTGCGTCTCCATCACCATCGGAATGAAGGTGATGCCTGCCGCGCGGCAGCTGCGCGGCGTGTTGAGAAACTGGCGCTTGTGCTCCTCGTAGAGCTCGGCGGCGGCGCCGGGCGCGGCGGCTGAGGCAGCTAGCTAGCTGGTCCCCCCTCATCCCGGAGGTGACTGCGAAGTCCAAAGCGGCCGGGGCGCCGCTGCGCCAACGGGGGATGTACACATCTGCTGGGCGCCGGGCGCCCTCGTCGAGCCCGCCGCCGTTTTCTTCCGTCTCGGGGGAGCCCTCGCCTCGCAGGCGGGGCTGCAGCAAACCCGGTCGCTCGAGCTCGGCGCCAGGGAAGCCAGCGGCCTGCATTAGGGAGCTCCACACGCGCCCGCGCAACCCAGTACAGCTCTCCGTGACCACATAGGAACTCCACCGTAGAACCCAGTGGCTGTGACCAAAGACGCCCGCGCCACCCAGTACAGCGTTTCGTGGCACCATATGGAGCTCCACCGATGGCCCCCGCGGCTGTGACCACATGCGCTAGCGCCACACAGTATAGCGCTTCGTGGCCCCAGAGGGAGCTCCACCGAAGGCCGCAGTAGCTGCGCACCCGGTGCAGCGCTTCGTGGCCCCAGAGGGGAGCTTCACCGAAGGCCGCAGTGGCTGTGACCACATGCGTTCGCGCCACCCAGTGCACCGCTTCGTGGCCCAACAGGGAGCTCCACCGAAGGCCCCGGTTGCTGTGACCACCTGGGCCCGCGCCGCTCAGTACAGCGCTTCGTGGCCCCATAGAGAGCTTCACCGGAGGCCCCGTGGCTGTGACCGCATGGGTCCGCGCCGCTCAGTACAGCGGTTCGTGGCCCCATAGAGAGCTCCACCGAATGCCCCCGTGGCTGTAACCGCACGCGTTGGCGCCACCCAGTATGGCGTTCCGGGGCCCCAGAGGGAGCCCCAACGAAGGCCCCGGTGGCTGTGATCACGCGCGTCTCCCCCGATCCATTTCGGCACGCCTCTCGCGCGTTTCGTGGCCTGCCCTTAGGGAGCTCGGGCGAAGGCCTTGCGGCGGTGTCCACATGTTCCCCCAGCTAATGTCGGCATGCCCCTCACACGCCCTGTGGCCCCATCAGGAGTTCCCCCTCTTTCGTCCTACCTGCCTTGCGGTATTGACAATTGCATATTGTTGGTCCTCCCCCATGATCATTTGCTTCTTTTCGTTTTGAAGAGACATCGCCCCGCGCCCTTCTTCCTCTCTTCTCCTCTTCCCTCCTCCCATGCCTGTCTCTGCATGTCCATGTCGGCACACCCCATCGCGCGTTTCGTTCCCCCATAGGACACTCCTCCGAAGGCCCGAGTGGCCCTGTTCAATTGCGGCAGCCCCACCTATTCTGGCACACCCCTCACATGCTTCGTGGCCCCATACAGTGGTCTCACTGAATACCCCAGTTGCCCTGGTCCACATGCGGCCGCCCAGTCCATGTGGGCACACCCCCTATACGTCTCGTGCCCCCAAAGGGAAGGAGATCCACCGAAGGCACCACTGGCCATGTCCACATGCGGCCGCTCCACCCGCTTCGGCACACCCGTCACACGTTTCGTGGCCCCTACGGAGCTCCACAGAAGGCCCCACTGGCCATGTCCACATGCGGCCGCCCCACCGATTTCGGCACACCCGTCACACGTGTCGTGGCCCCATAGGGAGCTCATCCAAAAACCCGGGGGACCATGTCCAATGCGGTCGCCCTACCCATGTTGGCACACCCCTTCACACGTTTCGTGACCCCGAAGCGGGTGAAATCCACCGAAGGCCCCAGTGGCCATGTCCACACGCGGCAGCCCCATCAATTTCGGCACACCACTCACACGCGTCGTGGCCCTTTTTTTTACGGAGACCCACCGAAGGCCCCAGTGGCTGAGATCACAAGCGGCCGCCCGACACAGTTCGGCACAGCCCATCACATGTCTCGTGGCCCCATATGATGGCTCCACCGAAGGGCCTAGTTGCAGCGCCCGCATGGCGGCCTCACCCAATTTCGGCACACCCGTCACACGTGTCGTGGTCACATAGGGGGCTCCGTCTAAAGCCGCAGTGACAGCACCCAACGAAGGCACCCAAGTCGACTCACCCTTCAAACACTTCGTAGTCCCAAGTGGAGATCCACCGAAGGCGATACTCACAACGACGGCATTCGCTACCGCATATGTCTGGGTCATTCGCCAATATTTTTGTTTGTCCCAAGGCATCATAACGGGCCCAGGAGACCAACATCGAAGAAAAGCGCCCCGATTCAACGCAAATATCGGTGATCTCTGCATGGAGTCGCCGTCGCACCAAGACGACGACGACAACGACGACGACGACGACGACGACGACGACGGTGATGCCGGCGACGACGGCACCGACGACGGCGTCGACGGAGGCGATGCCGCCTTCTTCATACGGCGCCGGCGCCGAAGGCGACGGCGGCAGCCGCGCGCGACGCGGAGGCGCCGCGCGGGGGCGGCGCCCGAGAGGCCCCGAAGGAGGCCGAGCCCGGCGTGCCCCTGGACCGCCTGAGGGGCGCGCAGCGCGACACCAGGCCGCTGTCGCCGGCGGGGACGCCGTCGTCGTCGTCGTCGTCGTCGTCGTCGTGGTTGTCGTCGTCGTCGTGGTTGTCGTCGTCGTCGTGGTGGTTGCCGTCGTCGTCGGCGTCGTCGTCGTCGCCGTCGTCCTCGTGTCCTCATGGGCGAGGTTGGCGGCTTGGTATCCGATATGCTATCCGAGATTGCCACGGGGACGAACATCTATAGATATCCAGCGTGTGTTTCCACACTCCCTCCACACTCCCTCCACAAAGCGCGAGGGCAGTTTTCCTCCCTTCCCCTCCCCCTCCCTCCCCCCCTTCCCATCCTTCCCCTCCGCCCCGCGGAAGCTCCCCCCCCGTTCGCGCTCCGGAAGCTACCCCCCCCCCTTTTCCAAAGGTGGGGGCTTAGCTACCCCCCCCCCAAGGAGGCCCCCCCCCTCCTCCCCTTTGCTTGTGCCCTGCGGAAGCTCCCCCCCCTATTTCTTTTCGGGCTCCAGAAGCACCCCCTTCTCCCCCCGTTTCCGAGAGCGGGGGAGACTTAGCTACCCCCTCCCTTTGGGCACTCCTTGCAGGAAGCCCCTTCCCCCCTCACCCTCTAGTTGGCTAAGGGGGAGGGGACCTGGAAGCCCCCCCCTCCCCACGTTTTCCCGACCACGGGAGCAGCCCCCCTCCTCAGGAACCCGAGCCTTCACCTGAATGCCCGAACCCGCGCAGCGTAACCCTCACACCCTAACACCCCACTACCATAACCCTACTACCTGAACCCTAAAGCGCCGATCCCTAACCCCAGCCCTAACCCTAGCAGCGGCAGCGGGCGCTGGCGCTGCTCAGCGAGATGCGGGAAATTGTAAGCCCGACGTCATCTGTACCAGAATTCTGGTCGCGGTCTCTTGCGAGTGGGGCGTTGCGGACAAAAATCGCTCCAGAGCGCCTCCGAGCGCCAGGGCCCCCGGAGCACCTTTCAGGATGCTTCCCGATTGGCTCAGAGGGCCACCGGACGGCCCCCAGACGGCCTCAGACAGCTCCAGGACAGCTCCGCGACTCCCTGGAGGGTGCCAGGACGGCCCGAGGGGGCCCGAAGACTCGACAGGAGGATTCATAGACGGCCCACGAGGACCCCGATGACGGACGCACGAGGCGAAGAAACAAGCAAAAAGATGTTACGCTCAACGGTTTGTTCACGCTCTCCCCGTGACGGGCCCAGAACGGCCATACGCGGCTCCAGGTTCAGGTCCTTCCAAGATCGCACCCATACGGCCTAAGAGGCGCTCACGAGCCCACCAAGGCAGCCAACGAGGGCCCCAAGAGGGCCCAGAACAGGCTGCCGAGAGCTTGGAGCATCAAGTGCCGCCCAAGATGACGCCCGGGAAGCTGCCCAGGAGGGCCCAAACCAGGCTCCCAGACGGCCCCAGACCCTCGCGAGGCCCCTGGGACGGCCCAAGAGGGCCCACGAGGACCCCCATGACTGTCCCACGAGGCCAAAACATAAAGCAACAAATCATTGATTTCTGATGTTATCCGTACTCTCGCCATGAAGGGCACAGAACGGCCCCACGCGGCGTCAGGCACTTGTGCGATTCCCCCTAGATGACCCAAAAGGCCCCGACGAGCGCACCAAGACGGCCCAAGAGGCCCCCAAGCCGACCCAGGCCCCCGACGTCCTAATACAGCTTCAGGTGGCCCCTAGGACGACGCCCCAGGTGCTGCCCAAGAGGGCCCAGACGGCTCCAGACCTCACCCTGGCCCCAAGATTGCCCAAGATGCTCCCAGCACAGCCCAGGAGGCCCCACGACGCCAAACAATCAAGCACAATCACTGTGCGCGCGCGTGTGTGTGTGTGTGTATGTGTGTGTGCGCGCGCGTGTGTGTGTGTGTGTGTGTGTGTGCGTGTGTGTGCGTGCGTGTCTGAAGTGCGTGTGTCTGTATGTGTGTGAAGTGTGTGTGTGTGTGCGTGTGTGTGTATGTGTGTCTGAAGTGCGTGTGCGTATGTGTATGTGTGAAGTGTGTGTATGTGTGTGTGTGTGATGTGATGTGATGTGTGTAAAGTGCGTGTGTGTGTTTGTTTGTATGTGTGTGTGTGTGGTTGTGTGTGTTTGCGTGTGTGTTTCCACCGTTGTTGCACATTCCCAATGACGGGCCCAGAACGGCTCCACGCGGCTCCAGGCACTTCTACGATCGCCCCACGATGGCCCAAGAGGCCCATGTCCCCCCTGCCCGAGTCCAGGGCCATTGCAGGTTTTGCCTTCATGGCTTTGCCCCGTGCACGACGCTTACCGGCAAGCTGATTGCAAGATTCGCAGGGCAGCGTATGTTCATCGATTGTTCATCTGTCATCGCCATCGGTCCGCTGTTTAAACAAACACGCCCAAGAAACCCCAGCTCTCGAACCAAGACGGCCCAAGAGGGCCCAACGCCAGCCCGATACAGGCCCCAGGCGGCCTGATAGAGCTCTTCAGGTGGCGCCCCAAGACGTCCCAGGAGCCGCCCAAAGAGGGCCCAAACTGGACTCCCAGACGGCCCCAGATCCCCACCATGGCTCCAAGATGGCCCAAGAGGCTCCCGACACGGCCGAAGAGGACCCCAATATGCCCCAAGAGGGACCAAACATAGCCCAAGAGGGCTCCAAGAGTTGGTCGAGAAGGACTACTCCGAGGTGTTCTACAGCCTCTCAAGATACTTCGACATTTGTCAAGGAGCTCCCAAGAGAGCCTGCAGCCCCAGCACTGTTCGCAGTGTCTGGATTCGCAATCGGCTCAAGAGTGTATCAAGCGCTGTCCAAGAGATCGCTCCGAGATGCTCCACAGCCGCCCAGCAGACTCCGACAGTTGTGAAGGAGCTCCAAAGAGAGCCTCCAGCCCCAGCACAATTCGCGGTGTATGATTTCCCGGAAGCGGCAACGACAGTTCAAGACCCCGCAAAGGCCCCAGACCACTTCCAGATGCCCCGCAGCCCCCCAAGAGACTTGGATAGTTGCCAAAGAGCTCCCACGAGAGCCTCAAGCCACTTCACTTTTTGCCGTTTCTGGATCACCCGAAGCCCCAACGACACCCGCGGACCCCACACAACGCCTTGGGAAGCCCCTCTCCCCGTACTCCTCTCTTCTGTTTCTCCTACTCCTCCTCCCCCTCCTTGTCCTCCTCGTCCTCTATCTATATACCGATCTGAATGTCAGGGCGAATAGTACATGGCCCAAGCAGAAACGGTGGCGAAAAAGGTGGGGCAGAGCACACCGCTCTCCTGGGACTCCACGCTCCCCCAGGGACGTCATCACGCGCGTGCGGACAACCCAACCCGCAAGAAGCACGCGCGCGCAGGGGCCGAAGTCGGAAGGTCGGAGACAGACACTGTGGTGGCTTGCGGAGCAATCGCCGAAGCAACAACAGACACCAGCAATGGCCAGAGTGGTTTGGCACAGGAGGTCACATTGCAAGAGGGCCCCACCCCTCAGTGGAAATGTCAGGCTCGACTCGTCGACGCTCCGCAGACGATGCTCGAGACCAGATATGTGCACCGCCAGCGTCCTGAGGCGGACGCCTGCGGTCACATGGGAGCGCCGAGCCCTCCTGGGCATGTGGCCGCGAGAGGAGGGGTCAACAGCACGGAGTGCTCTACCCTAAAACGTGGCCGTCCACGAAGGGCTGGGGGTTCACGAGAAGACCAGGAACGCCCATGGCCCAA
Source organism: Prorocentrum cordatum (assembly GCA_963575745.1). Classification (NCBI taxonomy): domain Eukaryota; class Dinophyceae; order Prorocentrales; family Prorocentraceae; genus Prorocentrum; species Prorocentrum cordatum. The sequence continues at coordinate 1,060,039 of CAUYUJ010014538.1, forward strand.
GCAACGGAAAGGAAGTGGGAGATCGCCAGGAGGCAACAGGAGTCGCCGCAGGTTCGCCTCCGTCGGTCTTCCCCTATATTGTGGGGCCAACGCCAAGGTTCGGACCCCGACCGGGAGGAAGCCCTGGAGCCATCCAGCCCGACAGGCCAAGCAGTGAGCAAGGAGGGACCAGGCATGTCCCCCGCGACGTGCCCCTCTTTGATGACCGATGGGAAGCGTTCAGGCGGTGTGATCGATGGGACGCCAGACAGGGGTGAGATCAAGGGGTCAGGACCTAGCACGCCAAGCCTCCTGAGCAATGCACCCCCATCCCTGCTCAGCACCCCCCCCCGTGAACACCACCCTGCGACGGCTTCTCGCGGGGAGCGGTGCAAACGAGAGGGGAGGAGGCGCCCAGCGCAGAGGACGCGAAGCCACGGCCGGGGCCAGGACGAAGGGGGGAGGCGGGGGGGGCCCGAGCCCGTCGGGCGCCACCAGGGGGGGGCCAACGTTCCGAGCGGGGGCGCGTGGCGCCAAGTTGTGGCGGCCAGCCCTCCGGCGCGCGCTCCGCTCCGAGCAGACCTGGCGAAGAGCCGAGAGGCCTCCTGCTCCTCCTCCTCCTCCTCCTCCTCCTCCTCCTCCTCCTCCTCCTCCTCCTCCTCCTCCTCCCCCTCCTCCTCCTCCTCCTCCTCCTCCTCCTGCTCCTCCTCCTCCTCCTTCTCCCCCTCCTCCTCCTCCTCCTCCTCCTCCTCCTCTCCTCCCTCCTCCTCCTCCTCCTCCTCCTCGAGCTCGTCACCCGGGGCTCTGAGCTCCAGGCTGGACGGCCAGGGCACGCGGGCTGGCCCGGGGCGGCCCGCGCTCGCGGGCCTCGCGGGCCCCCAGAAGCCGCGCGCGTGCAGGCGTTGCAGCACGAGCCCACGGCAGACTCGTGGGGAGCCTGCCCTCGCTCGTGAAGCCTGGCGAGACGGGTCCTCGTGGGGGGGGGCCTCCGAGGCGGCTGAGAAGCCACCGTCCCGACACTCATAGCCAGGAGCAGGCGGGCACAGGAGGGTGGGGGGTCCCTCCTCCTCCTCCTCCTTCTCCTCTCCTCCTCTCCTCCTCCTCCTCCTCCTCCTCCTCCTCCCCTCCTCCTCATCCTCCTCCTCCTCCTCCTCCTCCTCCTCCCTCTTTCTCCTTCACCGCCTCCGCCTCCTCCTTCTCCTCCTCCTCCTCCTCCTCCTCCTCCTCCTCCTCCTCCTCCTCCTCCTCCTCCTCAAGGGGGTGCCCAAGACAGCGGGCTTGCAAAGGTGGCCCCCCAAGACAACAGCAGATCTGACCAGCGCACGTCGTCCCGCCCTGTCCAAGATCCTCTGAAGGAGATTCGTGAGAACATGAGGATCAGAGGGCGCGAGAGGGATCAGCACAGCAACTGGTCCGCACGCCTATAGGGTCTCGCCCCCATAGAAAGAAGCTCGCACCCCCAACGAATGATGTCCCTGAGAAGCCCACCCCAGGACTGATCATGCAGCAGTTCCCCGTCAAGCAAGACAGGGGAACAAGTTCCTTGGGACTGACGTCGACGACGACGACGGTGACGACGACGCCAGCGTCTTCCACACGCCAAAGGGTCGGCGGATTTCTGCTGCCTCCTGAAGGACCCTCGTCGCCACAGCCGGAATCCCCTCGAGATCCTGGTCAGAAAGCGCGCCAGGAGAAAGCAGGGGTGCGATTGAAAGGAGGCTGGGGGAGGCAGGGCTGTCAGCGGCTCGATAGATTCAATGACGCGTGCCGATGTCTGCCTGGCGTCGATCGTTTCGAAAACGTACCCCGAGGGGCAGCTCCTCCTCTCCGCGGATGGGGTTCGTGCGATCGGCCGACTTGCAGCCTTTGGACAGCCCCGGGGGGGAAGGACATCCTCAATCTTGTCGTTCCCATCCAACGGGTCATTCTCTTGATCCTAGTCCTCGAACTCCAGCAGATGTTGCCATGCTGAGCAGGATCATCGCACTCCGAGGGCCCGCTTGAAATCCTGAAGACGTTTTCTGCGAACGAGCAGCCAGAGAGCATGGCCAGCGCAGCAGCCCTTGTGACAGCTGTTCTTTGAGAAGCCGAGCGTGGGCGTGCTTGCCCGTTCCCGTGGCAGGACCGCACTCTTCTCTGAGCTTAAAAGGTCCTG